>VXBX01000662.1:157787-260305 GCA_013400415.1 Scytalopus superciliaris | reverse complement strand
CCCCCCCCCCCCCGACCTTTGACACCGGCTATTTATCTCAGAGGGCTTGGTATAAACCTGTTACCCACACCCTCCAAACCCACGTGCCCATTAAAAGTTGACCTGGAGGGGAAAATAGGGCGGTGTCTTTTTTGTTTCTTTTGCAACAAACAAAAAAAAAGGCTGTTTGTGTTTGGTTTTAAATATATAGCCGACAAAGCCAGTCTGGTTTTGCTGGAAGACATGAAAATATGAGTAGCAAACTTGCTCAAGCTATGTATGAAATAATAAGGGAAATCTTGTCTTCCAAATTGTGCAAGATACTCCAAAACAAAATTAAAACACTGGGAAAACAAACAAACAATATATATTCTGAAGGACCATTAAAAAATATTGTTTCATCCCCCATGGGTACTATCATGAACATACTTTCCCTTTGGTTCACACAGAGTGTGTCTGAGACCTGTTTCACTAATGTAAAAATAAAAAATAAACCAAAAAATACTAAAATACTAAATAAAAAACAACCTGCTTTCTTAATTCTCCTGAAAAATCTAAACCAAGAGCAGCCTTTTTTCGTTGCATTTCAGATGCTTATCCTCACTAAGTCGAAAAATTTAATATTCCCCCAGTATTTGGCAAGTGGCTGCATTTCCATTACTGAGATAATGGCATTGAGTGAATGCTGATGCAAACACAGGGTTGGGAGGAGGGATTCCGTGATATTATGTCCCCAAAAATGCTGCTCCTGAGAGCCAGCTTTAAGATTAGGAGCTGAAATTTGGAGGAAGACCTAAAGTTAGCCATGAACAACTGCGGAGGGAAAGGCAAATACACACTTTGCAAACTGAGAAATAAAATCAATATAAGGAGCAATTATTGACACCAAGCAAATTGTCCTTGCAACAGGCATCCAGTTACATGATGCAAACTGTGCCCTGTCACCTGAGCATTCCTCCAGCTCAGCTGGATCACAGCGCAGGACTTGGGTCAGCAAATCTAAACCTCAGGCTCAAAGCTCCAGGGCTGCTTGCCAGGTGTCAGCGAGCAATTTTCAGCGTGCTCTAAAATTTACTGCCCATTTCCCGCATCATCAGAATGAATAGGGAATTCTTACCAGGCAAACAAAACGATCAAGATACTTTTTAAGTGGCCTGTGGAATTATCTATTGGATGTCTGCATGGCTGACTCATGGGCATTTGCAGCTAACAATAATATATTCAGATTTTTTTCTTTTCGGGAAAGAATGGGGGATTGATCCTGGAATGTTAGTTATTTTATCTGATAGGCTCTAATGAGTTCAACATAACCAAGAGCATTTCAGTCAGATGAACTCTGACACCTCTTGTCACTCACTGATTTTACAAATGGGGGAGAACTCCGGGCTGCAAAAAGGCCTTTTTGTACTGAATTGTACTTGGCCATTAGTTACAGTCAAAGAACTTGTGATTACATTTTAATCAGAATACCTTCTCACACATCTTTTCTTTTACACATCACAAACCAGCAGCTCAACTCCACATGGAGCTGAAATTCACCTAAAACATTTGAGTTCTATCAGGGAAGGCACAGACTTGACAACATCATTTTTTTTCACTGTGACTACAATGCATTTAGTGAATTCTCAGGTCAACAGGCGTTATGCTTTCTGCCTCTCTGTTTCTGTTTGCCTCTCAGGTAAGGACATAAAGCACGTTTTCACCTTCCTTCCTGCATCGAGGTTATGAGGTGTGGGTTGATGTCAGGGCAAGTCAGATCTCGAGACCAAATGCCCCAAATTTGAGCCTTAAACTTCACTCGTGACAGCTCAACTGGTCTTAATTTGAAATATACCCAAAACACACATCACTCAGTGTTTCTCTCTGAAGTCCTTTGCACTAAATTTTGTTATTTTTTTCCACAATTTTTAAAGTATATTCAGCTGACTCGCAGGTGTGTAAGATGTCCAACACACACAGGTTGAAGGGAGACCAAAAACACCACGTGGGCCTGAGATTGCAGTGAAACACAGATCCAGGGCTTTCCTTCCATCCATCAGGAATTCAAAAAAGCTCTACAAAACCCAGTGCAACACCAAGCATTGTCCCCTCAACCTTATTAGGGGTCCAGACATGGAAGCAACTCAGGAAAGAATTGTCCTATGTGATGGATTCAATGCCCAGCAAGAGGAGGAAGCATCACAAGTCAAATAGGATGGAGCCTATAAAGTAACATTTCATTACACGCCTTTTGGCCAAGCAGCAAAACACCATTCTATATAAAGGAAGGCTTTATTTTTTCCACACAAGAAGTACTTAGACACCTGAAATAAAAGCAGTTCACAGGTACCTGTGATGTCAGCGTGCATCTGCACGAAGAGGGGGTTCTTGCTGAGCCCCCCGCACAGGAACAGCGTGCTGATGTCGTGTCCCGCCACCTGCATCGCTTCCAGAATGTGCCTCGTTCCCAGCTGCAAAAAGGGAGGGAAAAGCAGCCCACATGAGCACGGCAGAGCAGCCATGGGAACACAACTGCACCTCCATGGCAAAGTGTGAAAGTTTGGGTTGGCTCTCTGCCAATGGCCAAACCTCACAAGAAAGATTCCCCCTCCCTCTCCCGAAATGGCAAAAAGNAGAGCAAGAACACCTCTCCCTTCGCCTTATATACACCTGATTACGTAAAGAGACGGGATGGAATCCTTCCTAGGGTTTGACCCTGGTTACCAAGGAAGGCCTACAAAAAAAACAACCCATCACACAAAGGCATGCCCCCAAAAACTCAGATTGATTCTGTGTCACAGCCTTTGGGAATCCCTCTCAGTGAAGAGGTTTCAACCCTGGAGCCAAAGAGCAGGACAGAACAAAAAAAAAAGAACAGCAATTAAAACATCCAATGTTTTCTGTCTTTTCAGCGAAAAGGAAAACCTGAAGAATTTTGTATTGGCGTAGCTATTTATCTTGGCCTTTGCCCTACACAAAATAAAATGTTCCGTTTCATGCCTGGATTAATTGAAACATCTCAAGTGCAGGCGTATCTTAAACTTTGCACTTACAGCCTCCGTTCTGAGAAACTCAAATTAGAACAACCAAAGCAAATGCTTTGCCATTTGGAAAAAAAATCTTTTCTGTTTTTGTTTGCTTTGCTTGCTTCCAGCTCCTCATGGAGACAACCTTCCCCCTATTTCCCTTTTTCAACGGTATTTTACATTTCTCTGACAAACTATTTGACCAAAAATAGCTCCCAGCTCCTCAGAATACCTCGGAAGTTAAGTCTTGACAAAATGTCATAATCAAGGCAAAATGTTGCCCAAGCTGGCTCTTTGTAGGTGGATTCCTCACAAAGCACGAGCTGGTCAGAGTTTTTCTCATAAACTAATGTTTAAGTTGTCTTTATGCCATGCTGCAAGTTCCTTAAGATGCAATAAATTCATCTTCAACCAAAAGCTACTGAAAATGGAACAAGCAGAGCTCCATCCCATGGAGACGTCCAGGATGAAGGACCAGCATTGCTCTGGACAGCCCTTCAAACACATTCTGATTTCCAGGCAAGCAGCTCCGAGGAACTTGAGCAGCCACAACCCTGGGCTGACTAAATCCATCGCTCCCCTATTGACACAGAGGGCTAATTTCCAAATCCACAGTTTTAATTATGGAAAAATGAACTGCTCTGAGAGGAGCCTGATCATGTTCTCAGCCGTCCAACTGCTGCATCCCATCTTGCAGTGAATAGTTAAAGGGAGATTCTCTTTCACTCCCTCTGAAATTCAAATTTATTACCAACTTCTCTCACAACATACACACGTCAAAGACCCTGAGAAAGAACACGCTGTGAAAATTATTTTGTGTTTACCTGCCTGGAAAATTGTATTCACACAGCAAATTTAAATTAAAGCCAGACTTATTTCACCGTGGGTGGGGGGGGAACTAATTTAATCCTGGATTGGGGAAAATGCAAATCGAGGGGCTTCAAATGCAAATTTTATATAAAAGGAAAAAAAGAGTCTCCTGCTGAAAAGAAAACTAGAGATTAACATTCTGTGGGCAGGCCTACACTTTGTACAAGATTTTTGCTTAGGTTTAAAGTTTATCTTGCACCCATTGAAGGCAGCTAATGGCAGAAGGATTACTACAACTGTTTCTTTCAATAAAAGTGAAGCTAAAATTGGGACCGATGGAGCATGGGAGGAAAATTAAATTTCCCAGGTGTCATATTGGCGATTAGCAAATATATCAAGTCCAAACCAATGATCTCTGCCTACTTTTTAGTTACTGTTTCAATAGTGCTTCAGGAAAAATTAATTTCCTTGAATTTACAACGAAAAGAAAACTAAAGGACGGCCTTTTGATATTAAATCAGCCCCATCAGGTATCAGAACAAGATATGCAGCTGTTGAAGTGAGTGTTCAACACAGTATTTGTGTTCTGCAATCAAATCTGAGTTGTATCACACAATGAGATAATAGGTGACTTTCCCAGGATTTCCAGCAGGGAAGGTTTCCACTTCGTTAGCACCACATAATCAGGGAGCACCTGTTCCAGACTGGGAAGTTCCTTTCAGGGGCAGGATCAGTCCCTGGCATTGTTTAACCTCTCCTAGACATTCCTGCGTCAATGGTGGGATTATACTGAGACATCAGGTAGGACCAAGCTACTTTCATCTTAAAAAGGCTCAAAACTCCCAACAATGAATTCCAGGCTGGGGTTAAATTCCCGTTATTTGCTCAAGAGGGAGGGTTAACACATAAGATGGACAATTCCCAGTAAATTCACAGCAGCCGCCCACCCTCCCCATCCCAGATGGCTGACCCAGCCTAGCAAAGTTGTTGTTTCACCAGGAGGGGAGTTTGGAAGTTTTCCAACTGAACGGCCTTTTGTCAGGAAAACTCCCCAGTTCATCAAAACTGTTCACGGTTTGCAAAAAATGCCTCACGTTCAGCAAACTTTAAAAAATTTTTAAAAATCACAGAAAGGATGTCAAAGGAACGTGTATTTTGGCCACCGAAGGGCCCCACGGAAAACACCCTGTGCCAGCCGTTCCCAACAACTTCTGCGACCCAGAACTGGAAATCCTGGGTTTGAGAGAAACTCAGGGCAGAAAGAAAAGTATTCCAATCAAATTCCCCATTTGTGTGTTCCCAAACACTGGGTACATTCCAGGGCTGGCACATCCACCTGGACACGGGCTGGGAGTGACATGATGGGGGAGATCTGCCCTGTTGGGTCTGGGAACTGAACCTCAAACCTCACTGTGGTACAGAGCTCTGCCCCATCCACCGGGCAAGCAGGGGAAATCCATGGATTGGGAATAATCTGAGGGTTTGGGGGGAGCAGAGGGACCTCTGTACAATTGCCAAAGCCTTTTCCCCTCTCTCAGCTTCTCTCCATGATGGAAAACTGCTCCATGGGCCACCTCCCTCACATCTGCACCGGAGCAAAAGGCTCCATTCACGGAACTGCCATAAGGAAAAGCCCTTTTAGGGGAACATTTTCTGTGTGTCCATTATCCCACAGCTGGGAGCGGTCACCGACACCCACAGACAACATCTTGCTCCTTTAACAAGTTCATTAGGGAATCCATGTACTATTGGAAATCTGGTTAGCAGAAGGGAATGATCCCCCTGCCACAGCACAGACAATTCATTCCTTCTTTCATGCACTTAAAATGCCTTACAGCAATGCCTTGGATCGTGGCCAGGTAGATAAGGGCAAGTTCATCCAGACCCCGGGACAATGTTAGTCCAACAACCTGTGCAAAGATCAAACAGAAAATGTACAAATCCATCCAATATAAAACTCTTATTATTTTCTACGGCTTCTTGTTGTAACAAGTTTTAAGTGCTAATTCTAAGCCTTTACTTCTGTGAGCTGTACACATAATGTTATGTTAAACATGTTATTCCTGATCTGGGGAAGAACCACATAAATTATTCTTGCCCTTGCAAAGAAATAAAGAACAAACAGCATATTGTATGGGATTAGAGATAGATTAACCCTGACAGTTTTATGTTATGACTCAGATATTGCTCGTGAATGTATTTAATGTAATAATGTGAAAATGCTATTACATAAAAATAACTTTTTAAAAGCATTTCTCCCCCTCCCATCCAAGCACCCTAACACTGAAACACAATTAATAATTAAATACTATATCTTAGCCTTCTTTACGCTGACATAAATCAATACTGCACTGTAGTTACTCTGGATTAATATCAGCACAGGCAAGACCTGAATGCAGCCTTAATTGTGACAGAAAAAGTGGGTTGCTATTACCAGTATTTGCATAGAGCCATCATACCAAGGCAATTCTGATTCTGCTGCAGCATATAATTCTTTCATAAAATAAAGCAGGTATTATTAGCACCCAAAAATATATAGGCCTTTTTAAATTCTTTTAATGTTTCCCTGGCTTGTGATTTAAATGCTGCAGTGCTTATATTCTTTCCTACCTCAGCCTCAAATACAGCAGATTTTAGTGCTGGTGCAGTAGCTTGAGATGGTCACTTCAAGGACAATATGCCATTTTGAAGGACATTTTTGCATCAATCACCAGGTATTTTGATATCATCAAATGATACCCTTATGATATTCTTCTGTTACAGTTCTGCACAGTCCTGTGTCCCGGCTGATCTACCACAATAAGCTCAGTGAAGAGAAGCATCCAAACACTTAAAGATGGGCTGAAAAGCTGTTTAAATCAAGCAATCTGTCATCAGAATATTTCATGCCTTTCCCACGTGGGTTTACCCAAATTTGTGTTGAAATTCATTGCAACAAACACTCTAAATTCGGTAGCCAAGTGAGTTAACAGCAGCAAGAGCCATGAAGTGCCATTCCTAGGAAAGGACCTGGGACACACACAACACTCCTCACGTTTTTAGAAAATAAAGGTGGCTGTAGTGATATCTCAACTACAGTGATCTCTGGGTTTCTACTGAAACATCAGCACACTTCGAAATGCAGCAAGAAACCCAAATCCTATGGGAGAGTGTAAATAGCTAAGGAGGAGTACACTCAAAATTGAAGAAAAGCTCCTTCCAAACTACTTTTTTTTTTTCTTTTTTTTTCTTTTTACCCTGTATTGACCTTTTTGCAAAGACAGGCTGTTTCTTACCATGCCCTTTAGTGTCAGATCTGTTAAGGGAGATCTGTTACCATGGAAATCTGGCCAAACATGTAAATCAACAGTGAGGAAACCCACAGGCAGAGATTTCTTAATCAGATCCAGGTGACTGTTCAAGTATGTATATATACTGTGAGCACTAGGAGAAAAACAAGTTGGAGACAGAGGAGGGAGGTTATTCATCAAACACCAGACATTTGTACTACCATCAAATGTCCCGAACCCACCAAAGAACAGCAAAACCCCCCCTGCTCCCCAATCCCATGGCACTGAGGGGATGTCCATGTGCTCTCCACAGACCACCAGAATTCCTGAATTCCACAGGAGGAGGGGAGATAATGTGACCCTGAGCTGGTACATGGACTCCTCCAGGTCCCTGGGGGAGCCAGAGCTGTTTGCTATTTGGGGGCTGCCCATGCTCGTCCCACACTGTGCGAGGAAAGCTGGAGAAAAGCAGGCGGAGAGGGAGGAGGGGGGAGGATTCCAGACAGAAATGAAAATCAAATTCCTTTGCAAATGTTTAAAAATTTCTCTGATTAATCAATAGCATGGAGAGCTTTCCTATTTTAAACCATAATTATTTCAGTGTGTGTTATGATTAAAATGCAGGGTGGAGGAGAGAAAGTGAGTGGCTGCTATTTTAGGGAGGAGCCCACCATGGGCCTAAAGATGATTGTATCTAAGTTCAGATGCTACACCCAAATCCACAGCATCCAACAGGCTTTTTTCCTGGACTTGGGACTAATGGTGAATTTCTGAGTGCCTTGGCTTGCAGTGACTCTGGTGACATTCCATTTAAAAAATGTTGCAATTACGCTCGGAATATTTTTTCAAACACTCGCCCCATCACAAACAAATCCATATATATTTTTCAACTCTTTGGAAACCTCAGAGTGGGGCATTTAATTCTAGACATGTGGGTCAATAACAGCATCTAACCCTAATTACAATTGATTAGTCATTGTCTCATCCACTGCAGACCCAAACAGTGATATTCATTTAGCCTCTACATGTATATTCAATCATGCACTAATGAGATCCCTAAGGGAATTCAGCATATGCTTTACTAGTTTGACTCCTGACCTGCTAGCAGCTGTATATTTATACTCTGCATTCAACCATTCAGCTGCATGTTTTTTCAATTATACCTTACCATGTGTGTGCTATCAGAGGATATCATTCAAAATGAACTACACTTGGAAGACATTAAAATAACTAATTTACATCATTATTCACGTCCTTTAAAACGTACTTTATGTGTCTTCCTGGACCCAAATTATGATAATTTTGAGGTCACAATCATTTTCCACCCCCTTGCTATAGAAGTGGCCCTGTTTTCTCCATCCCTAAAGACTGCACTATGAGCAGCACATGCTAAGGATAAAGTCATTTTATTTCCAGTCTAAATCATGGCTTGACTGTTGGGAAGGAAAGAAAGGAAAGCTTCACTCAACCACAGACCCACCTCCATCCTTCTTGATTGTCTCACAAGGATCAGCCATTTGTACAGCTCTGTTAGGACACAGGGACTGAACAAGAAGAGGCTGAAGTTGAGCCAAACATGCTTAAAACCCACATAACCTTGGAATTACCTTTTTTTTTTCCCTACACAGCTTTTTAATTTTAATTTTTTTTTCCTACATATAGATAAAGGTTCAAGGGACTCCATTTGAACTGACTGACAAAACCCTTCAAACACTTGCAGTTCCTGTTTCTGCCATCTCTGTGTTGTACATAATATTATACCATGACCTTTTTCTGTTCAGTTCTGTGAGAATCCATCAGTGGCAGCTGCATCTGACCTGCCGAGCTGAGCATGAGCCACTGCTCTGAGAAAGGAGCTCTGCTGAAAGGGGAGAATCAGAAATCAATGCAAGTTTGCCCAGGGTTATGTTCATACTTGGGAAGTATGTTCATAACTCCAGAAAGCATCACGAGGTTGGGATTTAATCTGCTCAGGAATCCTGGGAGATGCCAGCAGGGATCTTTCAGGGGAAAAAAAAAATCTAAAAATTCCAGGTTTCTAATTAAAAAAAAGAAAAGGGGGACTCTAAACCATCTAGAAGTAGAGAAAACTGCCAAACATGGTTATTCTGTTCTGCTTGAAAGATCCCAGAATGGCTAATGGATACAGTGTGTGTGACTTCCAAGCCTTATTTTCAGGAGACACCTCTTTACGTGGGGAAGTGGCATCAAGGTGTGCAGGAAGGGGAATTCTGCCCTAAAACACTGCACTTCACCAAGTACCAGAGGGCACATAGACTCTGCTGTCAGACACTTTTCTCCTCTTAGAGATTATGAATGGTCACTCTAGGAAATGGAATTATTTAAATGATCCCATTATTTAATTGATTTTGATTTCCTACTCTAGCCTGCTTGTACTGGATTTAACACATCGGTGATGGTTCAGTGTCAGACCTACACAACATGCAGGTTGAAGAACAAATGTGATGCATCACAGCAATTTCTGCAACTCACTGAATTGCCTGAAAGAAACCCAAGTTTTGTTGTTTGCAGAGCTTGCCAATCAGTTTGACCAAACGCTAAATTTACTGTCCAGAAAATCCTCATGTAATTCAACCCTGTCCACTTCCAGTAAAAGAAGGGGAAAGAGAACATAGGGATAGCACTGGGAGGGTTGCACAAGCCTTGGTCCTCAGCACCAGTGGTTAGCAGGAGCTGGTTGTCTGAGCCTCTCACGCCCTTACAAGTTGCCAAAATTACTGAAATGGGTGATAAATGCAGCTGGAAAACTGCTCTGCTGTGGGCAAAGCAGCAGGAGGAGCGTGCACAGAGAAGCTCCCTGAGATCAGCTGCTCAGCAGGCACTTGCCATTCCAAACCTGCCAATTGGGAGCAGGAGGAGAAAGGGAGGTTTAGGGAGAAAGGAGTAGGTGAGAGGCAGCAGAAAGCAACAGGCACAGGTCTGTGACCTCAGATGTTCTTTTTTTAATGACCCAGATATGCATGTGCTTAACTCCTCACAGCGCTGCATCTACCGTGGGAAGCAAAGGTGATGTGGAATTGCACACCCAAGCATGGAATTCTCATTTTGTTTTCCTTCTCTGGCCGTTTGCAGTGGCTGAAATTCCTACACCCACACAGAGAATATCCCAAACAGAGTAAGGCGGATTCTCTGAACTGTTCTGCTCAGATTTCCAGGCAGATCATTTATCACCATCACCAATAATCCTCCAAAACAAGATACTATGTCTGAGGGGAGCCTACAAGAAAGAGGGAAGAGACTATTTACAGTGGCCTGGAGGGACAGGACAAGGGGGAATGGCTTCCCACTGCCAGGGGCAGGGTTAGATGGGATGTTGGGAGGAAATTCCTCCCTGTGAGGGTGGGGAGGGCCTGGAGTGGATTTCCCAGAGAAGCTGTGGCTGCTCCATCCCTGGAAGTGTCCAAGGCCAGGCTGGACAGGGCTTGGAGCAACCTGGGCTAGTGGAAGGTGTCCCTGCCCATGGCAGGGGATGGAATGAGATGGGTTTTAAGGTCTCTTCCAACCCAAGCCATTCTGTGATCCTGTAATTATTAAGTACATGATTTAATGTAGGCAAACACTGCTGCCATCTATGATAAGGCTGAAGCTTGAGCTCTACATGTAAACAGAAATGAAAAAATAGGGAGAAAAAAATCAGTTCAAGTTGCGAAGTTCCAGATTTTGGTTTGCTCAATTTAAATTCTTTAAATTTAACAGATATTTCAGAAGGGCTGGGAGAAAGAGGGCTGAGGGAATTAGTAAGTGAATTGTTTACTAAATTTACAGCTATCCAAACATTTCATTAGTAGAGTAGTATCTGGAAAGCATTACAAAAATACCATTGAGCAAATTAACTTAATAAAATACTACCACTCTTTTTATAAAATATTACAATTCCTATTATCAGTGCTACTCCACACAGTTTTATTAACTGCAGGAACCTCACATCCAACGTTATGATGTCATACTCTCAGATAACACAGAGTTCTACTCCCAATATTCTGTATTTAGTGACTTGATCACATCACACCCCAAGCTTCTGCACTCCAGTGTTAACTGTAGTCAGGCAGTTCAGTATCAGCCCTAGCAGAGACAAGCAGGCTGCTCTATAGGCATCTTTCCAACAACAAAAAAAAAAAGCTTTATCCTGGCATTGCAGACTAAACTGTTTGTCCTGTGCTTGTGCTCCATATGGGGGCACTGGAAAAATGGCCTGGAAGCCAAAATTCTGGAAAAGCCCCAGATCAATCTTTATTCCAAACATACACAAATGCATTTATTTCCCGATTTCCTTTTTCAGAGAACAACAAAGAGAATTCTAGGAAGCGTGAATCTGTTTCATATTGAATGAAGTCCAATACATTTCTGGGAATCCTGGTCAAGTTCTTAACAAACAAGTAAGACAGTGGGCCCTGCAAGGGATGGAAGGGTCATCCAGAGGAACCAGGTACCTTTATTCCCCCAGGGAGGACTGAAAACAACCCTGTGACTGCACATGCTTAATCCATGTATGAGGACTGACCCTTGCCTTTTAGACCAGAGGGATGAACTGAACAGAAAATGCCAGCTTTGCTGGTTTTTTACTAAATCCAAGGAGGAAAAATACATTCAAAGAGAGTCAAATTGACCTCCAGTGTGCCCAAGTGCTCAGCTAAGACCTCTCCGGGAGTGATGTGAACCATCTTAAAAGGAATCCAAGCCAAAACCGCTTGACAAAGTCCAGACCTGACAGACATGTCTGGACTGCCTTCATCCACTTCTAAAGCAGACCAAAGTAAAATTCCACCCTGCACACACAGCCTCCTGCTCAAGGAATCCTGGGGTTACCTCCAAGCCACTCCTCCATCTTGAGCTTTGTCTGAAAATTCATCCCGGGATTCTCGGCTCTATTTGTGCTGCCACGCAGGAGTTTTCCATGTGGTGGCTACACCTTCCTTTAGATGGCTGTTTCAAAACCACTGAATAATATATTCCTAATTAAGCTATATCTCATCCTTGGAGCTTAATTGTGTCACCTACAAATTGCTAGCCCAGGGCATAGAGACAGGTCTGCTGACAGGGCTGATGTTATGGAATCCAGAAATAAGTTGAAAAGCAGTAAGTTAATACCACCAGAGGTATCTGAGGGGAGTTTAAAAGCTTTCATCTCTGAGCAATCACCTGGCAGCCCTTGGTAAATACTTCCAACCCACTATCAGCCTGTTAATTCCCCTGTTGCAGAGTGAGGACACAGCAGTGCAATCCTACACTGCTGGGAATACAGGGTGTCACCAGTTGGTGAGGCAGGGCTGTGATAAAGGAATAAGAACAGTGACCTGGCTGCAGCCTTGGACTGTAATTCCGGGAAGGCGACGTGGCCTCGCACCACATGATCTATCTGAAAAAGAGAAAAGCAACATTTTTGGGATGATTACATCTTCAAACATCAGTCCTGGAAAAGGGTAAGGCAGTGTCATAACTTCAAAAAGACAAGAGAGCTCCTAAATTACTCCTGAAGTGTTAAGTCCTAGTGAGGGCAATGGCAAGAGTCCCACTGGCATTCAGGATTTGGCTTATAAACAGCAAGGAAAAACATCCAACCCTGCACCAAAAGCAGGCAAAATACTAAGTATGCAGCTCCTCAGGCAGGAGAGCAAGGTGAAAGGATGATGCTCTTCCTGTCTCCAACAGCACCTCAGAGCATGTCCCCTCTGGTCTCTCCCATTCTTCTGCAGCATATCCTCATTGGAATTCTACCAGGAGCATCTTCTTGGCCCAAATCCCTACATCTTTCTGTATCACACTCTTCTAATAAAACACGAGGTGTGTTGTCATCCTGATAGATGCTTCATACATTCACTGCAGGAAACAAAATGTATACCCTGAGAGGCAATTACTGCTATAAAAGAAGATCAATATAAGCTCTGTCTTACACTGAATTTATAAATCAGCTTGTCCTTTCAGTCCAGAGTGGTTACCATTACTCACAAAGTATCAGGTAGAATAATATGGGCTTTTAAGACAATAATTCAGCATGTTTTGTGGCCTCTTGGTAATATCCCATCAGAGGGGACAGTAAAAGCTAAGGAGGCAAAACTAGAGCTGCCCAAGAGCCCTGAGTATTTTTGGCAATACCTATGGGCAGAAAATTGCAGCAGTATTTAATTTTTAACAGCATGAGTCTAGTCCTGACCCAGTGTAGGAGAAATATAATGAAGCAAACACATCTGAGCACAGCAACGAGAATAATGCCTGTTCTCCCTAAGATTGGCATCAGCCAGAACCCAAACGTGTGGCTGCACGAGAAACAAAGCTCAGGCCTGAATTCTGAGTCTTGCACAATCCCCCCAGAACAGAGAGGCAGCTCGTAAATTCAGATATAAAGCTATAAATAAACATCACATATATGTGTGTGCTATGAAAACACTTTTACAGAAAACTGTTGCAGGAGTTATGAAGTTAGATATTTAAATGCACTTAATTCAAGACATGGCCCCATGAGGGATGCATCTAGAAACCCTTCTCTGCTATTTTTTATCTCACAGTTTCTAATGATGTCATGCCATCCTTTGTCTCTTTTTGTTGTGCAGTATCTTTCTTCTTATAAATTCTGAAGATCCAGTGCAAAACCCCATCTAATATACAGAAAAACAAGCTTTTTCAGAACAAGAGGACTTCTCAATCCTTCATTTGGACTCTACTTGAAACAGTTTTTAAAATCCAACAGATTTCTTTTGCAGCTGTATCAAAAAAATTAATTAGAGCTTTTTAAAGGCAAGTGTATAATTCTACTCTCAAGAAGTTGGACAGACTGTTCAAATTTTATGAAAATAATTCACCTTGGGGCATGGATCAAGCAACGAAGAGAACACAAAATATGTCCTTTTTTGGGGGGTTTCTTTTCAATTCTAAGTGTGAGCAAGCAGGATCTTTAAAAACTTCAGCTTTAACAAGACACAGAGAATGAATGCACTGTACCCTCCACGCAGAGCACATGCACTGTGTCCTCCCTGTGTGTTTCCTGTCCTTAAAACCTCAAGAAAAGTGCATGACATACTCTGAGAGTGTTTTATTAAGACAATTTCCTTAATATTACTAACACCACTTCGAGCTGAATTTTGCTATGGGTCCCCACAAGACCATACATTTTTTCCAGCAATTTCTTTAATGATTCAGGAATGTCTCATTCTCTGGTTCTACAACTGAAAGGATTTTTAAAATCATCTCTTTGAAATGTCCAGACTGTCACAGTACTTTTGAAGTCTGGAACCACCCTGAGCCAGCTGAGAAAAACACTGACTTGCTGTATCCTCTTTAGAGCTTAGATAAGAGTATTTACCTGCTTTGGATTAATCATGTGGAGACTTCTCTCTCAAAAGTGTTCTTTCAAAGGAACACACAAGATTTGCCATTTTTCCTTTTAAAGTGGTAGTATTATTTTATATATAACACTATATTATTATAACACTAATGTATTTTATATATGATGTATTTATATATATTTATATACATATATATAAAAAAGTTTAGTTTTACTTCTGGTGGCAGCAGTTACCTATAAAATAGGACACTTTTTGGTCCCAGCCCAATCTTGACCTGAAAAAATTCAAAGCACACAGTTAAAAAATTAAAGCACACATCCCACCTGCTATGAGAGCCTTTTTTGGCCAGGGGCCTAAGGATGGGCTGGAGGTGGGATGGGAAGCAAGGCTGCAGGAGAGGGATGAGTGTCCCATGGAATTCCAGGCTGAGGTGGCCAAGGGGAGAGCACAGGAGGGAACACCAGTGACAGCTCAGTGCTTGGGGTGTGTCTGGGGTGATTTGTGCTCTCATTCAGTGACTGTTCCATGTGCAATGTGCACATGCAGGGATGCCCCAGTCCATTCCATGCACATGTACCCCCATCTCTAGGATTTTAGAAAGGTGAGTGGTCTGAGTCCAAGCAATTACACCTGCACTGGCGACAGGCACACCCACCTGCAGCTGGTGGGACTACAGGGGACACCTCAGGCCTGGCCTGCCTCCTGCAGCTTCCCAAGAGACATCTAAAGACAGGCAGTATTTCTGCAGCCTGGGCAAGGAGAGACACAGAAAACTCTGGAAGCTCCAGGGTTAAGCAGTCACTAAGGTCCTGGTGGCACTTTTGGACTCAAGCCTAAATACTGTTGTATACATCTAGCCCGTCTTTAAATGTGATTATCAGTGTTTTGGTTCTGACTGCCTTCCTGTAAATAAGAAAATTCACCTTTTAGTGAATCCAGCTTGGTTTTAATTTTTATTGGTAAATTAAATTAATCTAATAGAGTTGGATTCTTTGTTTTCAAGGAAAGAACTGAGGTGACAGGATAACATGTTTCTACCTTACTATCTGTCCATACATCTTTCACTTATGCCCATGAATGAGCACAGTTGATCTATGTAACACAATATGTGTAATTTTCTCTATCTCACACTTTATCTCGGCCTCCTGCTAAAGTAAAGAATGAAGCCTATTTGCCTGTAAGATAATAACAATAATCATCACCACCATGAAAGGAAAATGTGCCCCATACTTAATCCATATGCAAATGAACAGTTTGTAAGAGACATAACAATCAACTAATTGTTCATTGCTTTCAGCAGCCTGGTATCTGCCATGGTCTTACAGAGGTGCTTCAGGCAGAGCTGTGCCTGACGTGACAGTGAATCTATCCCCAATGACAGGAGCTGTGCCAGACCTCCCATCCCACAGTCTGCCTGTGTCTCCAAACACTTACCAGTTTTCCTGTAGCACTTTGACCTCCCTCATTCAACCACAGCCCAGGGACCATTGCAGAGAAATATGGTCCCCAAACACCAGGCACAAAAATGGGCTTGTCACTGACCTGTAAAAAGCAAAAGGCAGCTCTGATGAATCAAACTACTTGACAAAGTAGGGACTTCACAACTAATGCTTGGCAGTCATGGGAGTCCAAGGCCGAAACAATTCCTGCTCCTCCACTGGAGTTACCAACATGAGTGGAGATCCACAGGTGGAAACACATCCTGGACTTGCATCACCGACACAGCTGCAGCTCCTACCTGGCCAAGCAGAAAGTAAGAACTTTCAGGAATGGGAGCTGCATTTCACAGGGAGAGGGAAACTGCCTTGTTTTTCCAGAAAAAGAGCCTTATTTAGAATGATCACTTGAATACAACACTCTGTGGAGTGTCCTCAGCAAGCACAGCCTGTGTAGTTGGCGATGGGTGTTTGCAGAGCTGGGAACCCAGTGAGAACCCTGCTGACAGAGGACAGAGCTGTCCCCCAGGATCTGCCATCAGCTCCCAAGGCTGGCAGTGGAATCCACACTCCAGTGCTCCCACAGAGCTGCCAGGAGAGCTGGGTGCCTTGGGTGGAAGCTGCAGACCCGGGCTGGGCAAAGGGGGATCTGCTTGGTTTGGCCAACACATGCCTGGGTAAACACCAGATTCTGCCCCTTCCTTAGGCTCAGCTTTACACAAACCACTCCTGCCTTCACAGCTCTGAAGGCAGGTCAGGGCAGGTACCTGAGCACTGCAGAAGCAGCAGGCCCCTGTTCCCACCAACACACACCTCCTGTGTACAGCAGTGACAGTACTTCAGTGGTTAGACAACTCAGGATGTGGGAGACACTGGTTCACTTCCTTTCGCTGCTTCAGAAGATGTAAATGACATTTATAAAGGGTGGAGGGCATTTTCCTTCCTCTTTTAAGGCTTTTTCACTTTCAGCAGACCACACAGACCTTCTAGGCTTTCACTCTGGTTCAGCAGAATGCCTAAGGAGGTAACACTGTGCAGTCTAGCCCAGCAGCTGGTGGGGAATGGGACAGTGGAATTTGTGTTCTAGACTTGCTCCAAAGACTGGTTGTGTATCCCCCACTGGTTGAACACAGAATTCTTCCAACAGGGGCTGGAGAAGACAAGTCACCATCCCCTGCCAGGCTTCCTGCTTCTCTTGGAAGCAGGATTCATGTTCTCTCTCCCAGCACCACATCTGTACACTTGAGGTACGTGCAGGCACTGGGCAAAGAGAACAGCAGTGCAGACCGACACCAGCACACGGTGCACGATGCCCTTCCCACCACTCCATGTCAATGGATGCCTAAATCTGCAACTGTTGTTTTCTAGAAGGTGGGAACTGCTCCCAGAGAAGGAAACAAGAGGATTAATTCCTTAACAAAACAAATCTGTATGTTTCCAATGCTGGAACAGCAAAAAGAGTGGTCTTAGTCAATGGGAAAACATCTTTTTTTGTATTTAAACCTTGCTCTTCATTAGCAAAATCCCAGTCGCACTGAAAGGTGCTTAAGGTTTGCCATTGATTCAATAGGGCCTGGACTTCACCTCAAAACAGTTTTGAGGAGTAATTAAAAATTCAGGCCTGTTCCTGTTAATCATGATGCACATTCTCCCTATACTGAAACAGGCCAAACTTTAAAGACAGTTTTTACCAGCAACAAGGGAATACGCTCCGAGATGCAGTTTACTGGCATTTGTGCATCACACATGTTTAGTAAATACAGCAGCAGCAGGGAGGTTTCTGCACAAACAATAGTCTGCTCCAGCCATAAACTCACAGTACAGCTGATTCTTGTCATGAAGTTCAGCAGGAAAACAAAACAACAAAAATTTGTTTCTCAAAACACATCAGCACAGTGTCAAGAAATCCTGATTTCTTTGACAAATACAGGAATCCTGCTCAGTCTTCCCTTATCAGCTCCAAAGCCCTGACTTACTCTCACTCAAGATGCATGTGCACACACGTGTCTGTGTGTCTGTGCAAGATTTTGGCTGACTAAACCCATTAAAGAGCAAGAATAGCTGCACTGAATTTACAAAGGCATTTATGACTCCAAGTGGACGAAGCTACGTCAAAAACATTGCAAAGACATTTGGTTTTGTTTTGTTTTCTCTTAAAACTACAAATTAATACAGCTTTGAGTTTTCATCACCTCGATGGGGCAAGGCTTCTTTTACAATTTCAATAGCAAAATGAAGTGCAAGAAAAAGCAAATCCTAAAATAAGCTGGTTTTCAGACCTATTCCACATCTCTGACCTTACTGAGAACACAGCACATGGTCAAAGTTACCAGTCAGTACCTGCTCCAAACTGGTCATGGAAGTGTGGGGAGAACCCAAAAATCCCATCTCGTTCCCACCCTATAGCTGTGGGCACAGCATGTGGCTCTGCAGGTGACAAGGAACATTTGGGGCAGAAGGGGCCTGGGGTTTTGAAGACTTATCTCAGAATACTTTTGATGCAGCAAACTTTGCAGTGTTCTGTAGTCTGCTGAAGGAAATCTGGTTACACCAAATGGGTCAAGTTAAATTCCAACTGCTGTGCAGGCTGAAGAAATAAATAGCCAAAGAACTGAAGGCATAAAGATGCTTTGGGAAATCAGGGGAGCCTAAACATCACAAGGAGAATATAATTTATAAAATACCAAACACAGCCCACACCTCTTTCTATCAGTCCACAATTTACCAAATTGCCCCATATGTCTGGTAACACCGAAAGGTTCAGATTCATTAAAAGACCAAGCTCTCCCTGCAGCCAGTACTGCTGGCCTAGTCCTTTGGACACCCTCAGGAATTCACCAGGACAGGATATTTCCATGCTGGCTCTGCTCAAAGTACACTGAGACCTTCCTATCATCTTCCTCCTGAAATACCATCCATACACATTCCAGCAAACTTTCAGCACATGAGCAGAGCAAAGAAGGGAGCTGGGAATGGCCACACTGATGGATAAAGCCAGTGGGTTATCAGTTTTGTTGCTGTGGGGACTTTGAACTGGAATAAAGATCCTTGGTTACCAGGCTTTATTTGATGATGAGGCACCCTCCTTTTTCCTCACTTAAGAGATTTAATTCACATTTTTTGCACACTCTGGGTCCTGATGCACGAGGAAAGTGAGAAAATGGGGAATAACATTCTCCCCAAAACACACACAAATCTTTAAGAAGCAAGAGGGTGAGCATCCTTCTGTAGCTCTATGCATAAGAAACAGCAAATGGTTTCCGTTTCCCCTCCCTCAAATATTTGGGCAGTGATTAAGTCTTTCAAGCCATGCAGCAGCTGGCACTTGTATTTTCATCATAAAAGGTCCAAATTCTGTTTGAGTATACATCCCACCCAATCACATGACTAGACATAAGTGTGAGGCTGGAGAAAGGGTTCAAACTTCGCCACAGAACCCAGAAGAAAAGCCTAATTTGCCAGATTCAGGGCTATTTTGGTTACAGTAATACCACATCTCTTTTATAGCTTTCAATTGCCTTCAGACATTCTCAGGGTGATATAGGAGGATCAATGTCATTATTTTTTTTCCCTTTAATGAGCTTAGGAAAATCCTTAATCTTTTTAGTAGAAAAACAACATGTGTTTTAGATTTATGGGCAATTGATTTTTATTTTGAAAGCAAATAAGAGATGTCATCCTTCCATGGAAGTTAAAATAGGAATTCAAAGGGAGCCTCGGATTTTCTGCCTCGAATTTAACCGAAATTCCTCCTGTGACACGCTGGTACTGTGAGACACATTAATGTTTATTATCTTTTACACAGAGTGAAACTGAAACACAGAGAGGATTTCCTCTGCTAGACCTGAGTGATCTCAGCACAGCAATGCAGCAGGAGCTGTGGGATGGGGGATGAGAAGCTGAACCTACTCACACTCTGAGTCACAAGATGTGTCTATAAACACACCAGTTCACACGGGCACTGTTGCCCCCACGTGTGGTGATGCCAACTTAGCCAAGGATTATACCCAGACATGCAATTCCACCTCACAGTTGCTCCATCTGTACGTGGGGAAGAATCCTTTCGTGCAAGAAAATGTCATCTTTCCTCATGCCTCCCCTGCACACACATTCCCACTTGCTCAGCCCTATCGTTTCAGATGAAATGAGCACAAAGCAGTTCCAAGATTCCTGCTTGTTTGAAGGGAAAGAGAGTTCAACACCTTCTGAAAGGGAGAAGAAGGGAAATAAAGTTCTGTCTGGGAGGGTTTAACCTCAGTGTGTGCTTCATAAAAGATCATACTAATATGTAAGATATGTAAACATTATAGAGCAATCAGAAACAAATGAAATGATGAATTCAGTTTAACAATATTCAGCTGTGGTGCAAGTGCCAGAAGGCAGTTTTTGTTATGAATAGAGCATTTGGGTGAGTTAAGAGCAGATTTGAACCCTGGCGTGTGCTAGGAAAATCAGTGTCAAACTACCTCAGATCAGAAGGTATCAGCAGTACATCTGGCAGCCCACAGCAATGAAAAACATCTCTAAAATACATAAAGCTCTATAGAACCAAGCTAAAGTAGGAGAGGACCTGCTCAAATGGCACTGGTGTGAGATCTGTAATGTATTTAATTTATTTTAGTCCTTCCCACTTGCCTCTCCCTTTAAAACCAAGAGGCAAAAAAGTTCACTTCTATTATAAAAGTCTATGTGGAAAAAAGCAGGCTGGGCTAACTCAGAGCTCATGGAAGTGAATCAGGGCCAGCCAGTGCCTTCCCTCCAAAGCAAGGTCAGCTTTCAGGGCTGTCATTTGGTCGAGGGATGGAACAGAACACAGACCTTCCGAGAGGAGCATCTCCCAGGCATCCAGCCATCCCATAAAAGGAGCAAGTGGCAGAGGGAGATTTATTTTACTCAGCTTTGTTTTGCCAGACTAGCCATAATGATCAGGCACATTCTTGTGTTTCCTCCTCAGTTTCATGTAAATGTTACGGCAATCAGAGACAAGATAAAACAAAATACCCCACCAGGTTTATGGAATCATGAATTTCAGCAGTTTGCTTCCTTAGTTGACACCATCTGTTGCTGGTTCTGCTGCTTCAGTAACATTGACAGAGAATTTGGCTATTACCTGAAAGGTAAATCTTTATATTAACAAGGTACTCTTGTTCTAACCATCTCGTGCCATTTTCATTTCTGCTTTCCAATATCGAGCCCCTGAGATCTGGCAGCGTTCTGGTATCACTCTCAGATTCTGTTTACTTGCAGTACACCACAGAGACAGCAAATCACATTTCTGTGCAGCTCTTCTTGACTTACACTCGCTGACATGAAAGCAAAATCAAACCTTCATTCCACTGTCACAACTTTTTAGAGTAACCATTTGCTAAGAGAAGCTAGGTCAGAAGATTTGTTTGAAAATCACCTCACTTATCAGCTTCTACAGCCAGAAATTCAGAATAACAGCTGCTTTTGTTAGGCTGAGACAGGTATGAAGAAAAGATCCAAGATATTAATGGAGAGCAGGGAAAGAAACAAGGGAAAGCACCGTATCAGTCACCAACTAATAAATGCCCTTTACAGTTTAGCACTTTGATCAGTGACAAGTCAAATACTTTCATTAACTTCTCTGCTGACTTTTAACTTTCAAAGTTTCTGACTGACTGGGGGCTGAGAACACTGACATTCATTCAGGTCGGGGGCTTTACATCGATGCAGAAAATCCTGTATTAAGAAAACTATCATTTTGCTTCTGCTGACAGATGGGTCCTATATAGCTCCTCGACCCCAACTCTCTGACAAAGAATGAAAGAGATTTATAAAAAAAGAAAGAGAGAATTCAAAGGGAAACCCAAGAATGTTTCATTTCTAGGTTTCTGGTTCAAACTTAGGTCACAGTAATAGCTACTGAATGTGTGATTTAATAACAGCACTTGCTGGTGGCATTTATATTGACGGGGTGCAGTTGGGGCATGAAATTGTATTTCCAGAGAACTGATGCCTACTCTAAAATTGCCATCCTGGCATTATTTCTAAATGGATTTAAAACTAGGCTTCCCCATAACTCTGGAGGCAATTATCTAAGTTAAACCTGTAGTGCACACAGTCAAATTCTTAAAATATGTTTATTATTAGCAGCAACTACATATTAAACACCTAACACCACCCCAGCTTCAGCCTGATGCAAAAGAGATTTAAGAAAATAAGGTCTTGGAACACAAGAAATGTACTTCACAACACAAAGGAAATTAAAATGTATTAATATTCCAATTCCTATAGGTCATCCACTGCCAGCAGTTTCTGTGCCTGTATTTTAAGCCCAGGTCCCCTGGCCATCACGGGTTTGCTGTGCAGCTGCCCAGCTTGTGGTGGCACCTCACACAGCCCTGCCCCAGTAACAGGCTGGCATCCCCTGAGCCATCCACGGTGACAGATTTACTCTGCAATGATATTAAGACCAGGCCACAAAAATTTTTGCACAGAGCTCATTTTATCCCACTGGCAGGATGGAATTTCCTTGAGTGGCAACAACACAGAGAGAGAACATGGACTTTGGGGTTCTGCCCGAACACACCTGCCCACGGGTGATTTTAGTAACCTGTTCCCATCCAGCTGAAGAATTCTGGCTTATGGGATACAAAACACTTTCATAAAAGCCTCATTGAACATGCACCCCCATCAGTTATTGCCAAGGCTATGCCACAGAGAGCTGGAAAGTTATTAAACCTTAGTGAATCTCATTGAGTTCTGAGAATGGCAACAGAGTGAATCAAAGCAGAACAAAATTCTCCAACTACGTCTGTCAAGGCTGTGCAACAACAACAACAACACAATATTCAAAGCCATCAGGCAATACTTTTGCAGCACAAGATACTGCAAGATAAGATTGCTGACTGTGGAGCCAGGCAAGGTTGACAAAGGCAGACAGAAAGGCAGATACCATCCAAACAAGAAACAACCACGCAACAGGATCAAATGGTCCTGGGCACTTATGGCCAGAGAGTGGCCTATGGGAGGGAAGGTGAAACAGAAACTTGCCTTCAGTATTATTTTCTTGCCCAAGCTGGTTTCTTTTGTGCTTGCTGTGGCACAGCCATGTTTTCTGTCCCCTCGCTGGCTCTTGGAGGAGAGTTTACACCCAGAACATCTAATTGTCACGATCTTGCTTATTTACCCACCAGGACAGCACTAAGAGCACATGCCAGCCCAGAAGGTTCAAATGCAGCTCACCCCAAAGGAGGTGAGTGACAATACTGCAACCAAACCTTTGCATTTGTGCTGCTCACTCTGCAGTTGATAATATCACAGACTTGTCTGACAAAAGTCAAACCACTCACAACCACCGTAAGAGGCTGAAGTAAAAATAACCAGAATTAGAAACTTACAGAGAGGCTGCATCAAATGCAGACTGGGACCTGAAATTTCTGATGATGATTTGGAGCTCATAGCCCAGTTCAATCCCTGCATTAGTTATTTCCCTGACAAAACTCCCAGTACAGCCTAAAACTAGGAGACATAAATGGGTTCTCAGGGACTTCTGTTCCCTCTGATTGCAAACAGTAACCCCTGTGAGAAGGGCAGCACAATGTGAATGACACCCACACAGAACTATTTCTAATTTTCTAAGTTCTCCATAAAATATTAACTGGTCTACAAACCAGAGACCAAACAAGGTATGTGATTAATACCCAGTAAAGAATCCACACTCCCAGGGCAACTTGATTGCTTCATCTCTGAAAATACTTCAGGTGAATTATGTGTTGGGACTACACACTGCACAACCTGGCCTTATATCCAACAAGAATTAATTTGAGTAAAACTTCACTCAGATTATTAAACATTTGCACCATGAGATTTTTTAATTCATGGCTAAATAAGGAAAGGTATTTGAAAAATGTTTAAACCTTATGATTTTTAATAAAAGAATAGGTTGACTCACAATAATATCAGTTATTCAAGTTGTGCTTAAGTTTATATTTATGGGTATAAAGCAAAATTCATCTGCACTAGTAGTTCAAGAGAAGAAGGTTGGAGGAAGAAGAAGAGGAGGAAGAGATGTATTGAGGAAGAAAAGCAGAAGGAGGAGGAGGAGAAGCAGAACGACTGGACTAGACCTGCTCCACACCAAGGCAGATGACCACACACTCAAACATTTACAGCTTTAAAACTAATCCACCAGCAGAAACTCTAAGGCAGCATTTGGGGGTTTCCCCTTCCACCCAGAAGATGCTGGATCTTAAAACAGTTAAAACACATCAATTAAAACGTTGTTTAAAACTGACAACAACAACAACAAAATCAAATTTAGCAATTGGGTTTTTTTCCCAATACTGACCTTATGAAGGAAGTTTGCAGTGGGATCAGCTTCAAACATTAACCAGCAAAGCTGGACAAATGATACTTCTTTTAAACAGAACAATATTTTTTACATTATAAAATCCTGCCCTTTTCCCTAGGGGAAAATAGAGTGCAAGACTGGCACCCACCTCTCCTACTGCAAACTTATGACTTCCTCCCTTTGCACTCAAAACTCCAAATTCCAAAGAGGAAAATACTCAAATTATATTAGAAGCAAAACTCTCTTCTGGGTTTGGGTTTGTTGTGTTTTGTTTTTTTTTTTTCCCTATTATCTATTTTAAAACAGTGAGATGTTAATAAAACATCAGTTCTCTGCCAAAAAATGTATTTTTATAGATTTCAGCCACAAAAAGATGTGAGTAAAATGAAGGATGGACAGACAGAGAAAAGAAAACCTCAGGCATGATTAAATCAAATAGGGCAAGTGTATATTTTACTTTCACTATATTTTTCCTACCTCTTCAAGGCAAGGAAACTCAGTGGTAAGAAAGTCTTTGGCTTGCTGCATTTAGGGCAGCATTAAACCTTCCCAGTTAACTCTCACAAGGAGAGATCAAAGAGTGGGCTCTTTAGCTCAGAGATGGTGCTGAAACCCAAACCATGGACAACAGTAGCCACCAAATTCCCACAAGGCTGTCAGAGATGCCCTTGGAGCTCCTTCCCATCAAACCTTCTCCCAGCTGTCCTTCCATGTACTTCTCGGTCAAAGACAGAGAAAACCTGTATGTTGATAATCTCTCTCCTTGCCACAAGGAAGGAGTTGTGAGGAGGGTTAGAGATAATCACAAACTTGTGATGCCTGAAGGCAGGTGATGCACCAAGGAATAAAGGTGCAAGGAAGGGTTGTACATGATCCACCTCTCCTTATCTTTGTCCAGGAGCGCTCTGGCCACATCGAACAACATGTTCCTCAAGTCCTGCTCCAGCTCTTTGCTGCCATGGGCAGAAGATGGAAGCTGTAATGGGACAGGAGCAGTTGGAAGTTGGCCACTTAAAAGCACCAGCTAGAAGAGGAACGTGGCTTAATGATATCTGTAACAGCAGCATGAAATAACCTCCCTGCCAGGCCACTTTGAGGTGAACAATGAGAGAGGGGAATTATAAAAAGCACTACTGTGGAATAGACACAAACTTCTGCACCTTCTCCAAGATGTTCTGCCAGTGATCTTCTGACCATGAGTGATGACTTTACTGAACCACTGTGGGCAGCAGCCTCTCAGGTTTCCATTCATGTGGCTACAACCCACCCACGAAGCATTAAAAAACTCTGAGTCGTATCCATGAATCAGGGTCACGAACCTCACACGTGATGGAACAGAAGAGCAGCCTGGGGTCAGGGAGCTCTACCCTCTTGGAAAGATGGATCCTGAGGCTCCTGTCATAAAGAGGCAAGTCCTGAGAGCTGTTGAGGTAGAACTGAAACCCGTGAACAAAGAAACGGGAGCAATAAGATCTATCCTTCAAACTGAGCAATAGGGAAACGACCAAGATGGTACAAAAAGACACCACTGAGCTGGGGAGGCTGCTTGGGATCCAACAGATGATCTCCTAAAAAAAATATCAAACTAAAAGGTGTCAGGGATAGGTTTACTTGTTTTCTTTGCAGAAAAGTGATGCTGTTTGCTTTGTAGAATGAAGGGGTTTTATGAGGCACGGCCAGATGGTTGAGACACTGGACCAAAGAACAGGGAACTGTTCCCAGGGAGGGGCTGGAGCACGTGGGTCAAACAGGTTCTGTTTTGGTACAGGGAGAGGCCAGGAGGGTCCAGAGAGCAGTGTCAGAGACATTTATAAGACAGGTCTCGAGGAGGTCACAAAGGGAGCAGAGAGAAGTCTAAGCACAGCACGTGCCTCTGGAACTGTCCCTGGGTTTGCTCTCTCTGGACACAGAGAAGGAGAGAAGGACAACACTGGTGTCCTCACCAGAAAAGCTGCACCCCTGGTAAGGTTGTGCTCCCTCTGTGTGAGGTTAACCTGGAAGTAAGCCTGGGACAATGTAAGAGTTTCAGCTCTGTGAGAAGTTAAATAGGAATGAATTCTGGGGTAATAATTCCAGACTCATTCAATGTCCACCATTTCCATCTGTCTAAATAAGAGTGGCACAAAAAAACCCCAAAACTTTCAATGTCTTATCAGGGAGCCTGACTGAATGCTCAGCTTTGAAACAAAACCCTTACTCTCAATGAATTTTGACTGTTTCCAGCTTAAACCTTCACATACATTTACTTCTGCTTTTTATCAGAAGCCATTAGCACTAAGCATATTTATGTTTCAGCTTGGGAAAGTACACAACAGACACACAGTAGCAGATCGTCCTTTTCTTTGTATTCCCAAAGGTCAAGGTTTCTTACATAACTTGGTAAAAAAAACCCCTTTAATCTGTTAAATTGTTTTCAAGACTCAAACCAGAAAAAAAGTGCCCACATTTGTGATGGATTCAGATGCTTTTTGCAAAGCACTTAAGCACCAGCAGCCCTGCATTGATTTATTTTATTGTTTTATTTAGTGAATTGTCTGGATACAGATATACAGATTAACCTTTTTTTTTTCTGTGCTCATATTTACTGCGTCGCCTTCCTTGAAATGGGAACTACAAGTGTTTTGATAAATGGACTGAGAGGTTGTCTGGTTACACCATGGCTTCAGTTGTGTCCTTGCTGAGATGCTGCTCCATGACTCACAGCAGCTCCCTCAGTGCCTCTCAGAACAATAGCTCACAGGGGATACAGGGCCTCAAACGAGCTACAATTTACACCACCCATTTATTTTTACTTCTCCTCCAATGATAGATTCTCACTGTCACAAAATGCCAGTTTATGTGAAGATTATAAATCTTCCAGCACAGACAACTAACTGCAGGCCATTTTAAATATGTGCTTTAAAACACTACAATTTGCTGCTATGGTAGATTAATTCCCTTAAAACTCATCACAAGATAAATTAACTCTTCTCATCTTTAAAGGAATAAAATAAAACCCCCAAATATCCATATAGCCCACTAACCTGTTGCTAACAGTGGGCTTAGGAAAGATCACAGTAAACACACAGTCATTCCTCCCAGAAATGTCCTCCCAGACTCCAGAGAGATGAACTTCAAGCAAATTTCTGTTCTTGCTTTCAACCAATGAAGTCTTCAGAAGTGACTGTGACTGCCACCCCCACCCCCCCCCATGTTCATGAACATTAGCTCTGCCTCACCAAAAAGCTGCATTTGTGCACCAAAAAATAAACACACCATAATGACAATTTGCAGACCAGGGGAAGTCTTACATGAACACTGGGATTTTCCAAGTGTCCTATAGCTCACAGCCCTTCAATTCTGGTTCCTAAACATTTAAGGGGGGTTTGCATATAGGCATCATCCCTAAATTTATTATTTAGGGGGGAGGAGAATTACTCTTCCCAACCTGCAGTTCTTACAGCACTCAGTAGGAAATATCAAAGAAAAGCAAACGCTTTTCAAATGAGGTCTGGTGTATTTATCTACTCCGGATGCCCTTCCCATGTACCTTAAGGATTTTCTTCTTTATTTATCACATAATACAGTTCATTTTAGAGATTTATTTTCCTTTTTCACCATTAGCTAAGTGTTCCTTCTATATCAGTGAAGGGCACTACCAACAATAGTATTACCTACAGGTCCAATAAATCTTCTGCAATACCCCAGAGCTTGGAACCAGATTTACATTATATGACATATGTGTTCACACAGTATTTTAAACATATTTTTAAACATCTGAATAACTAAATGGGTAAATCCTGAGAACCTTACCCTGTGTTTATTCAGCCTTTACTTACTGAGACAAACTCCCAAGGACAGAGTAAACAGTGAGAGGGGACCCTCAGTCCTTCACCCACAGCTATAAACAATGAACTCAGCACAAGCTGGGATCCCCAGCTGACACTGGGAGAGAACAGCACTTAATGCTTCTCCCCATTTTGCTTCCAGAATGATTATATGAGGAGAGACTCAGTTTCTCCGTAAGAAAGATGGGAGTGGATGTTCCCCCATGCCCAGCTGGAGCAGCAACAAGAAGCTCACATGAAGAACTCCTGATTCACGAAATGGACACAAATGGAAATGGAGAGAAAAAAGAGAGAGAGAAGGAGGCCTAAAGCCCAAATACTGATGAAATCTGCCTGTCTGGGGGACTGGTGCTGTTCGGAAGAGTAAATAGCATTGCATCTCTACCCCCTTGGCCCATGGAGCCCTCAACACCCAGCAGTCTCCCATCCCCCTGCAGTGGGAAGAGGCCCCTGTGCACAGCTCCAGTGTCTGCTCACATTGCAAGTGGGTAACCTAAGGACAGGCAGTGAGCTGAGACACTCACACAGCAAACCAGCTCACTAAACAGTGTCTGGGATTTTGACTCAAATTTTCACATTTCTTGTTGCAAATAAGGCTAATTCAAGAAAATTAAATCTAACAGAAAACCCCTGGTTTTCATACAATTATTGTATTCCCTTGAAAATTCCATTCAATTGTTTCAAGGCCCAGAAACAATTTAACAGAAGACCAAGAATATCCCTTATCACACCTCATTTAATTTAATATTTTAGTTATTATTTTATAGCTATTGTAAGAAAATGAGTACAAAATCGAGTCCTTTTTGTTCACCATGAGATCTAGACACACAGAGCAAGCAGGCTGTTCAATAAATTCATGCCTACTCACAAAAACAAGGCAGACAAGGGATCTGGAAAGGTCATTCATTATCATATATATGGTTGTGAAAAATCCCCTATCCAGCTCTCCTTGGAACATAACACTCCAGGAAGATACTGGGGTTTGCTCAGGACTTTGGGCTTCAGGCTAATACATCCTTCTGGGCCCAGAGAGGAGTGATCAGCTTTGGTTATCTTGCTGCCTTGATGAGAGTGTTGGACCTGTCACATCTTGTATCATCACTCTGAGGAATACAGAAAAGGAAAACCAAAACTCTTGTGTTACAATGAAAAGCTGCTGCTGCTGGACTTTGCTGAGCAAAAATAGGAATATTGACACATCAACAACAAATCCAAATTAAGTTGCTTTGTTCTGTCTCCTACAGTGGAGTGATGTTGTTGTGTGAACATTAATGAAGGAAGACAAATTTATTCCTTTCACAGAATTACATAATCCAGAGTACAACTCCTTCCTACAACAGAAGAAGCAAAGTCCCCCAAACTCCATTAAAATATACAGCTGTTACAGCTGGGAAATAAAGGTGCAAGGGCTAGATGGAGTAACAGGTAACCTTCAATCCCACACTGCTTAAAGCAGAGAGGCCCAGACTAGGCAGCCCAAGATGTCCAATGGCCAGACCAGATAAATCTGAGCAGTGGCAGCATAAGTTCGTGAGAAGCTCAGACTCTCCTGCTCAGCCTTTCTATGGCAAAACATGGGGAAAGGAGTGAGGAACAGAACAGGAGCCCTGTCAGCAATCCTGGAAAAAGCCCAACATAAGGCTTTATGTCCACTGTGCTTGTATCAAAAAGGACAGAAAATCCAAGGAAGGCAGAGAACAGATCTCTGCCTTCCACTCTGTTTATCACACAGTGCAAATACTGTCACTTCAGAACACACAGGAAATACACACATACAAGCCAAAATTTCCAGCTCAGATGTCATACACTCCCAAAGCACAGGATAAGGCAGTTTGTAAAAGCAGCAATTAAAGGAATAATAATTAAAAACATACTTAACTATGAAGTGCCTCAAACTCCCACTTTATAAAACTGGAAGAACATTCCTACTGCCCTACCCCTTCACTGTTGCAAATATCCCCAAGACCACCAAAGAGAAGACACTGCAGAAAGAGTCATAAAATCCTGGAATCCTGGAATGATTTGGGTTGGAAGGGAGATTTAAGCTCATCCCCCCCCCCTGCCATAGGCAGGGACACCTTCCACTAGCCCAGGTTGCTCCAAGCCCCATCCAACCTGGCTCTGGACACTTCCAGGGATGGGGCAGCCACAGCTGCTCTGGGCAAGTATTCTAAAGGCTCAGTATCCTAAATCTGACACTCTCATCCTTGGCTCTGTGTCACACAGGGCAGTTTGCAGTTAACCACAGAGTGCTGGAACATTCAAAGCAAGTGTTTTCAGTGAGACACCTCTGGAATATCAGCCTTCATGGAGCCTCCAAGCAGAATATTCCAAAGCATTCCCTCAGTCCACATCTATTCTTTGAGTCTTTGAACTGAAATGGTCCATTCACAAACGGCAAGGAGAGTTGAAGGGACAGTTTTCTGGGAACGTGACTAAGCTTTATCTAGTTTATGTACACCAGAGATTAAATTGATTTCACACAGGTTGATTACCAGGAGAGCACTGAGGTGCAAACCTTTGATGTCTCTGCACAGGCACACGTTAAATAAGAACCTCCCACTCTCCCTGTCACCAAGACATACCTGAGCTTTGAATTATGGCAGGCCAGGAACAAAGGAATCCTGCTCATAACAAAAACTTTTAATAACTCGCTGAGAAAGCCTCCCTTTCATCTCTGTCAAGCTTTAGGAAAGGCTGGGAGGCAAGCAGAAATAAACATTGTACAGACTCACCACTGCTGGCTCTAAAGTAAACTCTCCAACTTCCTATTTACATTTCAAGATCTTAAGCTTTGTGGTTTACTAGTTCTGCAAGTAAGTGCTTTGGGTTTTGGAGGCTGCCTGCACATGATCTCCCACCACTAGTGAAGTCTTCCTAGCTTTTATTAATATAATAAGGAGGTCAAAGAAGCAACAATCTTTCATATGCCCTGCTAGCAGAAATATTTTACCTTCTTGCCTTTTAAAAGCAAAACAGAGCAAGCAAAGCATACAACTGCAAATTAATGCCAGTGAAGGGGATATTACAGTTGTGTTTGTTTCTTTTTGAAACTGAGGATGGCAGAACATGGAAGGAGATGGTTTTATTAAAAAAAGGGTGTAGAGGAGTTCTTTGAGGGACAAGTAAAAGAAGGTGGCAATTTTGTGGATATATAACCCTTCTAAGGCCATAGGCTGAAAAGGCACCTGAATAGGCTCTGTGATCTTTCCTTCATAAGGCTAAATCTGTGTACACTAAGAACGGGCAACCTGCAACAAGAGTCCTGAAGTCAATGTGGTTTTCATTCAGCCCTCCCTGAAAGTAAAACGTCTTCATCAGCTGGGAGGTCAGCCCTGTGACTGCTGCCAGATGGAACAGGGAAGGGAGCACAACTGAACTGAGGGAGAGGCTCCTGGGATACTCAGTCCTTTACACACTGGCTCTGCCTCATGTGCAGAACTGGCCTGACAGAATTATTAGAAAACATTAGAAAAGCAAGAGGGCAGGCGCTTATGACTTCCCTAAAGCTCACACAGATCATTTCACAAACATGCCCAGGCTGCCCCACTTTTTGTCGTTTTTCCCCTCCTGCATTCCTCCCCTTCTCCCCCAAACCCAGCCCCCTTTGCCCTGGTCAGGAGGAGCAGAGATTGCTGCCTGTGCTGGGCCCTGGGTCAGAGCCAGCTGGCAGCGGGACGTGCCTCCCTGGGCTGCCGGCCCTGTCCCCTCAGAGACCGCACGTTCCGCGCAAGGGATGCGGCGCTCCGGCCCCGCTTCCAAACACGCTGCCATCCCTGCGGATAACACACAGGGCTGGCAAAGCAACTCCCAGCCCAGGCAGCCCCTGCGAGGTCTGCTCTCAGCACAGCTCATTTCCAGCAGCTGAGGAGTCTCCGCGCAGCGATTACTCCAAACTCTGCTGCTCTAACAACGTGGCATGTTCTGAAGAGGAGACTCTCGTATCGGAGCCAAAACACACTGAATGCACTTGCTGGTCTGGCTCCCACCGAGATTAGAGATCAGGCTCTGAGAACACTCTGAGCCAGCGTGTCTCTGCAGTCTCCTCTCCAGGATGTACTGCAAAGGACACGTACTGTGCATGCTCTGGGGGTGGAAACGTGCCTTGCACTCTGTTTGTGTGAACAAAGCTGGCAGCTCGGGCGGATATTGTGGAGCAGAGAAGCTCTATTGTGTTTGCCAGTCATCACGAGAATCAAATGAACAAATTTAGAATAGGCAAATTGGGCTGAAGTTCCTTTAGCAGAAAATACTCAAAGGCTGGTCAGGCTTAGTGAGAGAGAGCATGGGATATTCTTCTTGAAATAATGCCTAGTAAACACTAGGGACAGCAAAATGATCTGCCCATTTGGCTGCTCATGTAGTTGCTCTGTCTTTTAGAATGTGTAGTAAATCTGTAAAGATAGAAGATACACTACTTTTGCCTCTCCAATTGAAAAAAAAAAAAATCACTAAATTACACACTTCAAACCACATACACATTATCACCTGGGGAAAAAAGGACTGTGCACCAAGCCAGGTGAGTCCATTCCCAAAGCCAAGAGTCACGGATGCAAAAGAACAGACTACATTTAAACTTGCAAAGATTCCGGACAATCCCCAAAAAGAAGTGTCGCATACAGAGAGCTGATAAAGAAGCAATGACTTAAGAATAACACAGATCACATCAGCAAATGAAGACAGAAAAAATATCAGAGACTCTGGATAGGAAGGAACACAAAGTTTCCATATTTGGGTACTCAAAATACCAGCAAATTCAGACCCCCCTGCCCACCTCAGTAAGCTGAAAATAGGCCAAACAATGTTCCCACTGAAGATGCTCTGGCTACTTCCTTCAGCTGTCAGTCACAAAAGGTGTCAGAGTAAGAAGAAAAATATTTTCATGATGCTACAACTGTCCTGGGACAAATGCAGAGCTGAACACTGATCTCTAACTGAGCTTAATTCATCACAAAATAGAAACAAGAGAGAAGATGGGGTGCTGCAAGAGTAGATCCCTGTTTTATCTCACAGTGGGCTTCAGTATTTTTGAATTGACCCTTTTTTGGTTTAAAACCTGAAAGAAGCAGCAGTACTGCCAGACTGTTTGCTGCAAGGAACACTAGAGAATTTCCGTGTCCAAGCCCCCTGTCACACTGCCTGTTCCTGTTACTTTTCAGCTTTTGCTAACTTGCATCCCAGAGGTAATTCAGTTCTTGGTGGTCTTGCACATCTGCAAGAGGGCAACAGGGCTGGGACATGGGAATACTGACACCTGAGCCTGAAATCCTCCCGATCCCATAAAGTTTTCAGAAGAAGAAACCTATGAAACATCTAAAATATCCCATAAAACCCTAAGACACTGGCAGAAAGGCAGGCTTTTAAGGAAACCAACTCCCTTGTTCCCAGGAGTTAGGGCACGTCTGTTAGACCCTTGCAAACTACAAATTAGGAGTAATATGTGAGCTCCTATTTCAGGGCCCTCAAACCTGCTGCTGTTTTGCTGGGAAAAACTACTCACACATTTCATGCAGTCACTGTGGCTGCACAGGGAAGGTCTCCTACAAAGTTCCAAGGGTAAGTGTGGCTGCTGGAGCCCAGAGATCCCGTCTGCAGGAGCCCACTCAAAAAAGTCAGCCCTGAGTATCCATCTCTGGGAAGGAATACCCATGGGATGATCCCAGCCTTGAACCAAGGGACAACCCCTCACAAGTGCAAGGTCAGCTCATCTGCCATTCCACATGCAAATTGTGCCTGTGAGTTTTGCCAGGGCAAAGGAGGCAGCAGAGAATCATGTAAAATGAATAACTGTCCAAAAATATTCCCGAGACCATCTTTTCATTTCTTTTTCCTCATGGATAATGGATGAGCCTTGAGGTGGCAGGGACTTTGAGCAACTAACAACTCAGACCTGGACTGGGATCAATAACCTAATTACAACGTGCATTTTGCTGCTGCTTTCATGAGCCATTCAAGCATCTCAAAGAAACACAAAATTCTTTGTGTGTGTCTGATTACCCCAGACTGTCAGTGGTTAATTCCAAAAGCATATCCTCGCTTCAAAATGGTAGTTCTACCACAAATTAGACTATTATAGCCATGAGTAAAATTAGGTTCCACATTTGTACTTTCTAAAATATCAAAGGCATGATTAGCAGAGTCTTTTGTTTAAGATCTCTGGAGTCCTTGAGGTAATGAAAAACTGGGTCAGGGAGTAGTTTCTCTCAAACTTTAAAGTCCATGCTGTGTTCAAGCAATACCTGCTCCCGTGACTCACGGAGCGTTCGGGGCAGAGAATGGGGCTCCTGTCCCAGCTCACACACACCACCAGCACTGCCCCTGCCCTCCCCACAAGAGGAGAAAGGGGGGGCAAAGAAAGGCAGAGCAGATGATTTGGAGCAGTTTCCTGTTACGGTCCCTGAAAGAAACGCAGCCCTACGTTCCCCCTGCTTTCTGTTGTCTGAATTTCTCCTGACAGTTGGCTCCGTCCTTTGCCAGAACCACAACAAAGGGCGGCCTTGAGTTTCCACACAGGCCATTTTCTCCCTCTCTGGTCTCTGATCATCTCACAAAGGTATTATTGTTGCTGGCTCACTGGGCCTCAGTGCACCTGAGGCACATCAAAGGTACTTTAATGCCCACCTGACCACACAGGTCTCTCTCCCACTGCATTAAATTAAACCCGATGATTAATCTCTGTAGCCCTGAGGGTCCCTTGGTGCACACGGAGAGAGAAAATATATATTTCTATCAAAACACAAGTATAATATACTTTCATTTTATAGCCCTAATTAAAAAAAGGAACAGCTAATTTCAGCCAAATGCAGCTGCATACAGGTCTCATTAAAACACAAATACAACTGCTCTGTGTGCTCTACGTTCACTTCATGCAGCCTGTGCAGGTAATAGATAAAAGAACAGTAAACCAAAGTCCTTTCACAGATTAAATCCAGAGTATCTCAGAATTTACTTATTGTCTGCTGGCTACAGATTGTTAAACCTCTGTGCAGATGAGTGAAGGAAGGCAGTTAAGGAAATGATTATAAAATGCTGAGTAGTTACATTTAAATAAAAATCCACTTAAATCTAGCCAAGAACTGCACAAGTATCTATTCCCAAGCTTGCATTGAAGTGATTAAGAGCCTCAGAAGGTTCTACACCTTGTGCAGTCTGACTTTGGGGTTGCTTTAATGACAAAACATCAACATGGACTTTATCAAGTTGCTTTTGTTCCATCAGTGTATTTAATGGAGCCACATCTCTCATGGCCATGGAGGGTACACATAAAAAGTGCTGTAAAAGTGTTGATATTGATGTGCCACGCTCTGGTCTGGGAAGCAGAACAGTCCTACAGTTGTGAACTGAGTCTGCATTAGAACTTACCAATACACAGATATTAAAAATTAATACCCACACACATGTCCTCCTCCAGGCCTGGCTGTTCTAAAGGACCAAGCTGGAGCCAGCTGGCCCATTGCCAGCTACTCAAGGTTGCCCTTAGACCTTTGGGGGGGGAACTGTCTGTGAGCTCCTCAGCTCATTTCAGTCCAGTATTATGTCTCTATTAACTCATTCTAACAATCTAAACTAACTCAGCTAAATGAAACAGGTTAGGAAGAGTTCACTCAAACAGCTTCTCCTGAAAGGGCAGGAACCTCCATCAAAAACCATGGAAATAATGAAAGTTGTGGCAGGCTCAAAGGGTGACTCCTTCCCCCAGGGCTGGTACCTGCAGATGCCCCACCTGCCCTGGGACACACACAGAGTTACCACTGGGATTTTTCAGAGGCAGAGCAAGCAAAGAGTGATGGAGTTTGAGGTCTGAAACTTCTGTTTAGGAAGAACCCCAAATATATTCCAGTTTGTCTACAGGATTTAAGCTCTTGTTCAATGCTCTGCTTCACAATAATGGGATTATTCACGTCTTTAAATTCAATCATGTGCTAAAATGCTTTGCTGAACCACAATCCATGTGACAAGATCACCATTTATTCATGCTCAAGATCACCATGGATTCATGCTGTTACTACAGAGACAACTTAACTTACTGTGAAGCCTGATGCTTTATTATCAGCTTCCTTTCTTTTCCTCTCCTGCAGCTTTCTCCATGAAGCATGTTAGTCCTCTCTAACACCTCTAGCACTCTCAGTGCCATTTGCTCCCTTTGGAAAAATCCAAGTTATAATCAGTCTAAATTTAAGAGCAAAATGAGTTTTAAATAAAAAGTGTGGCAGAAAAGGGTACTTATCTAAATGGAATGCTCTCAGACTCATACATTTTAAACCGGTATAAATTTAAAAAGCAGACACTAAATTTTAATTGCAATCTCAGAGAAAGCTTTTGTATTAATTCACTGAGAAAAATTAGCAACGTGAAAATTGCTTATTGGGGGGTTTCTTTCTTTTTAGTCACGATAAGTATCATAATTCTATACCCCGTGGCAATTTTCAGGGGGAGAAGGATTTATATTGATCCAGGGAAGAGGTGGGGGAGAGGGGCCGTGACTGAAGACGTGCACTCCTTCTCCAAAGCCACTATTCCGTAACACATTAGTGACAGGCTTGTCACAGATAACTCAGGCTCAGAGCCTTTGGCTCAGATTTCAGGCTGCTCTTTAAGCCACTCTGGCATCGTGGTTTTTACTTTCCATGTCATTTTTCAGTATTGATTTCTACTACTATTAAAGTCCTTGCCTAATAGCAAATGCACGGTAATTTATAATTAATATCCGAAGGAAAAGATAGAGTTACCAGAAAAAAAACTCAAGGAAAAGGAACTGGGGGAGAAGGACAAGGGTCACTATTCCCTTCAAAACCAGAAGTCAGTATATTGTGTACAAATGAGGACACACAACCTACCCCCATGTGGCACGAAGATGTTCCGCAGATCATTGCGACGCGGGATGTCATCGGCTGGTTCTCACATGGCAGGTTATGTCCTTTCACATCTGCTCCAATTACTCCTATTAAAATAAAATTAAAATTCCCTTGTAAAGAAGAACAAGCCACCCCTCACCAAACAGAGCTCTTCTGCACACGAGTGATTGCTAATTAATCTCACACAACTGCCACAAATCAAGTCAATAAAGAGAATTATTTTATCCATCAGATTGAAATTTTTGTTCCAGATGCAAAGGATGATTTCTTCTATGTTCATGTTCATGAATATATCATAACATCATAATTTCTCAGTGTTATTTTGCCTGTAAACTGACTTCATTCTCAAAGGTAGCACGCTGACATGCAGGGTGAGGAGTGCCCTGCTGCCATGGCAGGCTGCAGATGTGTTTATTTGTTCACAGTTTATCATGTACATCCCAGATGATGTGTTTTGTCAGGGGATGAGCTGGAGAAAGGAGTAACTTGGCAGGAGACTGGAAGGCTGCCAGCTTTGTTGTCTTCGCTGCTGCTGCTGTTCTGTCCATGTCAGAACCATCTAAAGAGAGATTATTCCTCCCCTCAGAGGAACAGGGCTTGGCTCTGAGGAGCCTCTGCGTGCGGGACAGGGCAGGACAGAGGACAAACTCAGCAACACTCAGCATTTCTGCAGCAGAAATACACCCAGGAGGTGCCAGAGAGGAGCCAGGCAGACCTACAGCCAAGCCTCAGAAATCATCACATCCTGCTTGATTCACTCCATAGGAGGCTACAGTGGGAATCCTGCCCTCTCCTCTGCATTCTTGCACCACACCGTGCTGCACCCAGCAAAGTGCAGCAGCCCAACAAGCAACGCTCCTTTAAGTGTCTCTTTCTCTCTTGAATATCACTTTTCAACTGGCAAACTGGTCACCGGGCTGTGAATTGCATCTGCAGTGGTCAGTGTGGAGACCAGTTTACCAATCCTGCTAAAAAACCCTTCCCTTCACTGTGGAAGGGTCAGGAAAGCATTTCCTGGGCACTGTGAAAGGTGCCAAGTGCTATGGCTGGTTCATACCCTGCATTGCATTAACACCCTCTTGGTTTGGGTCACCTCTGATCCTCTGATCAAATCAGCCTGCTGCGGTTTGCCTTACCATGATTGCCACAGCTCTCCTGGCATTAGCATGGTTGGAAGTCATCTAAATAATCAGAAAATTAAGGGCTAAGATTTCAAAGTCTTCAGTAATCCTTGTATCTCTTTATCCTTTAACTATGCAGTAACTGTCATACACAGAGTTAGGAACAACAGAAAGCTACAAGTAAGACTTCTACCTCATATGCTTTATTTTTCACTGCTCCACATGAAGAAATTTGGATATGGTTGTCCACAAGGTAATTTCCTGTATAAGCAACACCGTATTAGAATTTCTTAAAGGAGTTAAGAATACTGTTCACACCTGAGGGAGAACAAATCTGTTAAACTGAACAGTCAGCATAAGATGCAAATGTATTTTCATAAACAATAGGAAATTGAAGAGTCCATGTTTAGATATTTTTTAGTCATTAAGAAAACTGGCATTCTGGGCCTTTTTGGAATTTTCGTCAGAGTTGCAAGAATCTTCCTGTTTGTGATTATTTGAAGTCAGACAGCAAATTGAGTCCAGAACATTCGCATAACAAGGAAAGCTTCAATAATTTATCAGCTAAAAATAATACAATTGCTATTATAAGTCATTTTCACCTTTAACTGGCTTGGAATTTTTCATACTCAGAGGCAGAGACTCAACATCTTTTGTAGTATCTTAAGAGACACCAAGGATAAGAAGTCTGTACCCCACAAAACAAAGGAGGGATATTTAGGAGAGCAGACAATGCTTACCATGTGCACCTCTGGATCTCTTCCACAGTGACAAGGTATTTTAGGTAGTGTACAGTAAATTATCTGCTTTTGTTGGAACAATGCTGATGTCCTTTGAAAAGGTGCAATGTAAATAGTATTTTTACATTTTCATGAGGCCAGTCCCAAAGCCTGGCCCCCCATACTCACATTTCTACCTGGACACTTTTAAATTTGTACAGGAGGTCAAAATGTATGACAAAATGTACAACTGCTCAGCTCTTGGATTTTTACTTTCCCATAACAGGTATCAGATGGACTGATTCAGGAGTCCCACATGACATAAATACTAAATAAGTCTTTATCTTTACCCCATTTTACTCAAAACTTTGAAGCCTTCAGAAACTTCAGGAACCTGCACAACAGAACCAAACTTCCTATGCAGGCAAAAGCAGACCTGAACTGCATCCCAAGTTATTACCACTGAAAACAGGATGTCCACTGTGTCATTCTGGTTTAGCCTGTAGGACACCAAAAAGCCCTTTTCATTCCTCTGCTCTTACAGACTATTTTTAAAACAACCAGCAGAACGTGTTCAAAAATAAGAATAATGACAACCACTGGGTGTTGTTGTTCCCCAGACTCATGTAATGCCTACTACTCTACAGGTCATATCCTTCAAACAAATTGTAAACCACAGTATTTCAATACAGGTCACAGAAGGGTAGGCACTGAAACACACATCAGTGCCCCTCCTACACAGAAGTTTTACATCAACTACAAGAGATTTATTTCCAATATTTTACTTCATTGTTTCAAATATCTCTTCTCTACTTTCTTTTCTTCTGTGCCCTTTCAATCATTATTAAAAGATTAATATGATTTAGTGCATTGCCTTCCTTAGTGTCTCTTAACCAGAACAGTTTCATTCTGTCTTCTCCTTTTGCTTTCCTGTTTTCCCTTCAGGATTTTAAGCTCTGTATTCTACACAGTGCTGGTTCAACTAGACTTGAAAAATATTTTAGTTCCTTGTTACCAGCAGTGATGGATGAAGGATTTATATTCAATATTTGAGCCACATTATTTATTCTCTTTACATACATTTGCACTCTCCAGTTCTCCTTTTTCTCCTGTTGTCATTTCTGTTATTAAAATATTTTAATTTTTACTGCCTTCTCTACTAGTTTCCCCACCTATTTATGGCTTTTCCCAGATTCAAGAAGGATGAGTTCCACCTTAAATCTTCCTCTTGCCCCAGACTGCACTGAGCTATGGTGTGCTCATCACTCTTCCCTCTGGGATGTCCCTCTCCCTCTCCAACAATAACCTGCATGTTGTGTTTTCCCTCTCCTGGCAATCATTTCAGTAGCTGCTCCTGTTTGTGGTGCCATCTGGGAAAACATATTTGGATAACCAGGACTGGCACAGGCAGACTGGGTGGATCCACTGAAGCCCCTCTCTGAGGGATGGCAGAAGTTGTGCATTTCACAGAACTCTGCAGCAAAGGAACAGACAGTTCCTCCCTATTTTTCTTTAAACTCAATTCATTGATTTCAACACATGAAACTTGCAGGGCAAACTTTCTGTGCTCTGGATCCAGGGCTCACATCATGATGCCAATCAAACAAGGGACCCTCACTGCCATTTTCACGTGCTCTGTGACAACCCAGTTCTGCAGCAAGTTCATTATTTCACATCAGGTTATTATTACATCCCTTTTCAAGAACACAGGACTGCCAAGGCACACAGTTAAACACATTTTTATGCAGTTAGCTTACTAATTAACACAAGAAGTCAGTCATAAGAGTAGGGACATAACACACCTACAGACTGTGACACTAAAGCTCAGTCAGACCCATATCTAATCCTTCTGAGATAATCTACATGATTACTTAACCTCATCAGAAACAGTTATCAGAGGCAAAGTACAGGGATTAAAACATTTTAAAAGTTCCCCACTACAATTTCTAGAAGAGCAAATGAGATTTAAAACAGCACAAAATATTTGAAACAAAACTGGTATTTCAGCAGATCATCATATTTCAGTTTAACCTAAAGAAAAACCCTCTGATGAGCAACAGATTTCCATTGAAAAACACTCTTTCAGTAACACTGTGACTTCCTGAGGTGAGACTTTTTTCTGAACTATCAAACTAAACAACCTCAGTTTCCTGCTGAAAAAGTTTCACCAAATCTCCTCATTATTGACTGCATCGAGATAAGGGCAAACAGCTTAGTAAGAAAATAAAGCCACTGAACCCACAAAATGTATTTCAACACAGCTGAAACTGGGCACATCAGGATATGGTGCTGGGAAAGGAAAAAGTGTGAGAACCTTAGAGCCTTGAAGTGTGAATCACTTCCAAACCTAAGAAGAGAGACTATGAACCAGCCTCAGACATGAGGCTTCTCCCTCAGAATGTTAATTCTTTATTTGTCTTGCTTACCCCCCAAAGTTTTGAGCAACAGAACATGCAAACTCGGAGCAGGCTGGCATTCCAACAGAATGGTGTTTCACTTCAGGTATTCAGAGAGGCACTAGCAGAAGTTAAAAACTTGGAATTCAGCTGAGAAGACAAATAACAGTGATAGCCCCTTTCTATAAAGAGATATGCAATATTAACACTTATGGGGATGACTTTTTATTATATTTTTTTTTAATAGCATCAGGTGGATAAAAACAGGCTGTGAGAAAAATGGCTTTCTAAAATTAACCCAATACATTCCTGCCTCAAAGAACAGTAAATACAGGAGTGATTACCCAGTCCTCCAGCATGAGCATCAATGAGAGATGCTGCCACTGCAAGCCCTGCGGGGAGACCGAGGTCTTTGGCAGCTTCTGGAGTCAGACCTTTCCCGACGGCCTCTCCAGGAGACAAGACGTGGTTTCCTGGGCAGACACAAGAAAAACCTGTCAATTTACTGAAGAGAAAAACCAACATGTGTGTTATTACAAGAGCTCCCTTCCTCTGCCTCAAGTTAGCCCGGGATCCATGAAACAAAGCAGTGCATGGCAGGACTCGGTGTGATGAGGAAGGATCTCTCATCATCTGGCTGTACATTAAACAGTGTAGGATGGATCAGGCCATCCCATGGCAGTTTAGAAGTTCGAAAGCACTCAGTGTCCTAGCCAGCCACAGAGAAAGGTTTCACCACAGGCAATTCAATTCTGCCTGGCACCTTCCCAGGAGATATGAAATGCAGAAATCCCAGGTTCCTCCTGAGCCACTCTCTGGGCACGGGATGGAGACTGAGCTCAGTCCATGCTCACAAATGGACACTGCACCTGCTGCACGACGAACAGGCCAATTATTTTTTCCATTTCCATCCTTTCCAGCAGTTACCACTAGGAATAATGTGGCTATAGCAACAGAAACTCTGAAAAAGAAACTGGCTTAAGCAGCAAATTCCTCCTGTTGCAGCTGTATTTCCTCATAGACTTAAATAATCCCTCTTTGAGCCTTCCCTGGCCTCGTGCAGTGAGGAGAAGGCAAGAACACAACCCCTCCCTGCCAGCCCTGGCCCCAGGGAGTCCGGGGGCAGGTCCTGCCTGCACTTGCCTCCAGCACCACAACACACATCCAACTTGGTCCTGTGAAAAAAGACTGCTCCAAAAATTAAATCATGGTGATAGAGGCTGCTCAGAGCTTAGAAGAACGAAACCAAATTCATGAACTGTCAGAATTTAAGGACACCCCCTGAGAGCCTCCTCTCAGGCTGCTGATAACCAGTGAGACCAGCAGCTCCTGGGAATGCACACACTCCACTGTTTATCTACAGGTTTGGGGGTGGGAGGCACAGAAAGGCTCAGTGGGAGCTCCCAGAAATCTCCCTGCCTGTGCCAGGGCTTTTAGTGCATTATCTGTAGCATTTACTCAACTCAACACATCTGGGCAGAGTTGGCAGAACTCCTTTTTAAAATACAAGCCTATTTTCATGGTCAATTCTATTGAGAATGCTACACCTAAAGCACATTCTGATGGGCAGGAAAGACATAAAACATCCTCCACAACAGACATTAATTAAGAGGAAGAGTATAACATATCAGGAACACACTGATACCCCCATGAGCACCAACTTGAAGAAATGCAGTTAAAGCACCTGTTGGATGAAAAGAAGGTTATGGCATTAAATTCACAGCTCTTCAGTTGAAAAAAGTCTATATTTTATTAATTCTGTATTAATTACTTATTGTAAAGTCAAAACATTGTGCTATCTTTTTCCTTATAAGTTGCAGTGCAGGGTGTTTCTCTTTAAGAGAATTTTATATTACCTTTCTGGGTTTTTTTAAGACATTAGAGCAAAATACCAGTAAACCAAAGCTGTTTGCTTCCCCTGACATTCAAAGACCCTGCAGGTGGGAGGAAGTTCAAAAGAGTTCATGCAGCTAAAACCCATATCTTTTTCTTCAGAATCAGTTGCCTGACCTGAAAGCACACAAATATGATGTATATACAGCATGAGATGGAATTAATCTGAAATAAAACCTCTTTCCAGGCACTCCATTCCATGGTTGGCTTGTTCAGATCAGTCATACTAGTCAAACATTGCAGTGTGTAATTATTATGTAGTTATACTCTATTTTAGAGATCAGGGCTACTATTAGATAAAACCTTTTCCTACCAGCCTCTCAATTACTGTATTTCTAGTTAATGGGCATTGAGGGAGCAATTTCCGAGATAATCTTTCTCTTGTACAGCAGCAGAAGAAAACCAGTCTATAGATTCCTCTGGTACCGGTTCTATACCAGAATGACCAGCAGCACTGTTATCCCACAGGGGAGAACAAGCAGGGATGGGCTTCTTGTGATTTGAAGATGCAGCACAATCATCTTGTACCTAAAAGAAATTAATTACCAGTAGAGTCTGCCCCATCTCTTTTGGAAGTCAAAGATTCCTTGACTGAAAGCACTTCCCAACAACCTGGGAAGGGACAGCAGCCAAAAGAAATTGCCAAGGGGAGTCTCCTGGGTCACCCAACAGCCAAGGAGTGTGGAAAAGAGGTGCCAGAAAATGGGTGCACCACCCTGCCCCTCCTACCTCATCCTCCCAGCTCTACAGGTCAATGAAAGCTCTGCTACACCCACACCAGGTGCTCACAAGTTGCTTTGTAAAAGGGTCTGCCTGGCCACTCTTTCTGGCATCACAGAATTTGCTTTCCTACCTACACAAGTGGGAGTGAGTAGGTGTGGAAGGGACTTGACTGAACTACACAGGTAGAGAATTATAGTTCTCATGGTTTAATCTTCACTGAAAAACTAGAAAACCCAACTAATGCTTATAGTCTATAGGTGTAAAGCTAATAAATGACAAAAAAAAACCACAAAAAGCAACCAGTGAGGAGCCACAGTTAAAAGCAAAGTGTTTGAAACAGATTGTGCTCCAGTACCAGACTGGGAGGGAGGGAACAGAGTCCTACCTGAGCAAAACACAGTGGCTTTAGAAATCGAGGGGCAGCTACTACGAACACAAAGGGACTGTACAGTTACAGACCAGCAGGTGCTGCCACCCCTAATTCCCCCCTCCAGGGGAAAAAGCAGCTGTTGGAGGGAGGGAGGGAAGTGCAAAAAAAAACAGAGCAGGGCAGGCAGAGCAGGGCAGCAGGCTGCATAAAGGAGGCACTGAGCAGCCCCAAACTCCTCCAGGCTCCTGCCAAAGTAAATGCATCGAGTCCTTTGTTTACAGAAGTCTCCTGTGCGAGTCATTTACCTTTGCTATAATGACTTCCAAAATTAGAGCTAACCAAACAAACCCGCACTGGCTGGAGCTGCAGCACTTTCTGTTTCACATTCATGCAGCTGTTTCACTAAAGCAATGCCCTAATCCACAGCCTTTCATTCGGGACGAGACAGCCTATTTCCAGCTATTTTTTCCCCCTGCAAAGCAGCGAGTTTACAAAAGGAAAAAGCTGTCTGAATCTCTTCCTCCTCTTTCATCCTTCTTCGAAGACTTATGTTAGAACTTGCTCTGATCAAGCTTTGTTTAAAGAACTTCTGCAGTACCAACCTTTTCAGGTGGGTCCCACAGGAACCAGCTATTTAGCAGGCACAACACACAAGGCAGATGATGCATCTTCAGTCCACTTCAGTGATCAAAATTCACTGTACCAGCTTACTAATATTTAACAGAACAAGATGCTTAGGGATGTAAACCCACAAAGCCCAGCACAGCCCAGCTGACTCAGCTGGGATACACTCACCCAAACAGCAGAATAGGGCTGCACTTCATATGCACTTGTATTTGGCTGTGTAAGTGCTTCAAAATTCAAAAGGAATCAAACCCAAAGGAGATTTCCCTGTTCTTCACTAACCTGATACAAGCAAACTGCAGTTTGGGAGTATCAGTCCCTTGCTGGAATTGAATGCATGTCCCATCCCCATTTCACAGCCCCCCAGACTGAACAACATAAATGCTTTCTAACTTATAAGACCATACAAAAACCAGATATCCTGTTAGATAAGTGATATAGAACATGCACTGAAGAATTATATCGTTAAACAAAGCAGTGCTAAATAGGAACTAAAGGAAACCTCAGTAACAAGAAGCACCGTCCATTCAAAAGGATCTTGTAATAAGCAACATAAGTGATCTTCCCTCCTTGATATTTTGTTCATTACAAAGCATGAAGACAAACTCCAATTTCTGTGTTTTATAATAATTCTCACAATGCCAAGAGTCTGCAAATAATAGAAATCATACACATCATCCCAACCCTATCTCACATACAACACATTTTCAAACATCCCTCTCAAGTATGTACAATACTCACATTTCTGCAATGTGTAGGGCTGCTTTTCTAGAATTTTTAACCCAGCTGAGTAGTCAAAACAGTGCTAAGATCAAAAAGGAAACAGGATAATGATGCAGACTATAAAATTATAACACTAATTTTTTTCTTAGGACTGAGTGCCTGGTGGTTAAAAGATTGTTAGAAACAGTGAGATCTGGGGCTTTTTTAACCTGCAAATACTCTCCATAAAACTTCCCAGTTGGCAGGTAAAGACTTCAGCCTTTTCATGGAGGAAAATCAAACCAAAATGTGATGTTATAGGCTAGTTAATTTAAAAGTGAGAAAAACAGTTGGTTAAACAAAATCACTTTGCCTTCCTTCAGTTCAAAATCTGTCTCTGTCTCCATGAGCTGCCACAGTAGCCTGAGGCAAACTTCATTTGGGTCCTTTCCATCCCAGTGTCCCACACAGCCCATGCCTTTGGCTGAACTACATCTCCACCACCTCAGTACTTGAGGGAGACGTATCAGGCTGCAAAATATTGGCAAAAATCAAGCAACTTGTGTGCAGGCAGATCCTGAACAGTAGAACTGGTCAGCAGACCATTGGTGTTGACTTCAAACAAAGACTGCCCAGCCTTCTCGGCCCAAGGAAAGGGCTGCTCCACGGATAAATGACAAGCCTTCCTGGTTAAAGGTCAACAGGAGAAGGGAAGCAAACATTCTGCATCGCTGGGTGGTGGGGCACGTCGTGATGGACGTGACTGAGTTCTGGGTTTGGGTGCACCGGTGCAGAATGAACATCTCCTGCAGGGTGTGGCTCCCCCCCCCACACGTGATGTCTTCCTACAGGGACGCAACACACACTTGGATGTCTTCCTGAGGACCTAAATACAATATATTTGCATCGAAACTCAGCTACCTGGTCTTGCTTTTTTTGTTGCAAACAATGACACCAATGAGCTGACAATTTACATTTCTGGCATTTTACAGTACAATATTCCCAAGAGTCTCTCTAAATACAAAGATCATCCATGTAGATGACAGGACATACTTTCAGAGTTGCTCCGGTATATTAAGATTGTACAGTCAACTTAGCTTGTATTAATTACAGATTATTACCTAAAAGAATTATTTTTTAATAATTCACACAATAACTCCTTTTTAAACAAATAGCACCCCCTTTTTCAGAACTGAAAGAAATGGCAGACCAAGAATAACCTTATCAGCTCCTGAAAGGACACTGTGAATCTCCCAGCCAAGGCTCCTCCCCACCCCGTTCCCACAGCATCCAGCTCTAATATCCGTACTGAGAACACCCTGGTGCAGTGTGAAGGGTTCAGAAGTGAGTCAGGAAAGCAATGACAAGGACTGAGAAGTTCACCAGGTCACCCAGGAGTTTTGGGGGAAGGCTCTAGCAGCTCAGGGGTTTTGTGGAACACAGGAAATTTCAGTGTGTGCGGGTCAAGCGCGTCCCTGCGGTCTGCCAGGCAGCACACAACAAATAAAGTGTGTCCTTTAATTAATTCCTTCATTCTGAGACGTGACAGCAACCAACAATCAACAGCCTTTGAGTCTGAAGTGGGCTCTCCATCACAGGAAATTATAAAATCAAGATTGGTTCTAAGATACACTTTAAAGCTGCTTAAACTTTAATTTTAAGGAGTCCAACAGCCTCTGACTCGGAGGAAGTCGGCAAATTGTTTGAAATGGTCCTTCTGGTTTTGTGAATCCTGACTCACAAAGCAGACAGATCTGTTTTAAAAGTTGTCTCAGCATGAGGCTGGAGCCAAAAAAAAAAAAAAAAATGAAGAACAAATCGAGACCAGGGAGAGGCAGAGTCAGGTAAAAAGAAAAAATGACCCAGAACTATTCTGAGAAATGTCTTTTTTCTTTTCTTTTTTTTTTAGAGCTGTATGAAAAATAAGAACAGGATAATATCTCAGAAATTTGAATATTAAACAACCACAACAGGCTCAAAGTTTCTGTCATTTAGAAACAGAAATTCAAAGAAAAAGCTCCTGGTTTTCATACTAGAGAGTTCACAAGGCCCCGGTGCTGCCAGCGTAGAGGAAAATGTGATTCCCCACGCAGGCAGAGCCTGAGACCAGAACTCTGCAGGGGGACAGTGGGAAACTTCTTTGTTATTGTTTTTTGAAAGATCTGAACTTTTACACTGAGTTGTCTGAGGTATGAAAGGACAGCACACAGTGCTCCTCACTTCTTGCAGCAGAAAGAACCACCTGCCAGCAGGACTCAACCCTTTGATAAGCAGGGTGAGTTGATGGTTCCTTCCCCAGTGGAAGAGCAATGGGAAATGTCACCCAGGAAACATGGCAAAGAAACCTGAGCCACCCCAGTTCAGCCTGTTAAAGAATAGTTGCTGGAAAGAGGAAGAATATCTCAGACTAGAGAGCAAAGAGGAGGCTTGGAGGGGGCAGGTCTTATCCACATGTGTGTCAGCATCTGGTGGGAGGGAGGGAGCAAAGGCTCTTCTTGGTGGCACCCAGGGACACTGCAAGTGGTGACAGGCACAAACTGAAATACAGAAACTTGCATTTCAGCCAAATAAAAATGTTTTCACTGGGGAAAGGTGCTCAAGGCACTGGGACGGGTTGCCCAGGCAGATTTTGGTGTCTCCATCCTTGGAAATACTCAAAACTCTACAGGACACAGCCCTGGACAACCTGTTGTAGGTCACGCCTTGAGGAGGGGGATCTGGACTAGATAATTTCCAGACGGCCCTTCTAACCTCAGCTATTCATGTGATTCAGTGACCTCAAGATAGAAAAAGTATAAAATAAAACAGAAATCACAGGAATGTGTAGCTTTTCTGAGAAAAACTCCTCCTAACTTCTTGCTGCTGAATTATGCATGACAAAATAACACCCAAAGCTGGGAGGAAGGAGACACCTGAAAACCTCTTTGCGCTGGGCCAGTTTCAGCTCCTTTACAGTGGCTGCAGCTCTTGGACAGACTAAAATGACAGGAGCCAGAAAAATGTTAGCATATTTGGAACACTTCACTTGTAAATTCCATGGATTTTGACAGCATGTAAGTGTAAATATCCTCTGATTCATCCTTTTAGTTTTGTTTGAAATTGTAATGTGCTGTAATTTATTTGGGATAGCAAAAGACCAAAGAAAGACAGATAAAGGTATCTCATATTTAAGAGAATCCCTTTACTTATTGTTCTCTACCATTTGCAGAGTCTTTTAAAGCCTGTTGCTGCAATCCAGTTTTAGGAAGAACTGCCAGCTACAATCTGACCTGAATAAAAAAAATCATCATCCCTTTCTCTCAGCCTTCAAGGAAATCCCTCATATACTCAGAGCATCTGGCATCAAAGGCCCTGGAAGAGACAGAAAACTGGCAGAACAAATGGACTGGCCATTCCCTTCACAGCTGCTGTAGCATTAAGTTAATATTGACTTAATCCTCCCAGCCCAGACTCAATCTCCCATTTTCAGCCTAAATGTAAATAAATGAACAGAACTTCCAAGTATTAAAACTGATTACTTCTGATAAAATACAAAATACAAGCAGGCTCTATTTAAGTGTAAAAAGTGCAATAGCATTATTAGCTTTGTACATGGAAAGAGACACTGGCACATGCAGGAATATATTCATAGAAGTAATGGTTTCTGTACCATCAACTTATTAATAAGTACTACAAATGAAAGAGCATTAGAAAATAACATCCAGTCTTCCAATTACACAGATCTTTCTTTTCAGGACATTGAGAAGAGTCCAGGAACACGAAAACATCAAGTCCCCAAATTCCCGGAATTAAGGGAAGAGTTACAGAGAGGACTGCAAAGTGCTGGGGCTGGGAAGTCAATCCCAGCCAGCTCAGTAACACCTACTCTGCAGTACCTGCAACACTCACCATCTCTGACCCCAGAAAGACCTGGTATAAAATATTACCATTCAATAAAAAAATCATTATTTGGTCCCTTAAGTAGCCCCTGAAGTAGAAGGCTGTGGTGAAAATTTATCAGGCATTTTCCTCCAAATGGAATATATGCTCCAGTACCCAAAGTGGTCTACAGGACATGAAATTTTAACGGAATTGTTAATGTCTTTCTAGGTTTTTATAATACCACAAAGAGATACTCATCATGTGCTTTCACCACAGCAGATAAATGCTAATGCCTGTAGCACACACCACTTTCAGAGGGGTTCTGAATACAAGTGATCTGCTACTCTTGTTGGGCAAATTAATGGAGCAATAAATTTTTTAGTATCTCCAGATAAGACTCGTTACCTTCAGAAACCTGTCCAGTAAATTCACAGCGCACAGAAGGGACCACAACCAACTTATTATGTGGATTCCCTGAAAGGCTGGTCTTGTCTGAGAAACATAAAATGTCAAAGGCCTGGGAATTTTCAGATGTGGACCCACGCCTTGATGTGGGACAGGTTTGTGGAAGAGCCTGAAGGTCAGGCCTGAGGGTCTCCCTTATCAACGAGGTCATATGTTAAGTTAAACTGAAACCAAGAGGAATGTACTCCCTGGAACCACAAGCACCACTCTGATCACAGGAAATATATTTTCAGAGGGCAACAACTTTTAAAAGTCATGTTTAAAAGTGTGTTTATCAGAACAAAGAAATACGTACGTTAAAAAAGTTGTTTTCAGATCATTCCCATAAGTATTTCCAGTGGCATTAAAGTTAAAGCTACTTCCAAAAAAGAAGTCTAGTTGTAACTATTCATCTACAGCTCCCTCTGATTGAAATAAATAATGATTAAAAAGAAAAAAAAAAAAACACAACAAAAAACCCAATACCTTTTCTGCCTATTTTAAACTCTGTATTTACTTCTGTTACAGTAAGAAAATTTTGCTAATTTTATCTTGGGACATTTTCCTTTGGTTAGAGAGAAATGATGACTCAAAGCCTGCTAATCTTTTAGGAGAGATACATGAGAAAAATGCCATTCTGTCTCTTTACACGGGAACGTGCAGTCACTAAAATATACCCTTGTATTTGAGCTAAACAAACCTTGAGCAGACACACACCGACTCAGACAAGCTTGGGAACAGAAAAGGAAATTCCACTGGAATTACTTCAGACCTGTCAGGTTTTTGGTTTTGTTTTCATTTTAGGAGGAGGTTTTGAGCATGTACAACCTCCCCTCGACCTCCTCCTACCTGGGTTATCTGACAAGTCCGAGTTCCTTAATCCACAACCCGGCTAATCCCACTGCTCCAAATTCCTCCCTGTCACTGGGGTGAGTTCTGACGTGCCTCCTGAAGCACACACTGTCCATAGGAGGTACTCACAGTGATTTCCTCCTTTTGGGCTGCAATTCCAGCCTGCTCCTGCAGAATCCTGGACCAATACCATAAACACACCCTGAGCTGAGTGTGTGCCAGGTGTGATCCTGTGGCAGGGACATGCAGGGATGGTGCCCTGCCACCAACGCCAGCCTGGGATCTGCAGGAAGGAATTTCCACTATCCAAGACGATTCCAGCTCCAGTGCTCCACATCACTTCCCTGGGAGGTGGATCTACACTGTCCTGATTAATTTACAGCAAGCAGAGCAAAGCTGAGCTGATTCAGAGTGCTCTTCCCCAGTCTAACACTGAACACTCCTGAAAACAAGTAAATCCCCCAAACTTCCATGGGAACAACGTTACCTTTCCCGTTTCTCCGTGTTCAGGGGTAGGGGTGGCAGGAAGCAAAACACTTCCACAGCACACACCACTGTGGAGCAGCTTCTGGGCAGGGAGAGAGGTGCTTTGGTTTGGTGTCTTTTGTCTCCTCCTGAAGCCAAACCCTTCCAAGAGACTCCAGCAGGAGCAGTGTAGGAGATAAAGGAATGAAGTGGCTGCTGTCTGGTTCCCACAGCTCCTCATTCCCTCTCCACAGGCATGGGAATGGACATTCTCCTGCTTTTCTGTGATTTTATCACACAGCTCAATATAATGAAGGCAACCCTTTGTACAGAAGGCAGGGTTAGACAAATGGCCAGGGAAATAAGCACAAATTCTCCCTAAGGCTGGGTTTCAGCATTATTATCCAAAGCAGAAAGTGTCCTGTGCCTTGGATACACGCGAGGGAATCAGCCCCAGTGTGGAAAGCCAAGGATTTCTCAAGGTGAGCACAAGGGTTTGCTCTGCAGGAGCTCCAAGGTCTGCCCAAGGGCTTGGTGATGTGCTGGAGGTCAGACTGTGCTTCTCCAGTTCCAGCCAAAGCTCACCCAGGGATCCTGTGCTCATTTCTTGAAAGTCAACACAATTTTCCAGGGAACTAAACACTTCCACCATTAATTCACAAAAACATTTATATCTTGCAAGAACCACCACTCAACAGAAGTTACTGATTCATCTTGTAAACACTGTGTTTTAACAAACATGGAAGTCTGATACTGGAAATTAATGATTTTTCTCTTGCTGAATGTTGAGCCATATATAGATCAGTGTTATGAGGCTTCCATCACAACAAAAGGCCCTTTTTATTAATGGCTACTTTATCATTTAAAACATGTATGTTGTTACTTAAAATGGCAAATTGCTTTGCACTGTCCTTGAAGTGCATTGCATAAATATTGTATTAAAGCCTTAGCTTACACTTCATAAATAATGTATTTTTAAAATAGTCTTCCATGAGACCACCAGCTGGCAAGATGCTCAATTTTCTGGTAAAAACATGTATTTATTGCCAGTCTCATTTCAACTTGTTGAAGATTTGCTAAAAGCCACACGTGATAGATGTTGGAAGAACTGCACTCAACCCAAACCTCAGGAAGCCAAAAAGCCTCATTGTCCTCACAGGTTTTCTACCTCTGCATAAGCAGTTTCAGTTGCAGGGAAAAGCTGAAATCTATTCAGGGAAGCTTTCAAGCATAATTTTCTGATAACCTGAAAATGACTTATAGCATATTATGTGATGATCAGGGAAGTTTATAGATTCCATTACATTTCATTTCACTACGGTCCTTCCTCCACCATTTCCATTTCATGTTGCTGCATTTAAACTGCTGTACAAACTTGTTCAAAGTGCCAGACATTAAAAAAGGGAAAAAAAAAAATCAAAGGAAATTTCAGATAATTAACTTTGATGAATGAGCATATTTTAATTCATGTCTGGTAATATTCTTGTTAATGACATGTCTGCTTAGGACATCCATTAAAAGTCCATTAACTTAACAGGGAGAGTCTAATAAAGTTATCCTGGAAATTTTCTGGTGTATTAACGTTATGGACTTTTAATGAATATCTGCTGTAGGAATTGCTATTAGCAAGGCTACCATTCTAATTAAACTTGGGCTCTGAGAGTGAAAAAGAAATGTATAAAGATAACAACAAGCAGAACTAGCACTTTTTGTGAAAATTACTATAAGGGAGGTTGGTTACAGGTCACAAATCATGCTATCAGTAACAGCAATAAATTACTGTATCATGCCTTCTTTTCTGTAGCCTGTCATCCAATATACCCTTATGGAATGATTCCTTCATGGAATTGATTGCTGGGGCTCCTGTTTACTTCTCTATTGTGGAGACTGAACAGAACAAAAAGGCTTTTTAGGCCTTTCTAATGGGTAGAAAATGAAAAACAGTTTCTCACAACAATGCAAGGTGTAAAATAGATTTAGGAAAGCTGCTCCCTGTGGGCATCCAGCCTTCTCAGCAACCCATCTGAAGTGCAGCAAGTCCTGCTACTTTTCTGCTGCCAGTCACAATTACATTGTTATGCAATTACATTTGATATGCATGTATCTTTATATCACAGAATCCCAGACTGGTTTGGATTGGACAGGATCTTAAAGCTCATCCCATTCCATCCCCTGCCATGGGCAGGACACCTTCCACTAGCCCAGGTTGCTCCAATATCTTTTATATACCTACATATATATGTTCATATTAATATAAAGTTATATATGTACAAAACAACACCCTGATATACCTATTTTTTCATACTTATCCTTCACCAAATCTTCCAAACCAATCATTTCCCAGAAAGTGTCATCCCAGCCTCTGTCTGACGTGTAGGTCCACTTGCACACGACTGTACAGAGGGACCTACAAAAGAGACAACAAGGGCACAGAATCAGGCAAGGGAACACATTTGGGTTTAAACTTGTGACTAGGAACAAGTTTCTGCAAAAGGATCCCTTCTAAACTGGTCAAAAAACTCGGGGCATAATGCTAACGTTAAAAAAACTGGTTACTGTTTGGAGTGCACATCTTGAGGACCTTAAAAGGACCTTGTGTTTAAGATTCTTCTCTGCTGAAACAACCCCTGGTCTGGCCACTTCACTGCATAAATCAGTCAGATGCATTTGCCTCGAGGACAGCAGGGCATGAGCACAGCAGCTCTTCAGCAGGAGGCTCAGATTGCTGCTTTTCCAGGCCAACCAGCTGCTTTGCACACGGAATGGCCTTAGAAAAACTTCCTATTTCTTACTTTCCAACCACATTAGAATTTACAGGAGATCATGTATGTTGAAGCCTCGCTCTTGCTGAGCTGGGGCTGCACTGCAGGAGCAGAATACACACAAAAGACAAGAACACCTGCAGAAAAGTCTGTAGTAACACACAGAATGGTTTTCTCCCACAATTATTGATATTCCAGTCTCTCATTCCTCCCAAAATACAAGTGCTGTTCCTGAAGATTTATTATTACACAGACTATTGTCTGTCTGAGCCCTGGGAATCATCCCAGAAGATCAGCATTAAACTGTGCTTGAGAAGTCAGTGAGCTCAGATATGTTAAAAATGCTAAATACCACAGAAAACTGCAGCTCCACACAGGCCTGGGAATGCCACTGTCCCACCAAGCTCAGATGTATCTCAGGGACACAGAACAACTCAACTGTTCTCAAAGAGAAACCCTGTTCAGAGCTGGATTGCCTTTGATGTTTTACAACACAGCTTTGTGACTCATTTTTAGCCCAGGTGAGCTTCCCCAGATCTACTTTCCTTACCAGGATGTTACAATTTGAACTTGTATCTTCAAAGCAAACTCAATTTTACTGAAGCATTTGACTTTTTCTGGCAGTTTTGCATAAGTAAAATCCAAATGAAATTCCTCTCTACAATTTCATATTTGAGGGGGTTTTTTTGAGTAAAAGGAAACCTTCCCTTTCATCCAAGGGAACTACCTAAGGATTGAAAGAGGAATCACAGAATGGGTTGTGTTGGAAGGGGCCTTAAAGCCCATCTTGTTCCAGCTCCCTGCCATGGGCAGGGACACCTTGCATCAGCCCAGGCTGCTCAGAGCCCTGTCCAGCCTGGCCCAGGACACAAAAAGAGAAGCTATTTTTATTTACTGTATACAAACCAAAGCTCAGGCTTCTGGACACTGATACCACACACAGAGCAAACCCAAATAAGAACAGAGGGAGCCCTTCCACACAGCTGGAAAATTATCTGGAACTCATATTCTGTGTTTTGGGGGTTTACAAAGAGAACCAACATCCTTTTTTTGTGATACGGAGCAGATTGGATGAATTCCTCAACTCCCATTTTCTCATCTAGGACAGAAATGTGTATTTTAAATGCATCATGTTTTATTTCACGCTGTTCTATTGGAGTAGCCACATTTTCACAACCAGAGCACAGGTGATGTTCACTCACATCCCACTGGTCACAAAGGTGTGTTGTTTGCTCTTTGCTACAACAGAATTAATTAACATTTTTGGGTAGAAATACATAGAGTTAACTATTTATATTCCTACAAATACTGTAGAGATCATTACAGGGCTGCTCTTAAAACAGTTTTGACAACCCCACCCCCTTTTTTTTTTAATAACTGTTTAGAACAGATCAGACAATCACAATTCAGTGTCTGGTTTGACAACAGAAAAGCACATGACCTGTAACTACAGCAATGGCAATGTTGCTAAAAGAAATTCCCATTTCCAAGGATTTAAAAGCCAGACACAGAAATCTAATTAGGACCTTTGACAAAAACTGGGTGAATAAATAAATTCTAGGCTGAATAAAACACTGGGGGGAAAAATAAACATTTTCCCCAAATCAGTTCAAACCCCTCATAAAAAAAGAAAAATAAAGACGGGGTATTGGAAATAAAAAGCACTTCATCACTTTAGGAAAAATTTAGACATAAAGAGTGAAACAACAATGCATCAAGTTTTCCCAAATATGGGAAATACCAAATCATAACAAATTATCATCAGAACCGAGTGTGTCTTTTTCTAATTAAATCCAACTAGAAACTGATGCCACACCCTGAAAAACGCTGCAAAGAGGGTGTTTTAAGCAGGGCCAGTTGTCCCAGAGGGACCCCCCCACACACCAACACTGGGGATGGCACAGCCCCTGCCAGGCCATGGAATTCCAGCAGGTTGGAGCTCTCTGGCTGGATTGAACACACTGGGCAGGTTTCTAAATGCAAAGTGCTTACAGGAGAAGGATAAATACATGAGTTTTGGTTGGATTTTTAACACAGTATGGAAAGCAAGCTGGGAAGGACAACCCCAAATGAAATGAGACTGGCAGAGCTCTCAGTGGAAGGTTCTTTCATACAAAGACCAGCCTCAAATCTGAGCTGAAACACCAACACATCATGTTGGTAGGTTTTTACTTTCATGGCCACACAAGGATCTCAAAGTGCTGGTTGGAAACACAAATCCCAGAGGAGTGTAAATGCTTGGACTAAGCTCCTTCTTCCACTCTTGCTGCCACTCAGGTGTTTAATGGAACAATGTGGCTTTATACAAACCCTTACCATCTAAGAGAAGGTGGGTACACTGGTCTCTCAGATAATGGTTCAGGATGCAGGAATTTCTTTGGGATGCCTGTAATGATGGATTGACATCCCCACAGGCTTCCTGGATGTATGGAACTCAAACCCCTGCCCCTTCCCTGATGAGGTGCTCTAATAATTACACACAGATGTTCAGTTTGCACATCCTGAGGATCTCCATGCACACACACACAGAGCAATTTATTCATGGTTGTCACTGTTGAGGCCAATGGCATAGATACATAGTATATAGATTTATACTAACTTTATAGGAAATCACTCAGAAATTCTCCTCCAGACCATCACCCTGAGAAAAGGAAAGCACAACTCCTAACTTGGGAAAACTATCCAGAAAGACACTGTGGTACAGACCAAGTCACTACACCTACAAAGAAAGCCTCAACTTTGAGAAAAGTTTGTATTTTACAGCAGCTCCTAAATGTTATGAGATGAAGGGCAGACATTAAACAGAAACAGAACCAATATTCACTGTGGTATATTCCATTTTTCCTAACTATTTGGCAGTATTGCCTCAATTATTTGGCCATAAACACCAGACTTGTGCTGGCTGAAGCTGGATGAACCAGATGGATAGAAGCAAATGTTCCTCTTATTTTACTATCAGGATCAACTGGGTTCAAAGGTGCTGAGTTAAGAGGCAACCCTTGAGGCAACACCCCTCTCCCAGCTGCCCAGTCCAACACAGCATTAGAGAAGCTGTGGTGTGGAACCCCTCAGCAGCACAAGCCATATTTAGCCAGGCTGAAACACCATGAATTTAAAGACTCTTTTCCTCAAGCATATTCCCAATACAATGAAATGAAACAGTTCCTTTCTCTGTTCAGAACAAAAAGTTTTGCTTCGAATATTCCCACCAAAAAAAACCCCCAACTGTTGTGCATGGAAAAATTCTATTTTATTTAAACCAGATTTTTAACAGGAATGTGGTTACGTTTAGAGTTTCTTACACATTCTAGTCTACAAAGAACTATAGGATCATACTTGTATCCAACAGCCTCTAGAGGAGAAAATCCCTGCCACATCAATCACAAATGTTCCTTACAGCATCTTTCACAATCCTCCCTCTCACTGTCCAGCTCTGAGTTTTTGCACATCTCTTGCTGAGGACCAACTGTGGGTGTGCTGAAGCCCTGCATGACCAGAACCTCAGCAGTCTTACAAACACAGAGAGTTTGCAGGGATTGAACACACACTGGCAATTCCCAAAATGCTGCCTGCAAGCAACTCTTTGCCCCCACTAACCTGCCAAAAGATCCAGGGCAACTGGACTGGGGTCACTCAGGTGCTCAAAGTGAGTTGGTGTGTGGCTCTTCCCACATTATCTGCCCACTCTGAGTATTATCTCTCACTCTGTTGTACTTCTTGGAGAGAAGATCAGATGCATTCATTAAAAATGGGAAATACTGTATGGTCTAAGGCACCTGCATGAAATGTATTTAAAAGGGAAAGGTCACAAAAAACTCCTCCACAGCTCTTAAGAGTCACCAGAGCTTTACACTTTGGTCAGTTCTTTGCTGACACCACCTCCCACACTGCAAATGGGATGAAGCGAGCATGGACATGACTCCCAACCCTGCAGAGATTCTGTCCAGCCTGGGAGAACCCCTGCTTTGAAATTACAGTCTGGGGGAGACTTCCTAAGTGCAGTTGTCTTCTGGAAATCAGCCTAGTTTTGAATAGGCTAAGTCCTACTAACTAGAAGTTATTAAAAGCAACATTTCCTTCCTGAAAAGTGACCCCATAAGGCATTTCTACATGACCTTCCATTCCAGAGGGTTGGTACAATACCAGGTAGCCTAAAAAATGAGTCAGTCACTGGCTTTAAGGGCAGAAACCTCTGTCTGGGCCACCCTGAAGGGAATGGAAGATTTGCTCTTGATTGCAAAGCAAAAGGATCTCCTTCATTCATCCCAAATGCTCAGAGATGAATTTAAACTCACGATCTTAATTAATTTTGCAGGCATCATTAACAGTGTAACACTTATTTACAGGATGTGTTCCCTGGATCTCCATCCAGGGGGGATAAACTAAAACCAGCTGCACCTGCTGAGGGCTGTACCAAAGCTCAGTCCTACAAAAGTGAGGATATGGTACAATCAGATTCCAAAAGGAATAGCATGGGGCAGGAGAAAGGCACTTTCAGTGATCTGTTGGGCAGATTTGTTTAAAGCTACAAAGAATCAAGAGCTACAAAAGCTTTATGACATTGTGAAGGCAAGAAGGAGACCTGAGACAATGGAGTGTGGCTGTCACAACATCAAATGTCTTTTTCCTTTTGTTTCGAAAACTTTAAATTTAAGACAGATTTTGAACTCAAATTCTGCCCAAGTGAACGTCTCCACATACTGACATCTAGACCAAGCTGCCAATGTCCTCCCAAATTATGCACCCACAGTCTCCAAGATTTTCACAGGAAGGAGCAATTCCCTGCTCCAACAAGGCCACAGATCCCACTGTGGTTTGTGCAGGAATGTTCCAGACAAAAACATGAACACCCAGCACACACACTCCAGCCTCCAAGAACAGAACTGGGACTGGTGCTGCAAGAGCCTGCTATCACAGAGCAGCAGGAAATAGGGAATTACTTCTGCTCCATTAATAAATGCCCTTTGGAATAGAACCACACTGTTGGAGCCACATCCACCACTGGTATTTATACCTGGCATGCCAATGGCTCTGCCTGCTTGGTGGGTTTGGCTGTTCTGGGGAAAAGAAGGGAAGAAGAGGGCAGTTTGTCCTAAGGGAATAATTCTGAGTAACAGGAGAAAAAAATGTGGCAGCTGGTCCTTCAGCCTTGAAATGCATGAAATGTATGAGATGCTGCCCATGCCCAGCGTTGGCAAAAGGCATCAGAGAGGTGGGCTGAGTCAAAGGGGTGTGGGAGGAGCTGTACCTGCTGTCACTCAGCTCCCACAGTGGCTCTGGGGCACACTGGGTTGGGCCAGGGGAGCCTGGGGGGTCTGGTTCCCATTCACCACCTGGGCTTTACTGATTTCACCCTGTCAACAGCCCCTTAACTGCAGGGACACACACCAAACCACGCCAGGGGCTGTTCCACCCACCCAGCCCTGCAAATCCCAAGTTTCCAATATTTCCAGCACACTTGGTGATCATTGCCTTGGACCCAAAGCCCACAAAACTCCTGCCTGCCCAAGCAGTTGTCTCAGCACTGCTCTGCAACGTGACTCTTGCCTGAAAAGGGTTTTCTTCTTCTAGCAAAACATTAAACAGGCCAAACAAAGGAGACAGGTGGGCAAGCCTGTTTGGGACAAGGAGCAGACACATTCCAGTTGCACTCACAGCCCCTGACTTTCAGTCTTTGTGTGTCTGAGGACTTGAACTTATTGAATAAAGGCAGCAAGGAAATTACTGTAATCAGAGTTAGCAATCCTACCAGCTTTATCCTTTTTATGCTCTGGGTAACACTTGTATTTACCACAAATAATTAAAAGTAGTCTGGATGCCATTTAGATTTTGTTTAAAAGAAGTTAAATATCACAGCAAGAGGAAAGTTTTCTCCCCACTTTGAAATCTTCACTAAAACTGGAGACAAAAAGTTAATAATACAAATATGAAGGATGCAATGAAAGGCCAATATTTGTTAACATTAAGGTCAGTGGCAATTTTGTTATATTTCACAGGTGGAATAGGATTAAACTCCAGATCTCAACCTTTAAAAGTTAAGGTTAGTAAAATTATTCAGATTTTTCCCTTTCTCCTCACAATGAGGAAAACTGAATCTCAGAAAACAGCTCTTCAGTTTCAGAAAAAAAGGGATTTAAGAAAAGATTTCTCTTGACTATAAGTGTGTAAGTCTGGTGGAAGACACCAGTGCACAGTCACCACCCCAAAGGACAGTGAGCAGCTCATGACCTACAAGCTGGATGCTTGAACTCAATGAGGATACTGATATTTGACTATTTAATACCTTTGCAAACCCTTTCAACCCTTTTTTGTTGTTGTTGCAAAAAATTATATCGAAGTACTACAGTTGGTGTAAAGATTTCCCAGGTTTTCTTTCAAATCTATGTTTAAAATGTTCCATAAGATACCCTGTTCCCCCCATGTGTGTGTGTGTGGAGGGCCCACTCACAGTGCTCAGATCAGTCTTTCAATTAGCAAATCTAAAAGTTATTTTTGTCAAGTGGGGAAAGTATTAATCAGCTCAAACCCCACTCTAGTATTTGGTGTTCATGCTGTAACACTTGGAGGTTTTTGGCTGGCTTTTTAAAAATCACAGAATTTTCTAAGCACGTCAATTGCTTACTTAAAGGGATAGATCTTATTGTATGAAAAACACAATTCACATTTGCAATTTTCTACGCCCACATCTATAATTAATCTCCTCTGAATACAGCCACTCCCTGACAAGATTCCATGTTATATTTAAACTCTGGATGCCACTTTGAAAAGAAAAAAAAAGAAGAACAATAGGATCATTTTCAAAGCCTACATAGCAGCACAAGGTTTCAAAGCAGTCAAGTGCTTTAAACTCTGGCATCAACCTCCTGACCACCCCAACCAGAGCAAAGAGTGACCTCCAATTACCACCACAATGAGCACAGAAGTCTCTGAGGAATGTGAAGTGTAGATGTTTCTTGAACTCCAAGAGACTGATGTTGTATTATTTAGATAAACCCCTTCTGTGACTCTCAGGCTCGAAGGATCAATGGAAGGAAAATGTTGTGTTGGATGAGGTACCTTAAAAACTCAACTTTCGTACACTTTGCCAGAGATGGGAAAGTGTGAAGTTGATACACAAGTATTGCAAGAAAACTGACATGTTTAACTCTTCCATAAATACACACACACATGTATTTATACACACACAGATGTTTACTTCGGATTGGGAGAATGTGCTTGTCTGTGTTTGCTGTAGCCCAATTAAACCTGTCCTTTAAAAAATACAAATAAATGTACCAAGCACTTCAAGTATCAAAACAGTCATACAACAGAAGGTGAATCACACTAACTACAATGAGACGATGTTTCTTCTATGTGTATCAGAGTTCAGTTCTTTTTAAAACTTTCTCTTTAGAAACATGCTATCAAAAGACTGAAATACTTGGACACTTGAATTCAGTTTTCCTAGAAGTTATGTCACCAAACCTGAAGGGAACCATCGATCTCAAGTGCAACTTATCGAGTCAGATTAATCCCTTGTGTGCATCTAACAAGTTCAGTGGAATCATACCAGGGATGCACTCAGCTAAACATGTTGAGTTGGACCAGAAAGTACAAAATAAGAAGATTTTATCCACCCACATATGCCTCACCATGTCATGAGGCAAAGGGAAGCAAACAGTCAGCAGACTGCTTAGGTTTTTTATTAATTTCATTCTGTATTATATTACAGCCACCCAACAAAGATTCAAGCCCATTGTCTTCGGCATTGTTGAAAAAATCATAATGAGACGCAGCCCTAGACAAAAAAATGTATTGTCTAGACAAATCAGACATAGCATGTGGGACTGGAAATATTAATCCATCCCCTTAAAAGATAGCAAACAGAGGCAGAAAAACCTGAGGGATTTGGCCAGAGGTCAAAGAGTAAACCTCAGTCAGACCCCTGACTTGAATGTTGAACTGCAGAGAGTCAGGCCAGAGACAGAGCCAGGCAGAGGGACACCATCCACACACCGGGATGCTCAAGGTTAGAAACCTTTCTGTGAACAACCACAGCCTCCATCTCTGAACATGAGAGGAACAAAAAGCCTGCACATATATAAAAGGGAATCACTGTTTTAAATAATCACTGTATTAAGTTTTAAAAGCTTGGTAAGTGGAGGAGAGGTTATTAAAAAAAAAAAAAAATCATCCAAAATTGGCAAGGGAAATGAAAAGCAAAAGTGGCAGCAGAGCCCACGTACCCCGTCACCACAGCCCGGCAGCCTCGGGACCTCCCTCCTGCCACTCTGCAACATCAGCAACCTTTCAGCCCCATTTCAGCACAAAAACATACATCTCTCAAGCTCAGCATTTCAAGCAAACCACTTTGCAATAGGAAGTCAAATATTTAGTTCAATTAAGAGCTTGCATTTAAAGAATGCATTTTCTCCTGTTACCTTCTCCAGGCAGCTAAAAATACAACACAACTAAGACTGCAAGTATCAGTGCCCAGAGCCAGAGCACTGCTCCCTCTGGAAGTCTGAGCCTGAGCAACCCTACCAGAGCTCAAGGCTTCACCCAGCACCCAATGAAGGCATTGAAGAGGTCAAGCAAGGGCTACAAGTCACTGAGAAAAAGGAAGCTGGGTCTCGATTCTGTGGCTTTTGACAGTGTGAGGTTATTCCCTTCAGCAACACCGATTTGTCCCAGCACACCCCCATGTGCAGCACACCCACCACATCTGGCAGCACCACTGGGTGCCCCAGCCACACAATTGGGTTACACACAGAGATATGTTATTTGTTTGGTATTGCAGGGGCAGGCTGTGGTATGGCCTGTGACCTGTATCATTTCACTGGGTGAGGATTAAACACGGGACACACACAGCCAGCATGGGGAGCAGAAGGCCTTGGGAAGCTCTGTGGGCTCCTGAAGCGGGTCAGGAAGGGTGGCAGATGCTGAGGGTGATGCCTGCCCAGCACCCTGTGCACAGTCACACTCCAGATACAGATCAACAAAGCCAATCTCCACACGAGATGCTCCACACTTCACGATGTGGTTTCTGCTGTCTTCATGTAATCGAGCAGAATTAGAGGGGTGTGAAAAGCCCCACCCTTGCAACCCTCACAGTGGTATTTTGAGAGAGAGAACTGTTAGTCCAGAAAGCTCTTCAGGAGCTTCTTCATAAGAACACATTTTACTAATTCATGAGTAAATAATGTACATATCCCTAACACCAAAACTGTTGATAGGGTAGTTTAGCCCAGGACTTGGACACACGTGTGACTGTGAAGTTCTGAAGAACTGCCAGGGGGTTAATGGGAGTTTTTACCAGCTTAGTCAGAGCGTGCTGAGTGGGAACCTCGGCTGTCGTGCACTTGTGGCCAGACAAAGCCTAAGTGAAACCAGAGCAGAGGCAGGGAGATTGCCAAAAGTACTGCAGGAAAAGAAAGTTCTAACAGCTACATTTTGATGCAGGCTGATCCCATTTCACATGCTGAACTCCAGTATTGAGCACTCCTCCTTCACTCCAAGTCTCCCTGAAGTCTGGAGGACAGACACAGCTGCCATGTGCACCCAAACCAAGAATATCAGAGATCCCTACACAGGCAACGAGCTGTGTTGCCACCTCCTGCCACAAAAAATCAGCTCAGTCCACATAAACTCTTAAAATCACAACTCATTCTTAAATACTAGTTATATTCAGCCAGAATTCACAGCCCTTAGTATCAATTTTTGAACACGTTTTGTCAGATTTTAGGGCAAGTCATTTAAATCGCAGCAAAAGCAGGAGGGATCATTTCACATCCACCACACATGAACTGCATGCTTGTATTTTAATACTTTAAACTACAGTAGGAGTGCATCTATTTCTAGAGTATCTTTAATGGTTTGCATTTACCTCTCTTTGTAATGTACTTACATTAAAAAAAGAGGGTACATTTTTGAGCAAATCTCAAAAAGCAAAGAGAGCAACAATATTGTTTGGATAGCTATGGGATTTCACAAGCCAAACAAAGAAAACCCCACCAAACAGAGCCATAAGAAGTTCTGAAAATGGGAACAAGTATACATAAATTTCCAAAAAGTAAGAGTGAAAAAACATTCCAGATTGTTTACAATAGTAGGGAGACAAATGGGAGATCAATACAGAAAATAGGGAAGGCCAGAGTAGATAAATCAAGTGTTGTTATTCCTCAGAATACAGCAATAAAGACATTCAAACAAAACAAGCAATCATTCTGAAAAAGGGTATTGCTGGGACCAAAAGAGAAGGAAAACAAAAAGGAGGCTGCATTACATGGGTATCTAGACTGCTTCCAGTCAGTAACAGAGAGAAATAATATCAGGGCATATAAATGCTCATTAACTGAGCGTGATTTAAAAGCACTGTGCCCAGAAGGATGCTCCCATGTTCTCAGTTCTAGGATTCCTCTCCCCTTTTATGTCCTCTGAACCCATTACTGCTGCCACAGCAAACCAGAAGGGGCTGCACAAAATGAACTCCACTTGCACTTGTTCTAACAACCAACCCAACCCAACCCACAGGTCCCTGGAAGAGCAGCTGAAAGGTGCTGCTCCTCTAATTGCAGGTGCTTTAGCCTGTTCCACAAGGAAGGTGGACAGCAATGGTTTTTACATCCATTTAGACCTTAAAAACACTCCAGCTGGGAATGCACATGCACAGCTCTCTCAGGGCCAGAGCTCACCCTCGCAGCCACTGCCCCAGCTTGCCTGGCCCCAGCGCTGGAAGGGGCACGGTCGAACCTGCAGGGTGGAGCTCACCACTATTCCCAACCCTAATGAACCCCTTCATGCAGCCCTAACAACACCAGAAGAGTCGTCTTTCCCTTTCTCTTGGGGCTTGAATTACACTGCAGTATTTGCAGAAAAATACACTCACAAATGCTGCGAGCCCAGAGAAGAATGAGCTGAAAGTCAACTCAAAATCCCTGTGATAGAGGCCTGAAAAAGATGCCTTAGACCCTCTTTAATGGTTTATGGCTTTTTAACAAAAACAAAGAAAAACATGAGAATGTCCACATTTATCTATTTTACCAAATTAAAAGCTGGAGTTAAAAAGACCACTGTTCACAGAGAACCTGTACTTTTTAATGCAAGAGAAATTAAGAACAAACATGATAAATACAATTTTGCAGACTACCTACAAGCTTGGTCCCACAGAGACTGAGGTGTGAGTAACTTGACCTGACCCAACAGCGTCCCTGACGTCAGTGGGAGCCTTGATGGAAGTTCCTTGTTTGCATAAGCAACTGCAGGATTGTGCCTGACTTATTCCCTAGGGATGGTCCCTGCTCCCTCCACAGCCAGGCCAACAACACCAGGCTGGACATTCTGCCACTCTCATTGGTTTGCACCTTGACAAAGAAAAGCACCAAGAGAATTAACTCCCTGCTGTTCTAAGAGGTGAAAGGCCAACTTTGACAAGACAGAGAGAAACCCCAAGGTCTGAATTTAACCAAGTTCTCCTGTCCTGACTTGCCATGGATGGTATGGAAATGGTGAGGAGGGACAGCACGAGACCTGCAGTCCTGCAGGAATCAGAGATATGTAACTCTGCAGTCCAGACATTAAAACCATAAATAAATAAATCTACATCCAGATCAAAAATAAGCAGTGCCATCTAAAAGGCAGCAGTTACTTAAAGAGAATTTTCTGGAAGAAGGAATAGCGTGTCATACCATGGACTAAATTCACAGTACCTGAACATCTGGAGATGCTTTTGTCACACAAGTGCTGCCAGTCATGCTGGAGCAACACACCACATGAAAACTTCTCTGGGTGGACAGACCTTGATTTTTCAAAAAACACAGTTTCTTCTTAATCAGTGCCAGTTCACCTCAGCAAAATCGGTATCTGTGTCATCCTGAAATGACAAACTATCTTTTTGAGGCCATAAGTGGCCAGAAAGTTCAGAGAAGGAAAAAGAACAGTGTAAGAAGAACAGTTCTCCAAACACTCCTACAACCAACAGCCTGTTCATAGCAACATGCCTGGACAGCAAATAAAGGACCCAGACCAGCAAAGCACTTAAGCACAGGCTTTAACTTTGAGCACGTGCCTTAAGTGCTTTGCTGGAAAAGGGCCCAAAGAAAAGAATGAGCCTGGGTAAGTGCAAAGCCCTGCAGAACTGCAGGGACTGCTTTGTTTTTCCATCCCAGTTGCTAGTAAACACACATTTGGGCTCAGCATCCTGCCCAGTGCATTTAACCCACATGACAAACACGGTGACCTGGGACAACCCGTCTCTTCACCCAGCAAAGTGTCACACATTGGAAAGGAACTGCAAGGCATGCTTGGGAATTTGGCTACTTAAAAGGCACAAGTAGGAGCAGCATCTCCACATCTCTTACAGGAAAACCCACATGAAGGCCCCAGCCACTAAATACCCCTTTAATAGCTCACCACACAAGCCTGCACTGTCCTGACCCTTCCTCCTCTTACATCCAGCTCCACAGGACATGTATTGGAGACCTCATAAAGAGGGCACAAAACACTGCCACAGGGTCAATGGCTCTTCTTGCATCTCCCACTCATGGAGGAAACACGAGTTTGAGAAGGTAATTCCTGACTTTGGGCCTTGGGAACATGAGCGTCTTTTTTATTACCTCCACTTCAGTCCATTAATAACATTTTTATATGTATCAAATTTACCCCCAAACCAAAATGAAAACAAAGTTCCCTAGACTATCTTAAGCAATGCACTTAAGTTGAAAAAAGGCCTGGAGTCCAAAAATGGAAAGATGATTAGGGAGGTAGGTGAAGTTTGAATGAAACAATAATAAAAGCCCTAAGAACACATCATATATTCATGGTTCTTGAATCATTAAGGCTCTGCATGACAGCTCTCACAAGCACCACTATGGCAAACTCTCTGACTTTTAAGCAGGAGTGAAAGTGTTTAAGCCCTAGGACAAATAATTTGAAAATCTCAGCACAAGTCTGATCTCAGAGAGTTTAAAGGAATGCAGACTGCCCAAAAACACAGCAGCTGTTTGTTTTTTCTGCCACCTTTCCAAGGTTCATGTCTGGAGTGAGGATAAACAGTTCTGAAAAAAAGTTATGTGGAGTTCAGACTTTAAGAAAATAAAACATCAGACTAGTATTTCTTGAAGAAAGAATTAAAAAAAGGCCCAAACCTTAAATTATTCAGCCCTGAAAGTGTTCAGGTAGCGCTCTCAGGAGCAGAGCTCTATGGCTTGAGGCTTCCATATATTAACATGCTTTCTCTAAACCAGTCTGCATTTTCAAAAGCCTGTCGTGATGTGGTTTTCTTGAGCAATATTCCCCCAAGCAGAGTTTCAAACTTAATGAGGCCAAACTGTATTCCCTATTTTATGCACACAAATACAAATAGAGGCCTTTTCAGATAAACCAACAAGCAAATGAGATAGTGGATGAAGCCTTAATGAGCCTGAAGCGATTTCCATCAGCACAGTATCACAGTCAGAAGGTTAATTTGTGCTACGTCGTTTTGGACATCATTCTTTATACTCCACTCCTTCCTCTGTTTGTGCTAAAGCAAATGAGCACCTACTTTAATTAATTAATATGCCTCTTGATAGGCCGGGCAATCAGAAATCTCTTCACATTTTAGGAGGTATAAGTTCCCTCTGATCCACTTTTAAAGAGCCATACCCTGGAAAAGCAAGAGTTAACAAGAAATTTCCTTGGATAACTCACCAGTGGATCTAACTGGTGTAAGGAAGGATTGTCTGTGTTGTTATAGGCAGGTCAGGAATAGCAGGCACCGTGTTGAGATTCAACATCTGTTTATGAACTGTCCTTATACACAAAATGAAGAGCTGCTGCAGGACAAAATATACAGAACCAGAATGTCTTAAACAAGCTGGAATCCCTGCAGAGGCTTCCCCTGTTACTCTCACACCTGGTGCTATGGGGACACCTGAAAGCAAAATTATATCACTATATTTCTTTTTCTCAGAAGGATCTATCTCTGGTATTTTCCACACAACGACAAAGCAGCATCAGAAACTCCCAAGCAGAGTTTCATGGGAGGAATCTCAGAAGATAGAAACCACAGGAAAGTAGTTTTCTGTGTGTTTTGTGGCATGTTCTCCCCCTCTCATCACTTTTAATTAAAGATGAAAACACCTTATAGTGCAGATCCAGTCTCATCCCTCAAAAGAGCTCACCTTGGAAAACGAGGCTGGAAGGAGAGGAGAGGATCTAAACAGTTTCTGTGGGTTTCAAACTACAGTGAGTGAAAGTTGAAGTTACTTCCCTCATCCCAACAACATGTACTCCATATGGATGAATTCCAGTGGGATTTGGGGGCGGGGAGGGGTCTGGATGTAACAGGCACATCTTTGCACATCCTCAGATTTTTCCCAATCACCTTGTGCAGGATGAAGGGCTTTCCTAACTTTCTTTCATACTTCCACAGAAATTCCTTGTGCATGGATACCAGAGGCAGTTGTTGGGTCACCTTCCATGAATTCTCTTCTACTCTGACATGGGCAGGTGGATCCTGGCAGTGCCTTCAGGAGAGCCCCAGCTGTGGGGCTCTGAGTTGCAGCCCTCTGGGAACACAGGGACAGGCTCTCTGAGGAATGCTTGTGGTTTCCAACCCCCAGGCAGGGGAGCCCAAGGATACATCCATTCTGCAGAACACCAGCAAGCTCATAACTCAGACTGGCAAGTCAGAGATAGAGCACTAAAATGAAGTGGTTTCAACTTAGGCTAGCAGTTTGAAGCTGGGTGTGAGCAATCGGAACCAAATAGATCTGTAACTAAAAAAAACAGTATCTGAAGTTACATAATAGTAAAATATAAAATACTGACCTTCCCCTTCACTTTGAAATTAAACTAACAGCCATGGTGGAATCTGAAATTCCAACTATTCTATCCCCAGGAGAATGAAGCTCCCTGTGCATGCAGGGTCTGACAAGCAAGCAACACAACCCCAGTCAGCTCTGCTGGATCCCACCACAACCATCACTGCTTCAGCTGGTTCTCTGGAGGCAGACAGTCAGAATCCTACCATCGACATTTAATTAAAGAAGGTAGTAAGAAAATAAACAACCTTTCTTGGAATGTCTTTGATTCCATAAGTACATATACATTTCATCCACTGAAGACTGAATTACAGCCTTTCATCTAATGAACAGCTTAATGGAATGGCACCGGAATAAAGGACGGGGGAAGGCAAAAACAAACCCTCGGTGATTTAATAGAGCACAATATGTATTTATATAATATCAGGCTCACTATCTGGCACCATCAATCTGCAGTGGAGGGCTCCCCACCCCAGTGCACGCCAGGCACTGACCCCAAATCCAGACCCAGCTCTCCCAGAGAGCAAAGCAGCAGATGGTCCATCACAATGGAGAAATGACAGAACACATACATAGAAGTGTCTGCTTGCTTCAGACACATTCTTGAAAGCACTGTATCATTGATCTAAGATTATTTTTATAGGCAGATGACAGGTCAAGCATAAAAGTGCTCTGTTTTAAAGGTTACGGAGTTGGCAAGCTTGGTATCACTGCCATGGACAAAGAATAGTTTGCTTTTGAAGTCTTCCTTGTCAGGTTATTTACATTTCACAGTTAAAAGGCTCCTCTCTGGAGAACATGAATGCTAAAACAAATAAGAGAAAAAGTCCTAGGCAAGCTAATGCTCTTTAAGGAGATAATGTAAATCAACCCTGACACCATCAGTGTCATCTTAAAGCACACTGAGAATTTCCAGGGAAAGTTACTCACATTAAGCAGATTTAGATAGTCAGCCAACAAAAATAAAGCAAACCTGTAGGTAAAGTGCCTTCCAGGCCAAGACTGTTGCTACAGCCATGGATTACAGTGAGAGGGAGAGGTGGAACACTCCAGTGGGGAAAAGCATTTGTTTGGGAAGTCTGGAGGAAGAATTGGTCCAGAATAAGTAATTTATAGTGTGATCTGTGAAAATGCCTATAGAATACAACATCTAATCCTCACTGCAAGGCAGACAGAAAGGTAGATGCCCAGCTAAACTCTTACAAGAATGTTACTCCTCAAATTATACAGCTCTTTTCCCAGTTATAAAATAATAATGCCACTTTCTTACTTAAGAGCAGCATTTAAAGCCTGAATTTATTGAGACTCTTCCATATGCAAGGTATTACAGAAGGGTAAAGCTTTTTTTAAAAGAAGACAAGATGAAAGAGCTCCTTATGGAATAATAAATTTCTGTGAGTTTGAATATTTCTAAGCACTGTATGTACACATACAATGCCCAGACTTCATGCCACACAGCTTTCTTTTCCTTCCCTGGATGAGAACACTCCTGGAATGTTATTGTTTTCAGGGGGGTGGTTTTTAAGAATTTACTGTGAATACATGCATTATATATGTGCACACTGAAACGCTGCCAGGGCTGCAAATGACCCAGGAGTTCATAAACATGGCTATTTTCTTATCTGCTTCAAATTTATGCAAGGAAGCAATTGTTACCCAGGGACCCAATCCCACAGGGGACAAGGGCTTTGCGTGGGGCTTTCCATGGTGTTTCACGTCAGGAAGAGTTCAAAGGAGATGACAGATTGTTTATTACATCCCTTGTACCACCAGGGTCTGATCTCTGATGGTGTTCACAGGAGCTGAAACACCCAGTGGGTATCTGAAGATGATTGTAAAAAGTGAGATGGAGAGAACTGAAAGCCAACAAACTTCTCTGTGGTTTCTGTCTTGCCTTTCCTCAGAATTTAAGGCCATAAAGCCACAACGTCCTCCAATACTCGCCCTGAGCCCCAGCAAAGCAGAGTCACTCAGTGCCACCGTTAGTCAGGATCCCAGCAAGATAGGGCTCAGAGGCTCCCAGCCATCTCTTCACAGACTTTATTAAGTGAAGATTATCATCTGGACCTCAGAGAAGTTAATAATTACAGTGTTCATATATATCTATATTGCTTCTGCACAGCATCAACAATGACAGGATTGTTCAAACACAGCTCCTTTGCTCTGATGGAAAGCTGTGTGTGCACCATTGATCTGCTCAAGGAAATGTTAACTACCACTATGGAAAAATAAAAGATGCACATAGTATATTTATTTAAGAGGCTTTTTATGACGTAGGATGTTGCATTTTGAGACTGAAGAAATAAGAGCCTTGCAACAACAAATATGTGAACTCTGATTTTTTGTTATTTTCATCATTATTATTTTTCAGAAGTGCTGGAGAACATTTCAGCCATCACACAGACACACACACACACACTCTCACACACGCTCTCAAACTACCACACTAGGCAAGATCAGAGCTTAACAGCCAACAAAACACACATTCAATCCCTGAGATCATTTTCCTGAAATAGAACACTACATATGTTTCTCAAATTTCACATCAAGCCACTGCACAGCCCGAGCTGCAGGGGAGAGGGGAGCCAAGCTGCCTTTGGGCTGGGGGGAGGCAGGACCTGAACACAAGAGGATTCCTCTCATATCACCACATTTCTCGTGCACAACCTCAGTTGCACAAACACCCCCCTGGAACAGCGTTTCTAGCTGGGCTTGCTTATCAAGCAGCCTTTGCTTTGTCAAATTAAGACACATTGCCTTGGATTAGTGAGACTCCCTGAGTTCACGATGACTTCATGCTTGGCTCAGAGTTCACTGTCTCCGTGGAAAGCTGCCAGGAATACATCCACTGCCTGCCCCAACCCTTTCTATACTGACCTAGCTGGCTTTTTTTTCCTTTCAGCAGCAAATGAACACAATAGAAAACAAAGGGCTAGATACTGCCACAGCTAATTAACAATCCCAACATCTTAAAAAAATAATCAAAGTAGTAAATATTTGAAGATCTCAATGCAAGCCTCTGCAATGCAACGTCTCGATGTATGGCCAGAGCTGTTGGAAAGAGACAATGCGGTTTTTCTTCACAGAGAGACACTATGAAGGGCTCCTGTTCTTGTGGAAAACACATTAAGCTTCTTTCGCTAATATTTTGTAAAGGGCACTTGTACAATAACAATAGCTAAAGCTTCCTGTTTGCCTGTGTGCTTCCTGGCTAAGGTTAACAAGACCTGCTAACAATTTTCTTTAGCACACAGAACTCTTTCAGGTTGCTCTGTGGACTCAAGGACACACCATTTTTAAATTCAGAGAAAGAAATCTAACAGTAATGGCCCACACTGCACCTGCCCTTCACAGTCCTGGTAACTTTTTCAGCTACACATTTCCTATTTTCTGGATCAGTCTGTGTGTCACCAGTCTCCACAGAACATGTTTTGAATTTATTAAAAGCTTGATAGCAATAGAATTCTCTCATTTGGCAAAGACACCGTCACAGGGACACTTGTTTTTGGCTCCACGACAAGAAATCCAGTGTACTTTGTTTGTCCAATCCACAAAAACACCATCCCTCCCCTCCCAAGCAGCCCTTCAAGATAATTCTCCCTTCTCCAGAGACTTCTCCAAACAAGTCTGCAAGGCTGAAGTCTTGGGTTTCATTCCCCAGACAGGACACAGCTCCTGAGTGCAGCTCAGGATGCTGTCACTGCCACACGGGCTCCGTGTGGATCACAGCAGCCTTTGGGAATATTCCCCTGGCCCTTCCTTGCCACTGAGAGCCCTGATTCCCAAACCAGCCATCTTTTGAAGTATGCACAAAGTGTAAACAAGAAGCCAAAGTCCAGGGTATACATTAGTCATGGCAAGGCTGGGAAGGAAGGGAAGGGCAGCTGGCCCCAACGAGCGGGTGTCTGCCCTGCTGCAGCTACCACGTCTCCCTGCAGGGATTGCCCAATCCTTTCAAAACACACAGACATCTTTCAGATATCATCTCTCTCACACCAGTCTGTTTTTTCAACTGCACCTCTAAACATCAGCTCCTCTTCCAAACTCTCAGCTTTTTCAGAGTTTCCAGCCTACCTGGATAAAATACTTGGTGAGGACTCTGCTGACAGAGTGATAAAAGCAAGAAACCTCCTAAGAGTGTGTGGATGGATCAACTTAAGATGCAAAGAGCCAGAACAGAGATGAACAGGGATGAAATCCCAAAGGTATTCAGCTGCCTGAACACCTCTGAGGATGCAGATTTAATTCCCTTCTCCAAACCACACAGGGGATGTAACAGAGCACAGACCTGAATCCAGGCTCTTGCATTCCAGAGCACCTTCCCAGCTTAATGTTTTAGTACAAACTCCCATCACAGCAACTCAGCAAGGGACCAATGCCTGTTACTGAGCCCAGCAGGCTCTGCATCGACCCCAGTAACACCCAAGGAGCTCTCTGGATTTCAGCCAGTGCAACGGAGCCATCTCAAGCCCAGCCCTAAGGATAAGCAACTGGAAACAGGCTACAAATAAACTTTAAGGACTCAATCACTGCTTAACTTAAAGACTCAGCTATTTAAATGTGCACAAGCCAAGGAACTCATAAATAAAAGATAGCAATTAGTCAAGGTATCCTCCTGCTGAAAATATACTGTACATTAACAAGATATCACCCCTCTCACAGAGACACAGACTAATAAGGGTTATGTGGTCCCCAGAAATGCCTTTTATCAACTACAAGTGTTTGCTTTTCACTTTGCAGCCTGCAATTGCCATAACAGCATGAATTTCTTCCTTATAAAACTGATTTTCTCTGGAGAAACTCACAATCCTGAGATCTGCTGGAAGCAGATCATTTAGAGAAGTCCCCCCAAAGTACATGAAATGTGTGTTCCACCCTTTTCCCTGTCATGATGACAAGCAGCTGGAGCCTGACCAGACAATTATTTCCACAGGAAAATTACTTGCATCAACATCCCTATATAAGATGAAGTCTCTACTAGGTAATACATTACTTTCCCCTAAATATTAACATAGCTAGAGGATAATAATATGAGGGAAAAAAAATCTGCACAAATATTCAGTTTGTTCCAACTTCTTTTTTTGTGATTTTGGGAGGTGACTTGTAGCACAATGTTGGACACTCCCTATCTCAGTAATGTCAGCCTGACATTCTTCCCTATGGTTCCAAACCCTCCTTCACAGGTTTAATCTCTCATTAGTTAATTACAGCTCATCCTAAATGCAGCAGAGAGCAGCACATTTCCCAGTGAGCTGCTCATGGCTGGAAGTGGCCCTGAAGTTGCTGAGTCTAAATACACATGACCTTTGAGAAACCTGTGTGTGAATCCCACCCAGTCAACAGCTCAGCCTTACTCTTATCTGCACCATAATCCTTCAGGAGAGCTCAGAAACACACTGAAATCACAGATTGCATCTCTGGTGGGAATTCTCATCCATAGCACAGTGGGCTGTAACTAAACCAGGTAAGCGTTTAGATTTTATTAAGATAAAACAGCACATAAAGGGAAAGTTATCAGAGGTCACAGATGGTGGGAGGGAGAGCAGTGAGTCACCCACCCCCAGCAGGAGTGAAAGTGCTGAGCCTCTGCAGAGCAGTGGCTGGGACAGGACAGCTCTGCCTCCCCACCACAGCATTTCTGAGAGAGGACAACTGACTACTCCAGTGGCAAAACCAACACTCATCACCCCAGCCTTGGAGGGCAGAGGCTGAGAAGTGCCACAGTTTTAAATTTGTTAACTAAAGAGCTGTCAGTAACACTTTTAATGCAGAATAGTCAGGATCATTCAGAAAAGCTCAGTGGTCTTTCATCAAGGAGAAATAATAAAAAAATAACTCTTAAATATGGAGTATTACAGGCAACAGTCTCCCAAAAACAATGGGAATCAATAATTTGGAACTTGTCCTTTGCAGCTGGTGGGTGGATGTTGTTCAGTGAGATACAGAGCAATTTCAAAGCCAGTAGGTAAAAGATCTCAGAGTATATTTGAGACAAGAAGCCTTTACTGTTTATTATAGTTCCACTGGAAAAAACCTTGGCAACAAGGCACTTCAAGCCAGCAAAATTAAAGGGGTAAGAGAAACAATTCCATACTCAGAAACACACATGAAGAACTGCTTTTCAAATCTGTCCCATTCTCATCTCACACACAACTTGAGTGACTTCACTGAAGGCAAAAAGTCTATACACGGTTTTTAAACCTCAAACACGTACAAAATGTTTTAGAGAGCCCCTTCAAAATTTAAAGAAACAAGGTCTTTCCTTTTGGAATTGCATTTATTTTGGTAAAATCCTCACCACCAAAACAAATCTTTAAAAAATGAATCTTTCTTTTATCAGGGCCAAGTTGCGTATGATTCACAGTGAGTAACACTGTCTTGCCCTGTGAATAGGCTTCTTTGTGCTCAAAGGCAGAAAAGGTGGGAAGAATCTTAGGCTTGATAAATTTACAATTCCCCTGTAGCATGAGCATATGCAGGACAAATTACTTTACTTCACCAAACCACAAGGAAATTTCCAAGAAACAGGTGTGCATGGGGGGAAAGCAGAGAAAGGGGAAAAAAAAATATTGAGGTTTAATTCCAGCAAAGTATTTTCTTGTCCTTATTTTCCTGTCTGTTTCTTCCTGCTTTGCTACCCTGTAAGGCATTCCACTAGAGCCAAAAAGTGGGCTTAATTTTGGGGAAGCACATTAAGTAAGTAAAGGAGGATGCACAAGGAATTATTTTATCCAAAACAGAAGACTCTCAACCAAAGATGGAGGTGAATTTGGTTCAGAAAGTCTTTTCCCAACTTTCACCAAAACGATCAAAAAACTTTTTGAATAATCAAATTGTCACTGCTAAGGAAATGAATTTGCCAGTCTAAACTCAGGCATCCCTACTTTTGAGTAGAATCCTTGCAACATGTTTTGTTTTTCAGAGAAATTCTGTGTGTCACCTCCAGGAAGGGCACAAAGCCAAAGCCACCAGTAGCCCTTTACCCTCCCTTTTCAGACCATTCTCCATCTCATCCCTGACTAAAGGATCCTAATTCTAAACCCAAGCCTTGAGCACTTTCACAAGATGGAATATTAGCTGGGATTTATCCTCTTGAGTTAGACCAGGTGACAGGACTGCTTAGATTGCAAGATCGGGGGGGTGGGAGATGATCTTCTGTTACAGAATTCATATTTATATAGCAAAATCTGACTGAAAATCCAAGGGAAGAAGAACTGAGATACCATCTATCAATTACCAGCTAGCAAGCTCTCTTTTTTTTTTTTTTCCACATTTTTTTAAGTCAAACACAGCAGTTCCCTGCTCCATAATGCAGGACATATATAATATATAACATTACAACAAAAGCTGTCAATCATGAAGGCTAACTAGGGAGAAACAGAGCACTCAAATAACTCAAAAAATTGTGTCTGATGCAAAGGGATCTTCACTTCCAGAGAGACCAAAACTATTCTGTCACCAGTTTTCACCTGAGACTACAATTCTGCAGACTGAGCTCCACAAAGTGCCACAGAAATAACTGAGAACTGCATAAGGCTTTATTTTAAATAAATAATATTGTCCCTCACTTTTCACAAGGAGTTGTGTCTCTGCAGATGCACTTCACTTGTGTATTCACTCAGGTTTTTAAGGGGTTCTCTCAGAGGGTTTTGTTCAACTGCTCAGCAAGTATTCCAGGATGTTTTTGGGGAGCGATACAGCTGCCCTGTTTTACAGTGAAGTGACCACTGTAAACAAGACTTGAACAGATCCCTCCCACATAGCAAGGAAATGTTTCCTTCCAATTCTCAAAAAATTACCAAACACACACACACCCCATATTTCAAAGAATTATTAAAAGTGCATTTCACAGGAACTACAGCGAGCACATTTCTGTTCCAAGATGGAGCACAAGCCCAATTAAGTGCCGTTTGTACCTGTGAATGACACTGCTCCCAGGAACAACTGTGCTCAGGAATGCACAGGGAAGCAGGAGATGGGTTCAAGATGTTTCAGGGCAGGCTCAATCACAGACAGATGTACATAACAGCATGTCCAGTCACAATGAATTAAAGCAGAACATAGAGAAGAAAACAGCCAAGGATGACCAGATCACATTGTTGGAATGAACATACCTTGCAGTGACACCTGTGGCTTTCCAAGATAAGAAATCGGGCAGATCGAAGAAGCAGCCTGCCTTCTCCCAGGAGTCTGGCAGGTTCTAATAAAAACATGTTTAGAAAGGCAGATATTAGAGGTCAAGCATGATCCTGTCCTTATTATAATGCAATTGAAAAACTTGATATCTAGGTAAAAAGGACAATTTTTCCACACCAACTATCCTGATCATGCTCTCTGATTTACTGCCTGGGGAACTGAGCCTTTGCCCCAACACAGACTGATCTTAAGCAAAGCTTCCCCATGGAAAGGTCATGGAGGGACAAGTTTCAGATCAATATTGTGGGCTCTCTCAGTTCCCCATCAGCTGCTCCATGTCAGAGCAGTCTCCAAGTCAACAGACAACCCTCCCAAAAAAACATGTGCTTGAAGGGCACTCGACTTTCTAGAATTAACCATTTTAAATTTCATATTTGTTAATTATAAGCACAGGAAGGAGACAAACAGCTCTGTGAGCACAAGAACAAAGCTTTCAAATCACATGGCTTTTGGACCTTTCCAAACTCCTAAAAACTCTGCTCCCAAGACTGATCATTTACAGGGGGTTTCCACTGTCACACTCTGCAGAGAGATGGTGGTCCAGAAAGCCACAAATCAATGGTCACCTCACCTCCAACCTTGGTACATGAAAATAAACAAATACCAAACCCAAACAGAAGTCAGTGCTGCAGAACACAGGGGTCACAATCAAACTTCTACAGGAGCATAATATTGCTTTAAAACCTCCACCAGCTTTTTGAATAATTGAAAATTACTGTAAAGTTTTCTCACTTACTAAGAGCAGTTGCTCTGCTAGAAAGACAAGTCCTACCTGGGGTCTTTCTGGAGCAAGATGTAATTCCATGCAATATCAAGAATGTACATGCTGAATTAAAAGAAAATGTAATTCCATTTTAAGAGAGAGTGTTTTGCTCTATAAATCCTTCCCTGGGAGGGTGGGCAGGCCCTGGCACAGGGTGCCCAGAGAAGCTGTGGCAGAATGTGATGGGTTGTTTTGTTGTAGGCCTTCCTTGGTAACCAGGGTCAAGACCTAGGAAGTATTCCATCCCATCTCTTTACGTAATCAGGTGTATATAAACCAAAGGAAGAGGTGCTCTTTGCTCTCTTTTGCTTCTTTTCCTTCTCGGGCTCGCACGCTGACGAGCTCCCGGTGTTTGGGCCTGGCTTATCTGTGTTCAGCGAGGCCTGCTCTGGGGGTTGTTTTGCCTGGGCCGGCGGCGAAGGTTAAGAATCTGCCTTTNAGTAGATGAAACACAACTGTCAGAGTCAATGATTCAGAAATTAATAAAACACCTTCCTGAACAAGAACAACTGAATGTGTTGTCCAAGTTCAAGAGTGAGTATAAAAATTTGTCTGAGCCAGAGCAGTTTGGAGTTGTGATGAGCAACGTGAAGAGACTACGGCCACGGCTCAGTGCTATTCTTTTTAAGCTTCAGTTTGAGGAGCAGGTGAACAACATCAAACCTGACATCATGGCTGTCAGTGCTGCCTGTGAAGAGATAAAGAAGAGTAAAAGCTTTAGCAAGCTGCTGGAACTAGTACTGTTAATGGGAAACTACATGAATGCAGGTTCTCGGAATGCACAGACCTTTGGATATAATTTCAGCTCCCTATGTAAACTGAAGGACACAAAGTCGGCAGATCAGAAAACAACATTACTCCATTTTCTTGTAGAAGTGTGTGAAGAAAGCTATCAGGATGTCCTGGATTTTGTTGCGGATTTTCAGCATTTAGATAAAGCGAGTAAAGTTGGATAGATTTGCCAGTATAAGAATTCCAAGAAGTAAAAAAGAAAGACCTCCTCTGCCTCATACGAAGCAGTCACATTCTACAGATTGGTCATCCACATCTATGGATGCAGAGGATTTTGCTCCAAAACCCCTGTCGGAAAGAGAAATCATAGCACTGTTTGAAAAAATGATGGAAGATATGAATTTAAATGAAGACAAGAAGATGCCATTGAGAGAAAAGGATTTTAATACCAAAAAAGAAATGGTGATGCAGTATATTAGCACTGCTTCAAAGTCTGGAAGTCTCAAGAACAGTAGGAAGATTTCACCCCAAGAATTTATTCAGGATTTAAAATCTGGGTCAACAGACTAGTCACTTGCTTAGAATCTCTCCATGTGTCCTTGACTAGTAATCCTGTCAGCTGGATTGAAAACTTTGGCCGAGAAGGTCTGGGACTGCTATTGGATGTTTTGGAAAGATTGGTTGAGACAAAAAGTCAGGACAGAATTGTGAAGAGGAGTCAGCATAAGGTTATACAGTGTCTGAGAGCCTTCATGAATAATAAGTATGGGTTGGAGAGAATTTTGGGAGAAGAGAGGAGCCTTTTGTTGCTGACCAAAGCAATTGATCCCAAGCAAACTAACATGATGACGGATATAGTTAAACTCCTATCTGCAATGTGCATTGTTGGAGAGGAAAACATCCTTGAAAAAATTTTGGAAGCTGTAACGGCAGCAGCAGAGGCAAGGAATGTTGATAGATTCTCTCCTATTGTAGAAGGACTTCAAGATAACTCAGTTCAGCTGCAATATGGCTCTTTGCCACCTGGTTTTCTGCCATCAACATGTGGAGATGCGTCTGTTGTTCCAGTGGAAGGTGCAGGACCACATCACTGCCCCATCCCTGGGAGTGTCCAAGGCCAGGCTGGATGGGACTTGGAGCAACCTGGACTAGTGGAAGGTGTCCCTGCCCATGGCAGGGAGTGGGATGAGATGAGTTTTAAGGCCCTTTTCAACCAAACCAGTCTGAGATTCTGTAACTTAAGTCAAATACTGTGTGATATCAAACCAAAATCTTACAAGTCCAGAAAATTACTGAAAAGAACTCTGTGAATTCCAGAAACTACAGTACAATTGGGTAAGAACAAAAAGAAGCAAAATCTTGTTTAGTTTGGATCATGCAAAGAATCTGTCTTAGCTTTGTGTTTAGTTCTTCAAAAGCTTCTAAAACTTAGTGGGTTTCTACTGAATTCAAAAAATAAATGCTTTGATTACAATGCTTTTAACACAAAATGCACAACTTTTGGGTGTCTGTTCCTGCCCACTCAGGTTTAGCTCAGCTCCCAGACACACATGGCTGCTACTCACACCAAATTTACCTTCATATGTGAACACAAAGGAGCTCCACAGTTTAGTCCAAAGGCCACCCAGCCTGATTATTTTGCTAATATTTTGCTAAAAGCCACTCTGTGTTGTTAACACACCTGACAGCCTTCAAGGAGCACCAGGAGCACTTTGGCTATTCCTGTTAATCAGAAACTGGATTAAGAATAACTGCCCTCCTCAAACAAATCTGCTTCATCAAAGACACTCCTTGGATCCTCACTCTGTTTCCTCAAGAATTCCCAAAAGCCACAAGTCAGTGACACTCAAAACACGCTGTTCCATGAACATCCAGATGATTCACTTTCTGCCATCTCGATGCCGTGTCATCACTAATTAGCACAGACAACAGAAATCATGGGCCTTTTTCCACACAGATTTAAAGTCTCCACGTTTTCGACACTCACTGCAGTTAATTCAAATTTATTTTCACCCAGAGTCAGGAGTCTGTGCCCACATTAAAGGGATTGTGGAGAAGGTCCAGGAACATTCCCAACACTGCATCCTGCGACTCACCCTCCAAACTCACTTGCAAAGGACGTCCCTCAGTCCTGCTACTTTCCAGGGCTGTTTGGGGAGCCCCTTTCCTTCAGCTCTCAAGCTGTTTTGGGCTGTTTTAACAACTCTACCTCCACTGAATAGTTTTTTGGAGATTGTTATAGAGAATCCCAAGTGCCTGGAGGCAGAGAGTTTAACAATGATGCGGTGCAATGTCTTTTGACATTCCTAGACAAGCAGAGTCCAGGACACTGAGGGACAGGCAGAATTCCACCTGAGCTCCAGCATCCAACAGAATTTTCTGGAGACACCCAGAGCCACATTCTCCTTGGAAAAGCTGACAGAGCTTTCTCATTCAGATTTTACAGGTTTGATGAGGTCGCCTCTTTCTGCACAGAGAACCCTTGATTTCTGCCCTTACTGAGTGCATAGTTATCCTGGGAGATGAAGGGATCTCCAGTCATCTAAGGTTTGTTCAAACACAGTTTTTTCCACCAGAAGTAAAATGTGTGGTAACAAATATCAAAGATGCCCTGATTTTTGTTATTGTTAATACAGATTAAATATTAATCAAATTACCTGAAATGCCACTACAGACAGACTTCAAAGGAGATTCCTGTGGGCCATGAGATTAACTGAATTTGGGCTAGAAGCAACATCTGATTTAACACAGTTTATCAGTCTAAATTTCATGGTCACTTATCAGACAAACCTCAGAAACCCAAAAATCACCCCAAAGTGGTGCATCAGAAATCCAGACTAAAGATGGAAACAGAAAAATGTGTTACTATTTAGTGCAAAGCTGATATGAGCATTCAAGTTCCACATCAGGTCAAAACCTAAGTCATCTGAACATCAGAGAGAGAGAAACCTGAAAAATCACTGAAGAACCATCTGCTTTTCCCAGTTCACCCCCAGGTTGGAGTCTCCACCTCCCAGGCAATCTGCCAGACTGGGGCATGAAGTGAGCCAATTATAGACAGCAAATGTACACTGTGTGAGAGGAAGGAATTGAACCACTGAATAGTCAATGCACACACTCCCAGGGATGTAAGAAACTGATGTCCCATGCCCTGCACCAGCTCAGAGCAAGGACTTCCAACTTGGATGTCCCCCCCTCCCCACAGGATGCCAAATCACATGGCAGAGCTATTCCAAGGGAAGCTCCGAGCAGAAATTCCGTCCCTGCCAGAGCCAAGGCTGCAAAGGGATCAATTTTGCAACCACCACTTGCCCTTTTAATTGGTAAAAGATTAACTGGTAGAATTATCAGATTCAGGAATGGGGGGAGAGGAGAGGCTTGGAATATAAATTCATAGAGTAAGACCACCAAGGCAAGATGTGTCTTAGCCACATGCAGGTACCTTCAGATCCCAGAGGCATCCTGAGCACAGCTTATGCACTTGTGTCTGCACTGTGGGTGGGTTCTGATAACCCAGAGAGTTGAAACGTTCATCAATTCTAACCAAGAGTTCAGTTCCAAACTCAACAGCCTGGACTCATTCTCACTTAACACAGAATTTATTAGCTATTTTAAAGGAAGAACATTCACTCACGTTCAACAAGAAAAAGCCACTGCAAGGGCAGCAAGCAAGGAAACAGAAATGCACCAGCAAAGGAGGTGCTGCCAGCACAGCCACTCTCCTTCCCTCCACAGCCAGGGAAAGAGATGCTTCCACTGTTTCTGCAACTTGGCCCATTGGTGGCTGCAAGTCCCAAGTGAACAGAAAGAACACTGGATCAAACAGCAGCTCTGAGGATGTGAATTGTAACACACAGACATGACTGACCACTGTGCCAGCGCAAAAACTCCTCAGACTATGGATTTGAGTTATTAATTGCAGAGGAATAATATGTAGACAGTTACTGTGTGAACTAATGTTTTGGTTTTTTGATACAGGGAGGTTCTTTGCTCTTCAGCCCCACAGAACACTGACTTCCACTTGGAGAGAGTGAAATACCTACTCCCAGTCTAGCATCCCCCACCCACTTAGAACAAACTACAGCATCTCTGACCTAATAGGACTAGCATTTTTCAGAAAAAGCTGATCTGTAATGCCATTACTATGAGGAAACCATAACAAGCATCCTTTGATTTTGGCACAAGCTACAATAAAACTTCCAGCCAGAAATTAGTAAACAAGACTCTTTTTTTCTTCTACTATCTCTGGGAAAAAAGAAAAAACAAAACAAAACAAAACAAAACAACACTATCAGGCTAATTCTGGAGCTGGAAAAGCCTTCCCTGCAGTTTCTGCATTGCTCTGAGCTGTACTCTCACTGCTCTAATGCTGGTTTGCACAGCACAGACATGTGGGCAGATCTGATGTACTGACAAACACCTGCAGCAAAATAATTCCTAAGTGGAGGACCCTGTACCTGCATTTTCAGTTCACATGCAGGAATCTACCTCCCCAACTACCTACACACTCATTCAGGCAGTGAACGTCCAACTTCTTAACCAAAGTCCACAAAACAGCAGAACTTGCTGCAAAAAATGTACCTGCCACCAAAGAAGAGCTACTGCAATAAGGTTTTGCAAGATAATCTTAGACAACAAAGAAATCCAAGGAAATAACAGCAAAAGGAGTGAAATTAATCACCTATTTTGAAAGGCCACTTTCCAGGGAAGCTGACATTGCAACTTACCTTACTCACTTCAAGAAGACTTTGTCAGAATTATAGTCCAGCTGGTTTCCAAATATTTGTCAAAGGATAACAATTCTTTATTGCATATTTATCTACACTTGGTGTTCTTAATGTGGCTGACCACATTCACAGGTCAAACATGGCTGCATCCACACAAACCAGCTTTATGAAAACACAAATTATGTATTGTTTTACCTTACTAATTTAACACTGAACTCTCTCCCTCACGACCCCTGGCCCAGAGGAACAGAAAATGCTCCTCCTAAATAGGCCACAGGTGTGCCCACTTAGCCCAGATTGCCCCACAGGCGGGGCAGGAGCTGCACTCAGCTGATCATTTATTGCCAACAGCTGTGCCCATCTGCAATCACAAACATCAAGGGCACCCAATTAATTTCATGCAGACTGACTACGAGGTGTCAGAGGGTGAAATGATTCAGCACTGACCAAACTACCCTGAACGTAAGGCAGTGCAAACCAAGCAAAAGATCCCAAAGAGCCTATTATGGCCTTCAAAGCTTAATTTCTTATTTCAAAGCAAAATGGGACAGAGATGAAGAGCTTTAAGAACAGAATACATCCTGAAGGTTTTAGTCTCTAGTTAAATCTCTGTCGTGTGTAAGAAGATGAAATGTTAAATAGAATGCATTGTATGCAAAAGAAAGTCAGAAAGAAGCAGATGAGAGTAAATACTTCCTCAAATAAATGCAAGTTGAGCACAACAAGAAAGCCCCAAGAGACAAGGACCAGTATGCAGTTCTCACCCAGTTTGCTGCTCCCAGTGAGTGAGGCCATCCCTCACCTCAGCTCTAGGAACAGCATCATGGAAATGCAAAAGCATAGCCAGGTCACCATGGAATCAAAGAACACTTTGGGTTGGAAGGAACCTTAAAACTCATCTCATCCCACCCCCTGCCATGGGCAGGGACACCTCCCACCAGCCCAGGTTGCTCCAGGCCCCGTCCAACCTGGCCTTGGACACTCCCAGGGATGGGGCAGTCACAGCTTCTCTGGGCACCCTGTGCCAGGGCCTGCCCACCCTCCCAGGGAAGAATTGCTTCCCAATATCCCATCTAACCCTGCCCTCGGGCAGTGTGAAGCCATTCCCCTTGTCCTGTCACTCCATGCCCTTGTCAAAAGTCCCTTTCCAACTTCCTTGTAGGTCACCTTAGTCCTTTCTCCCTTTTCCTCTCTCTTCACTACTGCAGCCAATTCAGAGTAAAATCTCATATTCTTCAGAAGTACTGTCAGTTGCTTGGAGGAAAATTCTTCAAGCCATAGAAATTCAACTCCTTTCTTTGAGAGACATCCTAATGGCTCAAAACTTCCTAACCCATGTCAGACCCTTCCTTACAGAGGTCAGGGTTTGGGATACTACACTTAGGAAGGAGAACCCAGGGGAAAATATGACGCAACAGGATCTCCTGATGTGGCCTTCCAGAGTCAGGGTGACACCATGGAATGGGGGAGGGAGGCTTTGGTGGCAACCTCCACACAATTAACCTATTGGTGCAACAACAGTCCATATGGTCATTTAATATCAGTACTTTTAGTAACTCACTTCCAAAAGTGCATCCAGTTAATCTCCCAAATCATTAGTCCCACAAATGGCTCTGAACAAACTAATTTAGTTTACAGTCACTTTGGTGAAACTTATCTTGTATTAGCAGGACTGTGGTGTCATGTGACTGAATCCACAAAGTGTGGAACATGGAAAAGTCAAGGGAAAGCTTGAATATTAATTGTTGGGTAATAAACTCAAAACCAAACATTTATATTTATGCCAGCCTAAATAAACTTTGAAGCTCGAGAAAACAATTGTAAGAACTGAGGATCCACTGAAAGGAACACATTTCATTGAGACTAATTTTAAGGTTCTCCTAATTAGATGCTGTTCATTGTTACAAATACAGGGGGTTGATTAAAAGAAAGGCATTGAACATTTTTCCAATGACACAAAAGTTGACTCTGCTGGTTACTTCAATGGATTTGTAAATTGTTCTTAATTATTAGTCCCAGGTTATTTTATGTTTATTATTTAACTTCAGACATAAAGCAGTCCTTTTTTCCCCCCTGCACCCCCTCTGCAAACCCCAGAGCAATGCAAGCAGCTATGGAATGTGCACAGCACCAATCCCAGGCACGGAGGTACAGAGGGGAACCAGCAAAAGCATTTCATGGCAGAAACAATAGGTTCCTGGGGAGTTCAAAATAAGGTCCAGGGAATTCAAAGCAAGAGCCAACAGTGACTCTTCATATATTAGAGTGTTTCTGCTGACCTGGAGCATGACCATGCAAAGTGTGTGGCTATGGGGTTTGTCCTGCTTTGTTTTCTCTGTAAACATCCCTGTGTTGTACGTGTGGTACCCATGTCAAGCTTTCCATCCATTCCAGAAGGGTAACACCAACCAGAGGGACAAAGGCCCAGAGTAGCTTCTGGATGCACCTTGGTTTAGCCAGTTTAGATCATGGTCAGCCACAGGAGAATGTGCCCAGTCCACTGATTGCCTGAACTTCCTGGGATACTGGGAGGGACATGAGAGGGAGAAATAGTAAGAAAGGAGTGAGGAAGAACAGGGAAAACAACATCTCTGTGGTCCCTGGCATGGAGACATTGTCCGGGCAATGACACAATTCACCATCTCATACACTGCAAGAACTGAAAGTCAAATGAAACTTCAGGAGCTTTCAGCAAAGAAGATACCTGTTCACACAAAGTACATGAAACAGTGGAACTCTTATCACAGGACACAGCTGGTGTAAAACATGGTTCAGAAAAATCAGCTACATTTATAGAGCAAAAAAATCCACTCCTCATCAGACCAGAAATGAGTGAAGTAAATTCCTGCTCTGCCCAAGGCAGCTCTTGCTGCAAGCAGCAGGTTGCACCACTTTCAGTCAGAAGTAAATGCATAATGGGAATTCCAGTTTTAAGTTTGCAAAGCCCTCAGATAGCCTCAGTTGAGAAGGATAAAATAAACCAAAACTGTTTCTTTCTACCTGCTAATCTTGCAAGTCTCCCAAGGGATCTGAAAACTAAACTTCCTTTTTGCCAGCTTGTGCATTATCACCAGCTTAAGGAATAATCCTGCAACCAGAACAGAGTGTTTTTTCCTTGTCCTGTGTGAGTTAGAGCAAAACCCCACTCTGCCATAGCCCTGGGAACTGTGCAGTATTAGCAGGAGGGGAATACACCACACACAGAAAATAAAGATGATACAGCTCAAAAAACAGGAAGGACACATTAAGTACCATTCTGTAAGTAGTTTTGCTGACCATACTTTTAATACCTGTGTCATCTATAAAATGTTGATAACAAAGAATCTGAAGAATTTTCATTAATTCACATTTGTAGACCAGTTCAAGACAGTCCACTGAGTAACAACCCACGTGTAAACTCTGCTGTAGCTCTCACTTGGAGAACCTGACATGCACAACTATTTCAACGTTTTTCTTCCTTGGCAAAAAGTGAGGACACTTGCATTACACAAGGCTGAATTTGAGCTGCCAGGGGCCAACATGACCCTCCGCTGACAGCCCTAAGGTCATGTAATCCATGGATCCACTGCTGTGACTGGCACTGAAAATAAACCTTTCCTTTTTAACAATTCCTTTCACCCTCCTACTTGGCAAGCAGTAACCACACTCCATCCTGCGCCTCCTCAAAGCTCAGTTTAACACCACATGCCCAAATCTCAGCTGATTACACCCAAGCCCATGCCAACTGTTGCTGTTCCTGTCCCCAGCTCAGGTGCTGCTGTGGATGTTGTTGAGGTGCCCAAGTTAAGCAGGGCAAGCATAAGCAGTTTATTGGGTGAGTCATTCCCAGCCCACTCAGGACTCAGCAGGAACTGTCTCGTGAGCAGCTCAGCAAGCACATACTGAGGGAAAAAAGCCTCTCCTGAGGATAATAATCTCCTTAGCTGGTGTGTCAGGAGCTGAAAAAGGACACATGAGCCAGCCCTGTGCTGTCACACCTTCTGCCAGGCCACCCCTGCTGTGTCCTGCCCAGGGAGGGAACAAGCCCTGCAATGCTCTGCCCTTTAAACAGCCCTGGGTGAGCACAGTTGGGCACCCCATAATCTGGCCTCTCCTGCTCAGTCAGGTGCTGATATCCCACACATGGCAATATAAAAATGTTTTCAACTCAGTGGGTTTATTTAAGGTTTTTACAGCTTGCATTTTATCATTTATAAAATGACTGATGTGTGATACCCATAGCTCGGGAAGGGAAGAACTAGCAGATGGATATTCCTATTTTATTATCAACATTCATTATCCTCTATTATCATTAATCTGTCAGTACCTGCTTCTAACAGTTAATTCCTTTGACTCTCCCCAATATGCACCTTGTTATGATATGATATCTCATGTTTGCAAGGACAGGAGACTTTCAATACTTGAAAGTGGCAGCAAATACATTTGGGCTTTGTTAAAATGAAAGCAAGCATCACTGAGGCCAAATGGAAAAGCCAGGCTGGAGGAGGGTATAAAAAATTCAAGTGGCAAGTGTCTCTCCTTTTATCTGACAGTTGTTATTAAGAGGCCATATGTCACCTGTAACACACAACATTTAAACACAGGAGAGAGGTAGAACTCCACATCATGAACAGGGCACCTTCTCTCTGCAGATGGTTCATTTCCTACTGATGGGACAGAACTGAGGCTGGATCTGAAGAGTTCTTCTGGCAGCAGCCAAAGCCATCACATCCCCTCCCTGTGGGATGCAGTGCCCATCCTGTTCTATCAGGAAACACTCCATTTCAATGAAATCAAACTTATTTCTATGTAACTGAGAGCAAAAAAGAACCTCAAAACATTTAAATCCCAATTTCAGCTTGGCCTTGCTCTGCACACCTTGGAGTTCAGAAATCTCCTTCTCAGAAGTCAATGAAGGGCGCTAATCCCCAGTAAAAATGCACCATAATGTGAGATGTACTCACTTCCTTTATCCACAGCAGCTTGGGTGGCTGCATTTCCACAGACATTGCTCCCCCTACATAGCTCAGAACCCTGTGCTGTGTTGCATTGATGTGCTCCACTTGACTCACTGCACGGTGGTCCATCCACATAATAACATTCCTATGGTTCTGTCCTGGGGGGAAAAAAGGGGAAAAAGAGATTATTTCAGGCCTGGTTTAACCCCACCTCAGTACTGTGAGTTACTCTGAGATTTCACTTGTGCATGGAAACCTCCAATTCTGTTTGAGTTAGTAATCCACACCAGGTATCTAGAAATAAAGCCCTCTGAGCCAACTTCAGACATGCTGAGCACTGAGAATGCTGGGGAACCAATCAGGCTTGTGAGCACCCAAGAGCTTTGGGACACCATGCTCTCACAGACTGTATTTCAACCAAAGAACCCAAACTTGGCAAAGTTCACTTATAAAGAAGCATTTTGGTGACCAGGGACTAAAAATGTGACAAAATCTGAACAATTGTGCTTGAAAATTGAAATTAACTCAGCTACTCAGCCAGAGAGCTACAGGGATCCTCCTTCCTCCTCTATGGCTATGGGGAGAACTGCCCTAAACCCTTTCAGAAATGCAGTTCCAAGGGGGATAATTTGATGAAATGCTTTTATTTGGCATGTGCAAGGAAAAAGCAGTTGGCAAGGCTGCATCACACACAAGAACAAGGGGCAAAGAACATTTGACCAAAATTAACCTACAGAGGACCTGCCAGACAGGTGGAACAGTAATCCAGGTGACACTGCAGATTCCCCTCTGGCTAAATATATTGCACAGCCACTCCTGCAGCATCTTAAAAACACAGTCAGAAGTGTGAGGCACATCAGTATTTCTAAAATTGATTGAAGCACAACTTAAAACTATGAAACTGTCAGAATGCATGACTTTTGATGGCATGACACCAGCACTGTGTAAACTCAAAAGTTCATGGGGATATCAGAGCATAAAAAATAAGAACTGAATTTGACTCAATAGACCAAAATAGCCCCAGACTTCATTAGGCATTGAACAGATTGTAAGAGACTCTCAAACTGAAAAATAAATAATCTCATCTAAATTTAGAGAAGGACATTTTGGGGGCAAAGCTGGTTTTTTGAGAAGGGTAAGAGGAGATGACAAATTCATCTGAGAATAGAAAGGGAACACACACAGAATCGTGAGTATGTCCCTGTAACTACTGATTTAGCACACACCTCATCTTAGATGGGATTCATTGGGAAAAAAGAGAGCATCAAAGACACTGAGTCTTCTGAATCACCAACTCAAAAACCAATAAAAACCACTAGATTTTTAGGAAAAGGTCACACAGAGTTTCTGGAGTTTATCACTGTCCTAGACAAAGACAGAGCACTAGTGTAATAAAATACCCAACTCTTGCCTGCAGCCCCATGACAGAGCAAGCAGTTGGACTGCACTAACACTAACATTTTTAGCATTCCTTTAGCCAGCGTGGATGGGCATTTATACACATATAAAAGCCATGATCAGTAAAGTCTGAAGGAGGAGAAGACATGCAGGACAGAAAAATGAGCATAGATTTCCCTAAGAAGTGATTTCTCTGAGCTAAGATGAATGAATTCGATTTTGGGATGCCAAACATTTAGCCAAACAGCAACTAATTCTCATCCCAAAATTAATCCTGCAGTAGAATGAAAACAGTAAAAAGAGCATTTTGTGTGTGCAGTCCTACCTTCAGAGTTCACTGCCAAAGGCTGGAACTGCTTATCCAGAACAACCAGGGAACAGGTAGCATCAAAGCCAAGCCCTCGGATCAGGCCAGCATCCACTCCACTGACAACCTTCTGAAAACACACAGAGCACAGGTGGAGACAAATGGATCAATTCAGATGCAAGTACCACCCAAACCAACACAGAAAATGAGTCACAGGGTAAAAATGCAAGTTCAAACTCTCAACATTTTTGAATTCGGTATTCTTTAACGCTTCTAATCGAAAATACATCAAATTACCAACAATTCTTTGGGTTTGAAAACTGAATTTAGAGGTATTTAACAGCTTTTTACTACCCACAGTCCTGGATGGAGCTGGAAGCACAAAAACATCACAAAGTAAAGGCAGCAGAAAACCAGCAACGTTAATTTTCCCTGTTTTCTAAAGCTCAGAGTTGAGCTGCACATGACACATGGACACAGGGTTAGGGCCAAATGTTCCCATCAGTTACTTCCCTCAGTTCCCACCTGTGGAAGCAACAACCCTCTGCAATTACTTTGGGAATACTGGGACACAGCTTTTTGCCTTGCAATCCTCAAAACCCATAGCAGGGATAACACCCCTGCAGTGCACACCTTTTCTCTGTTACCAAGAGTTTGGATAGCACACTTTTCTGGAAGATTTAAGAAAAAAAACCCTACTGCCCCAAAATGCCTGAATTTCATGGCTTCCAGCAGCACTGGAAAAAAAAACACAACACCCACGTGGATTAAGTGCCAAATGAGGTTGCAAGACACCTAAAATGTAACAGAGTAATAAATTGTCACTTCTCAGCAACAATAAAAATATCATTATTTTAATTAGTACTATAAGGAAAGACTTTCACTAGACTTGCTACAGTGCCAGTCTCTTACTGGCTCTGAAAAGCCACAGTTTCAGAGACTATTTTATTGCTCACACCTAAGAGATTGCACTTAAAGAGGTTCAGAGCAAGAACAAAGCAACTCACACAGAGAAAAATCCAATAAACAGAGTAAGACTTGCTGTGCTTTAACACCAAGCTGTTCTTCCCTGTCACTCCTGTCACTCCCTCCTTCCCCCTCCTTCCCCCTCACCTCATCTTCTCCATCCCAGGGCATTTCTGCAGAGCCAAGCTCATTAATGTTTGAAAAGGCTGATCAATAACAAGACAATGGGTGAACTGTCCATCTGCAAATTACCAAGCAAGTCATGAATATTTAAAAAGCCAACCTTAGAACATGGAGCAGGCCAGGGCTGTGCTGAGGAAGATGAAACAGCCTCTGTGTGCACTGCCAAGCAAGGTCATGGATTCAGCTTTACCACCAGCATGGACAGGTCCCTCCATCTGAGGGTTCACATTTTCCCCTATAGTAAGGTTTATTTCAATCTGATTCTGTGCTTGATACAATCCACAAAGATTTATCATTTATTTTGGTCTTATAAACTGGACCCTCTCCTAGTAAGGATCACAGGTGTTATGTTGGGGACCATCCACAAACCAGGAAATTATTTCCCTACAATAAATACTCCTCTGTGACTCCACAGCTTCAAATACATGCACTGCCACATTCTGAGCAACCTTCACTCCTCAAAGAGCTGTCTGCTGGATAGAACTTACACCAGCAAAATAAACCTCAGATGTGAGACCTGAAGGCAGGGGGTATGTCCAGCACAAAGAAAGGCCTTCCATTCTATTTGCAGCTCCTCACAACAAAACAGACACTGTGAGGCCTCTCAAAGTGCCTCAGGATGGACACAAGTTATGGAAGTGACACAGAGGGACTGCAAGACCTCAAACACCCGAAACCTGAGGAATTCCCAGCACCACAAACCCTTCCCTGCCTGCATCTCTGCCCACCTTTGTGACTGAGCAGCAGGCAGCCCATATGTCTGCAGAGGACTGCTCGTAGTGGTCGGGCTGGGGCTCCCAAATCCGGATGGGCTGCTCCGCGTGCGCCGCCACCGCCCCCCGGCCATCGACCAGCGCCGCGCGGACACTCGCCGAGCCAACGTCCACCCCCACGTAGTAGGTGACTGCAGCCTCCTTCTTCCTCTGCATCCTCACCAACACCTGCTGGGGGAAAAGGGAAACAAGGGTGAAAAGCAGAGCAAACAACTGATGGTGGAACACCGTGCAAAGCAAGGCAGGGAAGATGGTGCACAGGCACTTCGCGGGGTAATTCGGGTTTGTAGCAAGGCTTCACTTGGCAATTTTTAATTAATGAAGAGTTTTCAAGTCTTGCACTAGTTGTAGCACTTTTCTGCAAATGTTTGCATATAAGCTGCGTGGCACAGAAGCTCCTGAAAAGCAAACTGTAAAATATGCACACAGCAATGAAGCTCCAGCACAAATACAACCAAAATGAGCTGCGGTCACAGAGTATCACGTTGACAGAAAGGGAGAAGGAGGGAAAGGGAGAGAGGGAGGGAAGGTTGTGCCAGAAATTTCAGCTCAGAGGCTCCTGGGTTCTCCTGGCAGATGGGGATGCTGGTGACTTCTGGAAAGCTGAGTTCACCTCTGGACAAGAGAGCAAGAAGCACCACAGGTAATTCACTATCTCAAAGCAAACAAATTGCACTCCTGAAGCGGTGACAGGGTTGGTGGGTCTGGCTCCACTGAGCCCTGACCTGGGGGGGAATGAGGAGCCAATATTGCTGCCTCCCCTCAACCCACCCATGTCACTACAGTGAGGCAGGCTGGAGCTCTGCAGATTCTGGAAACAGCTTCCTCTTCCAAAAAAACCCTAGGGTGGTGCTGATAATTAAAGTAACTACATGACAGTCTGGTACATGTTACCCAAAGGAAAAAGAAGAAAACCAAAAGTTATGTTTTTAAGAGCTCTCCACCACCAATCCACCCAATTTTAAAGCCTCAGAAATTGGCTGAAAATGTGTTGAATTATGAGAGTATCCCAGGAAATATCTGCCTACTCTCTGACACTCCACAAGAACAAAGTGAGGTTAAGCTAATTGATTTCATTATTCACATTGAGTTGCTTATTTCACTATATTAACTGTTTGACATTTAATACAGTGACAAATTCACTGTTCTACATTTCTCACAGTTTGTTCTTAATTAATAGTTAACATTTACATTTTAGCCAAGCTGGGAGAATGCTAAGTGAGAGCTGCACAAGCATTTGAAACGTCAGACAAGTACCAAGTTTAGTGCCTGTATGGATTTGTTACGTCTCTGAACCACGTGAAACTCAGCTGACACACAGCTCCTGATTTGCAGAAAATGGATGGATCAATTACCACTTGCTGAACACGTGGCATTTACAGAGCATCAAAATGCCCCTACTTAAAAACAGCCCACCTCTCCCAAATAAGTGACCTGGATACTTCTGGATATGGAAAATGGGGCTCAAGGGGGGGTGGGCACAGGCAAAGATGAGAAGATTGGAGAGTACTGCTTAGTGGAATATGATTATTTGTCGGGGAAGGCAGCTCCTACGAGAAGTGGAAGCAACATTTTACATGCTGGACATATGAGGAAGATCCCATTGAGCCTGTTGGAGAGAATATACTCACCAGCTTTATCACCTCATAAAGGAGGTGATATTGGACTTTTCACAGAATAGCGTTTTACCCCTCTCGGAGGAGGTAAAGGACTTTTATTAGAACAAGGACTTTATCCTGAGTTTAGTACACCGGTTGCAATGTTTTGATGTTAGTGTTTGTTAATATGGTGGTTAATGTTGTTGATTATCCCTTCATTCCTCCATGTTGTCTTCCTCCCTCACAGTTTTCCCGCCTGTCCCCACAAACCTTTCCCGCCGTTTTCCCGGACCTCGAGATTTCATTGGCTCTTTGCGGGGCCGTTCCCCCATTTGCTGTCCCGTTACCCCGGTTACCAATCTTACCCAATCTTGTTCCTGTTTCTACCCCGCATCCCATAATATCCTCGGTTTTTCCCTATAAATACCCTCCATTTTAAATAAAGATAGCTCACTTGGAGCCGACCTCCTTGGTGTGTGTGTGTGGTTCCTCGTGGGCTCGGTCTCTTCGGTCAACAGCTCCCGCAATTATTCACACTTCAAATTAATCCTTTTTTCTCTTTTTTAATAGTAATTTTGGGTACAGGTCAGGATCTATCCTTGGCTGTCAGTCTGAACACAGCATTGGCCCACGGCTGGCTTGTAACCACTGCTGCTGGTGGCCACTACAAATGCATAATCACTGAGGGTAAGAGGCAGCAGGTGAAATAAAGAAGGAAAAATAAAGAGCCCTTTATCTCAGAAAACTCCAAGCATGACTCTGGATAATAATTAAGCAGCGTAACAGCTGGACTAGGGCAAAGTTTCATTTGCACTGAAAATGGCACAAGCCAGCACCTTGGCTAAAGAAACCTTCCCTGCTTCCCTTCATCCCAGCCCTTAAACAGCTCATGGGAATGTGATTAGCCTGTGGAGATCTGTTATCACACAATCATTTTGTCCTGCTCCAATGTGACACTTCATGCTTGGACCCCACTGCTGGGTTGTGTCCATCACTAAAACTCCTAAGCAGCCCCATAGACCAAAGCAGTTACAAGCTGCCTTCTCCACTTCTGGACAGTTCATCAGCCTCTAATAATGCCAAAAACTAGGGAAAACTCCAAGCTGTGGATCCTGAGGTCCTGCTGGAAGCACTGGCTCTGCCCAGCAGATGAGGTGCTGCACGCACTAATCTCCTTAAGCGAGGTCATGTGTTCAAGGATGAGCAATCAGCTAAAAATGGGGTGCTGTGAGCGTAGCACTAAGGAAGACTGGCAGGAAAGCTGGCTTTATTTCCTTGGCCCTGGCTCTGTGACCTGGTCAGACTGACAAAAGCTGCTGCCTCTGTCACAGAGGGGATGTGGGTGACTAACACTGCATCTGTCACCTGGGGGAGACACGCACTCGGCATCTCCCCCTTAGCCCTCGGCTGGAAAAGCAGTTTTAAGACATCCTTTCCAACAGATGATGTTTGCTCACTTCTTAATTGTGCACTCCATCTCCTCAGAGCTCCAAAGGCTGGCTGCAGGTGCTGCCAGTAACTTGGGAGAAATTCTACTATAAAGGCATTGCATAAGACTGTTCCTGATACTATCTCACGAATTTCCCTGGTTTTCCCCTCTTTAGCTGCTGACTCATAAAAAGTTGGGAATAAACCACAAGCTGCAAACTAGTTTGTTTTTTTTTTTCTTAAACACAGGCAAATCTTTCTTCCTTGCTTCTCACAAAATACAAATAGCAAAAGGAGTATTTTACATCCTGCCTCCTGCTCACACACACAGTATTACTCCAAATTTCTCTTCCTTGTATGGCAGCCTTGATTTTAGCTCATTAATGTGTTTTTGCTACTTAGAGAACAAGCTTAACAGATGTTCAAGAATTAAGCTCACAGTACCTCCTACTCAGCACTTAAAATTATGGCTTTGCATTGGATTCTTCCCACAAACATTTGGAACCTGGAACCCAATCTGCCCATGTAATGTTTACTTTCTTTTTTTTCTCCTTACTAAGCAGCCAGGATGTGCCTGTGTGAGTGGCTGGGCAGGAAGCAGAGTTTGTTTATGTGCTCCAGCAGTCCATATCAGCCCATGCACATCCACTGCTCGTGCACACAGGAACAGGTTAAGTGGCAGAGTCCAAAACCAGAACCACAAATCTATTCTAACTGGTATTTTTCCCGAGTAAAGCTCCCTTAAATTCACAAAACAATTCTCAAGATCTTAGGAAAAAAAAAAAGGTAAAAGTAAATATTAATCCTTTTTTCAAGCACTGAGTTACTGAGGCTGTCCAAAGTAAAGCCTCTCTGCAATAGGATCTGATCTGCTTGCAAAAACATCATCTGATGCCAAGGGTTTTTCTGGAATACCAAGGCCAGCTACTTATCAACCACATCCATGAAAAGCACTGTCACAAATGTCACCAGTTACAGACCCTGCCCAAACTTGTTTGTGGAGAACCAAAGAACTCAGCAGTCATGTTGGTGGAAAATATTCAGCCAAAGCACTTTAATAAGAATTTTAAAGAGGAATTTTGCCATTCCGTTTTGCTTCCAGAAGATTCCTTTGGTACAAAGGGAAGCTCTAAATCAGAACTGAAGAATCCCTTTAATGTAATTCAGGAGGTAGCAGAAGGTCCCAGCACAAACTTCTTGCTTTGGAATACATTCACTGTCATGTGCAAAGAAAACTTTGCTGTGCAAAGAAAACTTCTTTTTGGGTTTTTTATCTACTGGCTTCCTCACATACAGCTTCTGCAGGCAGCACAGTGATGAGGAAAACAGCAACCCAGGGAAATGATTGAAATAAAACATCCTAAAAGGCTAGAGAGGTCCATTCTTCACATGTAACATTCCCAACAAAACACCAAAATATTTAATGCAGGATGATGCATTTTTATGGCCTTCCAAGTGGTGGAAGGCAGTGGAGATGGAACCTTCTATCCCTTGAAGTATCTAATTCAGCAAGCCTGGCTTCTTGCAGCCAAGAGAAAAGGCCTCCAGAACTTCAATACAGTCCTGTCTGTCCACTGCAGAATTAGGGCCTCCTATTTATAACTTATTAATTGAATTTGCAAACAGAAGGAGAGGGACAGAGAAAAAACCCTAAAATTATAAGACATGTCCAGCCTGACTGTGTTAATCCATGACTGGAACTGCTAAGTCAGGACAAGAAGCCAAAATTCCCTCCAAGCACTAAACCAGCAATGGCCCCTTTCTCTGCAGATCACAGCAGGGACAGAATGGCTTTTCAAACAAGCATTTGTGATCAAAAGGCTACAGCATACGATAAATATTTATATGGTCCATTAAATAATAGTCTGTGTAAATATTATTCAAAATGTGCGTGCTGGAAACCACAGACTTCCCAGTTTATCCTTATACAAACGTGTTAGTTTTCCCACATAGGCAATGAAAATAAAAAAAAAAGAAAAAAAGGAGAGGTAAAACCCAGTTGCAAAAATATTTCCTTTAAAAAAAGAAAATCCTTAACATTATTTACTTTAATTTAAAAGGAATGAGTAAGTAACCAGAGGACTGTTTCATTACAACCATTAGACTCTGTCCTACTTCACTTTGGGGTTATCAAGGACGTACCTTTCTGTCACCTGCCCTCTCACATGAACACAGACTGAGGATCAGCTGAAGTTTTCAGCAGCAGCAGGTCTAGATTTGGTGGCACCGTGTCCTTAAACACAAGGAGTTGGGAAGGACTGGCGTGTCTGCTTTAAACTTTGATCTTTGGAACGCTGCAGGCTGCCCAGAGATTGTGGATAAACAGAATGTTTTTGGTAGTGCAGCTGTGCTTTTCTATGGATTACCAAGAAAAAGATTAACAGGCTCAAATGAGGCTTCCTAATCTTCGTGTGAAAAGATCTAAATATGGTCAATAAAAGCTGCTTTTCAATGGCAGAAAGGAGATAAAGTGAAAGGATCATTTTTTACATTATCCTGCTTATCCAGGACTTTGTTGGCTTTCTAGAGTTACAGTAAGGCAGCACAAGTGGTGGTGGGAGAGTGGCCACCTCTTCTTGACAACACTGAACTTTCCTCTTCCAGGTTCTGTAATTCCTGTTTGGATTTGAAAAGAGAGAGAATGCACATGTCTGTGTGGGAGAGCAGGAGCAGATGGGGAATTCTAAGGCTGTGTTGAAGGGCAGTACTAATATAGAAAATACCCTTAAATGCCCAAGGGACTGTGCCATAACTATCAACAGTCATTTCTTTTTCAGCTCCCAGACAGCAAACAAAACAAATCCAGGGAACAAAAGCACACCTCATCCCTCCTTTTCCCTTCCCAGAGCAGAGACAGGTACATGCAGGATCTGTGCCTTAGGAATGCCAGGACTGTGTTCACAACAGGACTGGAATAAATTAACACAGAAAGATGCCTCTTCACTGAAAACCAAACACCTCAAGATTCTTTCATCCATTCTCTGGTACATTCTGTGGAGCTTTTTCACATCTTACAACAAGAAAAAACAGCTCCAAGCAGTGGAAGAGACCTCATTTTAGCAATGGGATCCAACCCCATCTCCCAGTCCCACAATACCCAGATTGTTCCACCAAAACCTTCCTAATGGTCCCTCTAATGTAGTCTCAGTAAATCCCACCACAGGCAGGACTGAAAATATTCTACTATTTTCTAGTATCTCCTTTTCTCCCTATAAATAATTCACAGTGCACTAATCCTCTGTAATGTCTCTCCGTACCTCCTTCCCCCCTCAGTGTCCAAGACAAAGCCATTACTTCACCATTGCCTTCTGCCCTTTAATTCTATCTCTTGCATTTTAAACACTTTCAGGCCAAACTACTTCCACCTGCTCTGATATAAAGCAAGACATGTCCCAGTTTATCCTGGGTTAACTAATTGGTGAAGATATGAAAACGACTAAGTAAATTACTCTAAGAAATCAGACCAAAACTCTTGTTTATTTTCAGCTTCTACTGCCTACACAGATACCTCTCACAGGAACAGCAGAAAAACACCAGCATGACCAGTGTCAATAAATATCAAGCTCTTTAAACAACTGAGTTGTTTTTCTGTACATTCTCCTCTAGAAGAGATTTGTACTGAGCAGAAAAGCCACGCTTTGCCTTAAGCTCACCCAGCCCGTGCTCAAAGATGAGCCATGGCATTGTGGCCCCTGCTGAAAGAGCAGAGCAGGGCCGTGCTGGGTCAGGTGAAAGGCCCCGTTAGCCCAGGATCCGGCCCCACACAGCAGAAGCCACAAGGAAAGCATCTGCGTGCCCTTTTCAGCCCGCAGTACTTCCCCAGGACACCTTCTTCCTCCTGCTATCTATAGTAGAGGCACTTCCTGAGCCAGAAATTTTATCTTTAGGATTAGCAGACCTTGAAGGCTTTTTCCTCTCCGAATTTGTTTGTGCTCTTTCTGAATCCAGGGAAACTTTTGTAACTGGGAACAACTGCGGTAATGGGTTATAAAGTTCTGTGTAAACAACGCAGGAAAAAGCCCTTTGGTTTGCTCTGAGCCGGCCACCTGCTAGTTCTGTTTGATGTGTCTGAGTTCCTGAGCTAGAGGAGACATTAAGCAATTGCTCTGTATTTGCCTTGTCCACGCAGTCACGATTCCATGGCATTCTGAATCATCCCAGAGGGCTCACTGCAGCTATCCATGGAGCACGGGCGATGAGCTGAACTCAGAATCTCAACATGGTCAGGCAAGTCAGAAAGCAATTTTCTGCTTTCTGACTCTTCACGGATGTGGCAGTAACAAGTACCATAAAACAGCGCAGTAGTAGGTACTAATCAGCATCCCAAAACCACTTTGGAGTGGAGATACTGCTCCAAAACAATGTGTTGCTGTCAACTGAGAGGTGCCTATGGAAGGCCTGGCATTTCCAGCTTCAGGCAGTTCCCAAAACACTGGCCTCAAAACAGAGGGATCCAGGGCTACTGCTCAGCCTTGGCTTTCCTTGGAAGGCAGATCCCTGGCAGCAGGCACAAGGCTCCTGCCTGTAGCTCTGCCACACAAAGGAAGCACGCTGAGCTCCCTCTGCTCCAGAGCTGCCCTGGCCCCGGGAACAGCAGGAAACAGCTGCACAGAGGAGCTCTCGGGAAGGAGGAAGGCTGAGCAAAGGGCCACGGGAACACACAAAACCAGATGAGAGCACACAGGCTGCTGGGGAAACCCAACAGCTCCAGTGCCCTCTGGAGCTCTCTTGGCCCTGCTGGGACTGGGGCATCGCTTCAAAAGAAGTGTCTGATCCTGCATCCATGAGTGGCAAACTCCCAGCCACACTTGGAGCTCAGGATTAAACTCCTGGGAACATCACAGGTTCTCTCACACGCCGGCAGGACTTCGAACGTGTGCCAGCACCTACAGCTTGTCAAGGAAATGTTGATCAGTTTGTGCCAGGACACAACTCTCACACGGGAAAACCTAAGGAATAAGGGGGGTATATAGAGCACCCTTTCCTCTCCCCACCCTGGCGAGGGCAATGGATGCAATCCATGCACACCAAGCTCTTGAGATCCCTTCCCTGCCTCCCCAAAGGCTGTGCTAATGACCTGGCAGACAGACACATCCCAAATGACACTGCAGGATGCCTGAAGCTCTGAAAGAAGACACTATCTTGTTTACATTGACTGAAGGCGAAAAAAATGCCATCAGATTATTACATAAATTCTGGCTGTAGCAGCTTCATGACTAGTTGAAAGGAGGTAACAGGCTCCAAAATGACTGATGGATCCAAGTGTTTGGATCCACTAGCTTATTAATCTAATGCTGAGGAAGGCCTTTCTTATCCCCGTGTCTCTATCACTTTAAACTACTCCATGAGGGACAAGAAATAACAAGAAAGAACAATCTCTGTTCTTTGCCTGTAAAATTGAGACAGATTCCTGCACTGTGACTTTTTTATTTTTTCCATTCCCTTTTATGCTATAACAGAAAGTGAGAAAGAAATAAAAGCCCCAAACAACCAATAACACATGCCAGAAAACTAGAAGCATAAAAGACACACAGCCCTAGCACAACAATGTTAATTTGTAAAGTATCTGTGTAAGTTACAAAGTACAACATGGGAGTAGATACAATTTAAAAGGCACAATTACAGTTCAGGTAACAGCTTTAAACTGCATTCCTGGAGCAAACCAGCCTCAGCACCAGGAGCTTCTATGCAGGATTACATGAAATTCTGGGCAAAACCAGGCATTATGCTACTGTGGATAGTGAATTAGCTAACTCAGGTTAATGTTAATATTCTAACTTTAATCCCATTTTTGAATTCTGGTGCTACATCATGGTTGAATCTGGCACTAGCCCTGGGATTATGTATCAGCAGATCAGTATAAAAATAATTTGTTCTGAGTTCACAGTTTTATGAAATGACAAAACATCAAAATTAGCATTCTGGCTGAAATCCACTGCATTTCCCATCAAGGCTTACACTTTTAAGCAACATCTGAACCAACTGCCTATAATTACTCCTGGCAGATACTGGAGCACTTAGGCCAGCAGTAGATGCAACAGTGAAATAAATTTTTAAAGACATGCTGCAAACCACTTCTTTCAAGATGCTCAGCCTAGAAGCAAACATGTGCCTATAAGCTGAATCCACAGTTTATTATAGAGTATTTGTTCACTCTTGCATAGCAAAAGCCTGGGAAGAGTGAAAGCCCCAAGTAATCCGTCAGTTTAAAATTAAACATTTATTTGGGCTGCAATTCCAAAAACACTAGCCCTGAAGTTCCTGTCACAACTACTTAAGAGGAATTGAGGTTGCATATTAGCTTAGGTTAAAAGCAACACTAATTCTGCAGAGAAGTCTGTTATTTAAACAGACCATACATGTGTAACACATCTACATGCCCTTCTTTTTTACAGGAGAAGAAGAATCCCATCTGTCTATCTGAAGTGAGTTCTCCTCCTTCTCCCCACACACACAGCTGGGGAGTTTGGTTGGTTTGGTTTCACCAAGGCAAAATCTGCCTTCTTAATGATCCCACCAGCCTCTTAACTCCAAACCCCCACAAAGCCAAGCCTGGAAGGATATCAGGCCTACACAGCTCTGTAAATTCCCTCCAGTGACATTCCCAAAACAGCCCCAAGTCCAGAGCTGGAAAGCTTGGCCCCAAACAGCTGAAAGTCCCAAATTTTCCAACTCTCTGAACAGACTGAGTTCCTCTCCCTTTCACATGTGGAAATGCAGAGGGGAAGCTGAAGGCAGATCAAGACACCTTTGAAATTAACCTCATTTTTACCACCGCCTGTCTCTTCTGCTGACTTTGCACATCAAGTTCTTCCAGGGGCAGGGACCAGGGAAAATGTCAATGGTGAGTCATTAGAAAAGCCCAAGATACAAGACAGGAACACACGGGAGATCTATTTTAATCCTCTCCTGTGAATCTGCAAGTTCAACAGATCAAACAGATCAACCTCTAACAGAATCAGAGGAATGTCTGAAAGAAGGATGACTTATGGAAAGAGAAGTAGTACAAGAAACTAAATGGATAAGAACCCTTATTTGGGAAGAGGATTTTTCCAAAAGAATCAACATTTTTAAATGGCAATTTAGCTAAGAAATATAGAACAGAGCAACAGAAGTGGCTGCGAATACACATGAAAACTTCCCAGCATAGAACTAGTTTGTTTAGTCTCCTCAGACACTATAAATTTATTTCTGCCACGATTCTTGTAGCTGGGAATGGCTGTCCTTACAAGCACCCAATTCCCCTTGTAGTCCTTCTCCTTCCTCCTGTCCCAGACACCCTTCCCAGCCAAAAACAAGAAGCGACTTTTCACTATATGTTCATACACATTCTTGAAGGAAAGGGGGTCATTAACATTACAGACCCTTTAAAATGTCAATGGGTTTGTACTATATTTAAGTATATTTAGAGAAAAGTTAATTCAAGTTAATTAAGCAAATGGTCTTCCAGGATGAGTGAATATACGAGGATTAAAAGAGACAAGACCACCCTCACAGCAACGTGGTTGCTTGTCACTTTCTAAAAACCTCACAGATGACCGAGCCCTCTTCTCTCCTTCCCTGGATTTTGTTTCCCAAGTGTGCAAGAGGCACTGGTAGGAAATTTATTAAACTTCCTAACAAATCCCACCCCAGCTTTGGCAATTCCTAAATGCCTTCCCCTGGCACTGGGAGAGGGTGTGTGTGCCCACCGCAGCCCCGGGAATCCCTAAATGGGAAGGTGCGTGTGCCCACCGCAGCTCCGGGAATCCCTAAATGGGAGGGGGTGTGTGCCCACCCNGGGCTGGGCTGGGCTGGGCTGGCGAGCGCCGTCACTTACTTGTCCGCCCTGACACTGCCCGGGCTGAGCACACCCTGGGCAGGCACCTTCCCGAAACACGGCGAGCTCCCCCTCCCCGGAAGGGGAGGGATGGGAAGGGAAGGGAAGGGATGGGATGGGGAGGAAGGCTGGGAGCGGACCTGCCTCCCCCGGCGCTGAGCGGCATCGCGGTGGCAT
>VXBX01000662.1:29608-157752 GCA_013400415.1 Scytalopus superciliaris | reverse complement strand
GTGTGCCCACCCCAGCCCCGGGAATCCCTAATGGGAGGGGGGGTGTGCCCACCCCACCCCGGGAAGCCCCAAATGCGCCCCGCACGGGCAGTCCCGAGTGCGGGAGGCTGGGCAGGCACGGGGGNGGGAAGGGAAGGGATGGGATGGGGAGGAAGGCTGGGAGCGGACCTGCCTCCCCCGGCGCTGAGCGGCATCGCGGTGGCATCGCCCTGGCCCGGGTTTGACAGCGAATAACACGGGAACAAGGCGGGGAAGCCTCGCTGTGTTAGCGGAGTTGGCATCCCCTATTCCCAAGCTCCGCTGCCCCCTGTATAGGACTGTGAAGTATTGGGGGGAGAGGAGCGCTGGAGGCACGTGGTGAGCCCCGGGAGGATGTACGATGTAGAAGAAATATGAATAAATATATACAAAATATATATATGTAGGAATAAACATATGTACATATATATATAAACATATAGAATATTAGATAAGCAGGAGGGAGTGTCAGTGCTGAGGACACCTCCCCCACCCTGACCTATAAATATGTAATTGCTTATTAAATAAATAAAACAGGGCTGCAAGCCATGAGTTTGATGTTCTACATGGGCTTGCTCTGAGAGTGTGAACTGCAAAGCTGGGAAATGACTGATGAGAGGAATAAACCGTGAGTTTAGTTTAGGCTTGGTTAAACTGGAGGGAGGATGGGGCGGTGGGATCTCCTCAATGCACCCCTGGAAAACAGAGATCACAGAATCCATTGGGTTGGGAAGGGCCTCTGAGATCACCGAGTCCAGCCCATGGGACTTGCACACTCCAGCGATGCGGGACCAGCTCCCACCTCATCCCTCCCCAACCTCCCACAGCCCACGGAGGGAGGAGCAGATGGCAGCCCTCACATTCCCATCCTGTCCAAACACTTCTGGCCCCAGGGAGCCACCAGGGATTTTTCCCGCTATCCCCCAAATATTCCACAGCGGGAAATCTTGCAGCAAGAAAAGCTCTTCTCTTGCAACATTTCCAGAGCGTTCCCACTTCGGCCCCGGCAGAAATGCTGCAGGAACAACCTCGCTCAGGGAAAGATGAGTGTTGTCTCGTGGTCAGAGCACAGGGCTTGTGGGCAGGAGCTGTGGCTTCTCATTCCAGCTTTGCCACTGAATCATTTTGCTGGTCACTTTGTACTAGAACCAGTTAGTAATTTTCCGCTGGAATGATTTTTCTGGTGGAAAACACCGCTCCTGCGAAACTGAAATCTGGGTGAAAACCCCATTTCCCATCGGGAATACCTTGCATCTAGGTGGGGCAGGAAAGGACATTAGACCCCATGGAGGTTTCCTGCATTAGTCCAGATGTTTGGCTTTGAATAGATACATTTAAAAACAAAATACTCCCCTCCTGACTGTAATTCCATTAGCATCCAGATTTCTTTTTACTGAAACATGTCCATCCCGATCCGAGTCCGACCCACGCAGGGCCAGCGCTCTGACCAGGGAAGAGCTCCACGGAGAGAAAGTGCAGGGTTTAGACACACAAACAAGCTGTTTCACATCAGTTCAGTGACCTACAACAAAGCACCGTGACTGTGGAGATGCACAGACCTTTTGTTGGACTGAAAAGCAGTAAAATGAAGCCCAGAGAACTGGACCTGAGTGTGTTTCTGCTGCTCTGGCAATCAGATCCTACAAACCCTTCCATGCACATGCTAAGTGAGCTCTGCTTCATAGTTCTGGCTCTTCACCCTCCCAACTGTCTCTCTTCTCTGCTGTTTTGTTCCAGAATCCTATTCCTCTGTTCATTAAAACCAAATTTGTTTCTGTCCTGCATATATTCATACATTGCTGACACTTTCTTTTAATTTAAATACTTGCTCTCCCACAGTGTATTTGTAGACACCACTTAAATCCCATCTTCTGTTTTGCCAAGATAAATATTAGCCATTTACATATGTCTTCATAACAGCAAGTTTCAGATTGTCAAATAAGCTTTCTCTGCACTTGTTTCAGTCAGAATTCATCTTTTCTGAGCACGAGTGACCAGAGCCTGACATAATGTGTAATGTTCAAAGTGATGGCTTGCTAGAGACTTGTACAGTGGCAGTAACAGTTCCCTTTGCACTCTTTTAGTTATAGACAGGGATCAATTTTGCCCTTTTTTACACCCATATCACATTAGCACCTTGGTGTATCCAGGTCTTTTTGCTCCAAGGAACAGCAAACGTAAGTACAGACAAATGTATCAGCTTTAGCTTTCTAAATTTTTCCATTTAATCTCACTTCCCTTGTGCTCATATGATTTCTTTCCAAGGGGGTGACAAATGAAGACAATTCCAAGAAAGTTACAGGATCTCCATCCTCCAAAATCAAAGCCCTGAAAATGCTTTTCTAATTTTTTAAATGGAAGAATCCAAGTTTAGATTATCACCTATTGCCAAGCCCACACAAGGCTTAATTCATTGCTCCTTTGAAAGATTCTGAAAGCCGAGGGTTAAGAGGTGTTATGTTAGTGCAGAATAATGGTGATTGATTCATTTGTGCTTGTATCAAATGCAGGAGGAGTGGGCACATGTGCAAGGAATCCTTTGTAATCTCAAAATCTTTCTATGAAGCTGACAGTCCCCTGCAGGTGGATGTACCTTACCTGGAACCCAAGACCATTCTTCCTATTCGGAGCATGGCTGTTGTGGTTTTGCTTCAAATAACCCCCCTCTTTTTCCAAGATTCTGGACAGGTTCACTTAAAATATCCCCTTTTGCCTTTTCATTACAAAGTAACTAATGAAAAGTCCATTTTAAATGGGCTTTCTGGGCGACAGGGACATTCTTTTTTCATTATTACCCAAAGCCCATATTTCAAGCTGCAGGGATCCAGCTCCAGGTAGTGTAAATCAGCATTGCCCGAGGTGGCCCTCAGTCCTTTCAAGCAGCCCCCTGGAACAATTTAGTGGCTTTAGATGACAGCTGGCATGTTTGAAATATTCTCTGTTGCAGAACTAGACTAGATGTGACACTTGCTGGAGAAGAAATCTTGCATAAATCTGTCTAAAAAGACTCAATCATATTACTTCACTACTCATGGTAACCTTTGGAGGCCAGAGTCCAGACAGGTTGAGAAATGGAGCATGAGTCCATAAAGGTGACAATTCCATTAACTGCAATCAGAGGGAGAGGTGAATGGTGAGATAAAGACAAATGGTTTCTTCTATAAAGCAAAAAAAAAAAATAGGTGTGTGAAGGGGAAAGACACAGAATGAACATTTTCCAGCCTTGTCATGGAAATAAAGATCCTGCCCCGCTCTGTTGAGATCAACACAGAAATGTCTCTTGGACTCCCTGGATCCAAGTGGTGCCCCAACATCCCAATGAGTATCAGTGGGAACCATCACTTGGGAGCACAGGCATTCCCATAGGAGACACCCCAGCAGAAACCCATGTGCAGAATTTCTCACTGAGCTGCCCCCACTGCCACGCTGGAAATGCAAACTGGGCCTGGCTTTTCACTCAACGGGGCATTTTGCAAAACTGACTAAGTGGGAAAATTGTTGGCACTTCTGAATCCAGTGATTCAGGAGCCTCAAATACACCAGACAAGATCTACCACCCCAGGAGGTGCATTTCAGCCCCAGGATTCCACAGAAATGGCTTTGGGATGTGAGTTTGGGACATCTTGATTGTGTGTGACATTTCAAGGGTTTCTATGCAGAAAACTTCATCTAAAAGCAATCCATACACACACCAAAACAAGGCAAGCAAATTGTTTTCCTTGCAGGAGCAGCAATGGATCTCTGAGCATCCAAAGATTCCACTCAGGTGTTGATTAGCATAACAGTGAAAGGGAAGAAAATACTTATAAAGGTTCTTGTAGTGTGTGTGCTTAGGCAGTTCATACAAACACCTGATGCTGGGGTTTAATCTCATTTTGAAGAAGTATATCGGTGGCATAGGAAACAGAAGCTCGGGAATATTCTGGATGAAACACTCACTGGACCATTAAACTGGGCCTATTCACTCAAACAGGGAAATAGGGAAGTAAAAACCAACTGAATTTGCTGCAACGTCGAGAAGGAATTTTTCAGTGTACAATAGGAAAAAAAGGAAATTTCCTTTGGGGGACTTTTTCTGTTTTTAACAGAAATATTAAGTTACTCTTGGATATTTGAGCAGCCAAAAAGGGAAATCCCTGTTTTACACAGCTCTAAATATAGCTGGGGAAAAAAAGGAATTCAGATTTTATCAATTTGTGACCCATTTGGGCAGCTCACCTTTGAATACCAAAGAAACTGATACAAACAGACAGTATTTCAGGCTCCAGAATTCCAGTGTCTTGCCCACGGCCTGTTCCTGCCTGCCCTCTTGGCTGGCCACCAATATCCTTTATTCTCAGGGGAGTCAGCCTTCCAAAAAACCACTTGGCACTGGAGCCAGGGCTGCTCTGTTTTCCTAACGCTCACGGCAGGCAGGATGTTTTCTGACTCTGGTACCCAACAGTTGAGCATTCCAGGCAGCTCGGGGATTTTTCTTTCAAACCCACACTGGCAGTGCCCTAAGAATAAGTGAAGTTCTGTGACACTCTGTGATCCCGGTGGGAAAATAGGATGACTTTGTTGTCACGCAGCGATGCACAAAGGGAGACGCTGCATGGCTCTTGCCACCTTTGTAAGCTCTCCTTCTGTGGTGTGAATGCTGAAGAAATTCTGGCTTGAAGTTGTGTTTTCATCAACTGGTTCCCCTCTGGGAAGACTGCCAGATCTCCATGGATTAGTTAAGGAGAAGACCCCCCCCTCCCAACCTGCCTGGCCAGAAGAGCAGCCCACTGGTGCAGCGTGACAGGGGAAATGCTCTGCTTGCTCCCCAGAACACACAGGACAGATACCCCTGCAACTTTCTTGTCTATGCCTTTGCAATCCTAAAATATTAGAAATACGAATATTTTCATTAACGTTTATATAGAAGGAGTTCCTGTTGGGGCCAGCTCCAGCTGTGCAGCCTTTCCCGGGTGGATCAGACACTGCTCAGGTGAGGGCAGGCAGGTGGCAGGACCCCTCACTGACCAGGGGCTGACAGAGGCAGATGGACAGACACATCTCCCATCACTGCTCTGTGCCAAAATCCAGATGTGCAAAATCACGAAATCACAGCCTGTCGAGCTGGAAATGAATTTCACAAGCCAAGCTGTGAAAATCTGCCGAGCTCCTCAAATTTCACAATACCTTACATCTCCAGAAAAACAACTGTAACAGAGGTTAAATACTCTTTCTGCAACATCCTTCCAAGACTTTTTCCATAGGGTTTGACCAGCTTGTGTGAAGCAGTTTGTTACAGTGGGGATATATCACACCGTGGTGCCAAATCCAGCCAGCGCGGAGAGGATTGAAGGCAGCTCAACCCCCTTTCTTCTCCAAAAGGCAGATCCTATTTTGCCCTTTGAATTCCAACACAGTCATGGGAGGCAATCAGTCAGGATCTGTTAATTTGTAAAAAAAATATGACTGTCTGTTCTCCAAGGGTAAGATTAAGTGGGATCTGTACTTCCCAGATTATAAACAACACGCAGCCTTTCTCCAAAACCCGCTGGAAAATGTACAAATGATGTTCTGATGCCAGCACTGTGATCTTTTAAAATCCTAAATGGAACCGGGGCTTGTTCCATTACATAAAAAGAAGTTTGTAGGATCATGTAGCCACCTGTAAATCATACACAAACAAGCCAAACAGCACGAGAAACAGGAATAAAATCACCATATATGTAGCTGGTTCCTATAGCAGAGAGATTGTCGTGCTCTGTATACGACCCAAAACAAATCGTCTGCTTAGCATTAAAATATGATACTGTTTCCAAAAGTCTTGCCTCGAGGGAGATGATTTTTATACCACAGGGCAGATTCAGCCCTGGTGTAGGATTTCTGATTTTCATGGAATTGCACCATTAAGGAATTTGGCCCAACATCTTACCCACACTGATGCAATTCAGCTTTTAAGGGACAGTTATGGGGTTTCCTCCTAAGTCAGGCCAAGTTTCTGGAACAAGGGAAGTCTGTGAAAGAGACGGTTGGAGGGATGTTTCAGTCTGGCATTTGGGAACATTCACATGGTAGAAAACGTCACAGGATTTATTTTGTACGTCTTGCACGTTTGAATTTCGTGCTTTTTCTTCTTTCCTTGCAGAGCCATTGTCAGTAGGTGGTCACAGCAAAACTGGATAAACCCCAAAGAAATGTAATGAAATGATTATAGACACTGTGAGTAGAAAGACATTTGTGCATCCAGTTCATTCTGCCTCATTGTTGTTATATAAATCTGTTTTCCAAACTGAGTGCATTGCCTGAGCTTGCAATATATGATTAACAGAATGTTTGCACCACTCACGGCTCTGGAGGAAAATTTAAGATGTTATTTCTCCAACCTTTTAGGTACCTTTAAATATTTGGGGCATTACTGATCTCACATCAAGCCTCGGATTTATGCTTTGTGTGACAGATGGAAAGCTGAATGCACACACTGATGCTCTCAGTGATGGTGAAAACTTCTGTGCAGAATCACAGGGAAGGAGCTGTAACACTTCCCTGCTCCTGGAGCTAACCTGGTGTTCCCTAAAATCCTGCAGCCTCCCAGGTCATGGCCCAGCAAAGGGGAGTTTCCCGGCCCTTCCTGCCCACGGGGTGGGATGTGCTGCTGCCAGGGGGCTGGGGGCGATTATTCCCTTCCCTCTGCACTTGTTGGAGCTGCCCAGACAGCACAAAGCAGATGCTCAGGTTCTTAAGGCTTCCTGGGAAAATCCACACTGCTTCAAAACCAGAACCAAAACTGTGGAAAGATTAATTGAGCTCGGGTCAGGAGGGGAGAAGGATGAAACAGTTCCTGACAGCAGTGAGCTGGGAAATGATGTGCCCAATGCTGAGCTCTCAGCACTGAGTCAGAATATTCAGTGCATCACATCAAAACCTCCTTTAGACTATTGGCATAACATTAGAAAGAACATGGAAAAAGGCAGAACAATCAAAGGTACGTTTTACATTTCCCACCTGCATTCTTACACTAATGCGACAATCATCACGCCTTGGTATAAATCAAATGGAGCAAATGCCATCAGTAAATTAAAATGCAGAGAGAAATATGTTTTAATGTGTGTACAAGGCTTTAAAAAAAAACCCTTGGCATAGCTGCAGTTCAGAGGTTTTTTTCCAGTATTGAGCACAAGCAGCAAATGAAACAGCTTCAAGGATTCTTTAAAATCCATTCTTTCAAATCCATTTTTTAAAATCCCCAAAGGGTTGCTACCTTTTGGATTTTACAGTTTGTCTCTCCAGAGCAACGATAAAACCATCACAGCTTTAATCAACTTTTTGAATTATTGACCAGTCAGGAGACCTGAAAGTGAAATAAAAAGCAAGGCACATCAAAAATCAGAAATCTGGGCATTTTTGCCATTTCTGTCAGCCTCAGGTAGGAATGTTCTAAAGAAAGGTAAAAAAACTGAGGAAGGGAATAAGTGGTAACTGCACTCATATTTTAGGCTATTTATTGTCTGATTGTTTCAAAATTAAGAGGACTATGTGACTGGGTTCATAACTCCACCCTCTCCCAGAATTGCTGGGCTCGCTGTTTATGAGCGTGATCCAAACACGGGAACAGTTTCCTTACCTACAGCCTGTTGCAATCCTGGAAACACCACGGGCTGTTCCAGCTGACACCTTGTCCCCACCGTCATAGCACACCCTGAGAACTCCCCATCCTGGGACGTGCAGGGCTGGGAAATTGGGATGGCAGCAATTACCCCACGGGCAAATGTTTCCCTCAGTGGAATACTCAGGGGACAGAGGATAAGGAATAAATCCCTGCACAGGGAAGGCGACACGACCTGCCGGGTGTGGTTGGTGAGAGGGTGAGAGGGCTGTGCACCCCCTAAGAGGGTGACAAGGGTTCTGCCACCCCATCCCACCCCTCCTCTGCTGCCTTTAAATGGAGCTACACTTTAGCTCTGTCTGCTCACTGACTTGTATATTCCCCTGCTGTAGCTCAAACTCCCCCTCCCCAAAAATCTGAACAAATGATGAGGAGGGAGAAGCATCTCCTACTGAGCAAAGCAAATTTTCCACAATACAACCTCATCTTTTTTCACCACCAACAACCTAAATGGCAAGTGCTCTGCTTCAGGTTGATTTGTTTTTTTCCCCTTATTATTCCTTTTAAACTAACTGGCAGTTAAAGGTTTTATCTAAAGCTATTTTGCATGCTTTTCTGGATTTTTTTTTTTTTTTAAAAGGCCTATCCAAGGATTGTCTACTTATCCACAAGTTTTAGGAAATCACTTTGATATGGCATAAAAAATACCTGTTAGAGGTGCTGTGTTTTAATGTTAGTGAAAGAGAGAAATCCCCAATAGAGTTGTGGATGTGTTTGTCATCCTGTGAGAAAATCAATGTTCTAAGTCAGCTCTGTGGTACTTTTGTCACCAAGATGCTGAAAACTGACATCAATGTCATGACCTGAATAACTTCAAATTTTGACCCATAAGTAATGTCCCCCCTGTAACAGAAAGACCTCCCAAATTAAGACTTCAGCTGCTCCATCCTGAGCTAGAGAACTATTTTTCTAAGCTACTGCCTGAATTGGGCTCCAAACCAGCACTGAATGAGTACAGAGGAGGAAGGATAAGGTACAGCAGTTAAAATAGATGGAAGTTTGTGGGGCATCAAACCCTTCAGAGGACAAGATATTCACAATTTGGTACTGCAAGCATTTCCTTTCCCTTCCCACAGGTAGGTTAGTTTGCCAGAGAGGAATGTGTTGCTCTCAGAGAATATCCCAGGCTGCTCGTGGCCTTGCTCATTAATTTATTCTCAAGCAGAAGAAAACTTGTCTCTCCTGTGGTGAGGGGTGTTTTGGTTAGATTGTTCTCTTACATATTCCTACTAAAGGGAACCAGTTCAGAGGTTCACAGTAGTATTTTTTGCCTTTTAACCACGGCCTTTTCGAGGCAGTCCCCATCTTAGCAGCAGCCCATGGTGTATCTTCATTTGCAGCCTATTGCCAGGTTTATTCCATAGAATTGTGCAGAGATCCTGGGACAGGGAGGCTCAGGAGTGCAGCTCCTCCCAGCCCAGCTCCAGCAGCACATCCCAGCCCTCTGCAGCGTCTTTGGCAAGCGAAACCCCACGTTGGCACTCTGGGTTGAGTAACAATGTTCTTGGTACACCCACCCAATGTCCTTGACGTTGGGTAACAGGAAACCAGGGGATGGGACAAGCCACTGCTTTTGGTTTCTGAGGTCCCGAATCCCTGAGAGGTTCCAGGGGGGAATCTGCTCTTTGACAACACTTCCCATGGTGTGTTCCAGCCAGGAAGATGGATGTACCTTAGTTAAAGTGAGTCATTCACTGAACCTGGGCCAAACTTTGAAGCAAATCTGGGCCAGTTTACTGCCTCAGGAGGAAACCTGGTTTTTGCATGAATTAGATGTGAAAATAAGCAGAGCCTGACTGACATCTTCTCCGAATTCCAGCTGTAAGGGTAAAACCCAGAGGGCATGAGCCTCAGGCATGACAAAAATGAGGAGGGGAAAATGAGGCATCTGTCTCTCCTCCAAGATCCAGAGAGACACATGTTACTGAGAACTTAGGGTAAATTGTTAATTATTTATACACTAATTAAGAAATGTTTATAAAGTGGCTTACATATGTAAATGGCTGTAAAGATGCTTATGTTTTTCCTGCAGTCTCCAATTAAACCAACTTTCCTTATGGAGCAAAACAATTCCATCCTAACTTGTTACACCAGTTCCTTAGCCGGGCAGCTTTTCAGCCAATGCTCCCAGATTTTCAGCCAGTGCTCCCAGCTCAAACCCGGCTATTGCTGCTCCTCTTCAGAAACTTCTGTGCTGGTTTGCAGTTGTTTTAATTCCATCACCCATCACATTCTGTTTAATGATAATTTGATTTTGCATTGCAAGACCCAGATGTACATTAGGAGGTCACAACCTTTCCATTTATCTCTTAAAGTAACTATTTTTTCCCTGAGTTCCATCAGGTTAAAACAGTTAGCAATTTTTCTCCTTGAAGTGTCCCTTCAGCTTGGCCAAGATATATAATAGATCAGTGTAGCTACAAATGCATTACAACATTAGTCATCAATTAGTTTTAAACCATCGCTGTAATATATCATTTATCCAACTTGCTGTAGCACTATTGTGAACATTTAATTTTTTAAAGGCATCTTGATTTTTTAACCTGATGGCTGCATCCCCCTTTTGTCTCCTGTGCAGACATCTCCTTAAGGAACAATAAAAATTAGATTTGTTTGACCTGCACTCAGGGTTCGTTTAAGCGAGATGGATTTTAATTGCTCTGCCCAGTCTCCCAGACAGCTTTTATGTAATATTCCAGACATTTACGCACTGTCTTTCCCTGGCTGAGAGCAGGTGTGTGCCCACAACTGCCTGTAAAGCAGCTCTTACAATTCATCTTGCAACTCTGGCAATCCTCTGGGAAATTGCTTACTCTGAGATACCAATTGGCATCCAATTAAGGGCTCTGGTCGTTGCCACTTCTTCCCTCCTAATACCTTTTTCTTTTGTCTTTAAGATTCACCTTTTTGCCTGACTGGTTCTGAAAAGGGCTTTGCTGAGGACTGTGTTCCTTGGGCTTGTGTTGCAGGTGACTCACCCCAAATGCTGACAATGGGTACAGGGCCTTACCAGTCTCTCCCCAAATCCGCATTGTCCTTCTGCCATTTGCAGTGAGACTGATGCTTTGGAAAGGTTTGGAGGCTGGGAGCAACAGGGCTGTGCCACAGCCTTCAGCATCATCCAGGATCTCACACTCAATTAGCAAGTCACGAGAGCAAGTTATCACAGTACTGACTCAGAGCCCAAACACCCCACGGCCCTGCCAGCTTGGATGGAGGCACAATGAGCTCACACTTGCCCACGATGAACCTTATTTGCTCCAGCTGCTCTACCAGGGAGAGGAGAACCTCCTGTGGAGAGTTCTCTCCCTGCTAACTCGCCCCTTCCACGGGTGATACAATCTGAAGATGAGGTCCTCTGCTTTTCCTGTTCTTCCCATTCCTAAAAAGGAAGATTTGGCTGGCCTGTGAGTTACCAAATCAGCACAAAAAAATGGGCCTCCTAAGCAGTTCTTTGTGCCCACAGCTGGTTCTGGTCTCCTCTCTGTTGGACACACACACGTGCTCAATTCCCAGTTGTGCTGGATGCCTACTAAAAGAACAGATCTGCAAGTGAGGAGGGTCCCTCCTGCCATGTCCATGGAAGTGAAATACATACATCTCCTGCAAGCTGAGGGGGATGAATGCTCAAACGCTTGGGAGCACAGCTGTGAAAGAGAACAAGCAGTTTGAGTCCTGCTGCAAAGTGCCACCGATCCAGCTCGCTGAGCTGATCCTCATGTGGCACATTGTGCCTGCTCCATGATGCTGCCTCCTGCTGCCAGGCAGGGGGACCCAAAGTGCTCAGGGAAAGAGACAAGCCTGCTCCTTCCGCAGTGGGACAGGCAGCGTGGGGCACAGCAGCCAGGGAGCACCGGGGTGGGAACAACAATTCCAGCTGGGGGCCCTGTGCAGGGAGGGCGGGTGGAGATCATGGTGAGCCATGGCCAGAGCTGGGCAGGAGCAGGGGGAATTGCCTGTCCTGGCCAGCCTGGGAAGCCAGAGAGAGATCAGAACAATTTTCCTCGATGCCACTGTCTTTCTCCCCTTTTATCTGCCCGTGGTGAATCCCAGTTCCTCAGGAGATATCCTGGAGTGAGACTGGTGTATGATGCCAGGTGAATCAGGAAACATTTAAAGAACAGGAAGGGTTCTGTACGAGTCTGTGAAAGGGAGTCCTGTTTCCTTTCCTGAAAACCAAGCAGGATTGCCCACTTGATCAAAACCCAAAGTGCAACTGCAGAGCTCAAGGCATTCACCTCCCACCTGCCCCAAGCCAGCACCCGAGTCCCACCATAAACCACAGGTGTGGGTCCCCTCTGGGCAAGAGAGAGGCAGCAGAACATGTTCAGTGTTAGTTATGGCATCAGTGGAAGAAATTCGGGTGAGCAATTCACTGAGAGAAGCCTTAGAAGACTTAGACTTGATGTAGAATCTATGAACACAGCAATGACATCAGGAAAGAGATGGGAGGTCCAACACACTGACTTTGGATGTGGACACATCATTCTTAATTTCATATTCTGTTCTTTTTTCCCTGGGGCTTTTACATCCATCAGTAACACACACACCACTATTTTTTACTTCCCTGACAGAAGCCCTGAAAATCAGAACCCATTTATTTAGTACCAAACAAATGCAGGAATAAGAGCAGCTTCAGCACCAGAATACACATTTGTAACCCTCTGAGGACCAGCTGCAGCAGAGCTGGAACACTCAGCAGTTGTAATGTGCACTGAGAAGTCACATTTGTTCAAGAAAAATCACATTACTTATATTAATTGGATGTGTCCAGCCCATCCTGAGTCCACTTAAGCCTTGGCAAACCTCTAGCTCTGAGCATAACAACGGTATTAATACAGATATTCCTTTATATTACCCCATTTACATAACAGCTCCCACCTTTGCAGCCTAATACTTATTTTTTGGAACAGAGAGAACTATTGACTCATATGTGGCCTGAGTTGCCAAAACCTCCTAAATTTAGAGATGTTTGGAACAAGAAAGAGAGTTTGGTTCAGGCCCATCCACAACAGCAAATTAAACACAACTCATCATCTGCGCGAGCGACATGTTCGGTGTGTCCGGAGCCTGGCGGAGCTGCCATTCCTTCTCCCAGGAAGATTTACAGGATCTGTGCAGTGACAGGGATTGAGGTAAGCCCTGGCCTGAGGGCCAAGTGCAGGTCTGAGCCCTGTCCCCTCCTTGCAGTGGGTCACATACACACACACACTGTGCCTTTGGCAGCCCCCGGGCTGCGGGCGTGTGTTCACAGAGGGGAGTTCGTGTCATACTCGTGCATTTACAGCTTCTTTTCTAAGGCTTTGGTGCAAGGAATACATTGTGCATCATTTTTTCCCCTCCATTCACATTAGATAGGGGATTAAACAGACAGGGGAAAAAAGTAATATTAACATGTTGGCATGTATTGCACTTTCTCAGCAGAAACTGTGTCGCTCGTGCATCAGTTCGGTTTGAGTTGTGTAGGTCAGTGTAAAGCCAGCAAGAAGTGCTGGATTAGCATCCTCAGAGATTAAGATCCTCTCCTCATTCATAGAACAAGTCCACACCAAGAAATCTCATTAAAGCTTCATGCACAAAGCTTCTTCCTTGAAGACAGTGATATTTCCTCAGGCCAAACAAGTGCTCACCTGTTCCATGAGCCCTCGGCTTCTGTGGAAAACAAACTGGCCAGTTGGCAGGATGACAAGGGGACTGACACTGTCAAACTGCTTCTTCAGACATTCTCAGGATTTTTATGAGCTGCACATTTGCAGCAGTCCATGTACCTGTGAAATGACTGAATCACTGTCTTCCATGTGTCAAAATGATGCCATTTCTGGGCTGTTCCATCTTCCTCCCACAGATCTACCACATTTTGGGTAGAATGCATGGCCTGAAAACCCAAATACGTGTGGCAGCTCAGGCTGGCTCCTGGTGACTTCTAGAAAAGGAAAGCAGTGATGGCACTGGCAGCCCCACACATCATCCCAAAGGCTTCCAGCCTTCCCACCTGCATTATCTGTGCAAGGCTTTTCTCTACAGCCTGAAGAACCGATACAATTATTTTTCATTGAGGGCCAAAAGCCTCATATAATCAGGTAATATGAGAACTAGGGTTTTCTGAAGAATGGAAAACATGGAATTATTTGGGTTTAAATGACAAAAGAACTGATTATTGTACATACATCTTCTCCTGAATTGCCAGCAAATAGATCCTCTTGCCAGGCTTCTCACACAGCCTCTTCAAAATTCCTTGCTATCCCATCTTCCAGGCTGCCTGGTATCTCTGCTCCTCCTCAGCCTCTTTCCAGGTGTTTCCACAGATCCATGGCATTCCAGCACTGTGGTATATCTCAATGTCCCTTTGAGCAACCAGAGGATATAATACTTTGTGTGACATGTTCAGGCTCTTCCTCCCACAGCTTTAGCCCTTCCCAGTGTCTCCTCTGCAGGGTAAGGGAGATCAACAGCAGGAGCAGCTGCAGGAGTGTCAGGACAGAGGGTCAGAGCTCAGTTCCTTCCCTTAAATCCCCTGTGCTCAGGCAGAACTGTTGTTCCAGAAATGAGATCCAGCCATTATTTTACTCCAGAAAGGAAAGTTGCAGGAAAGGCTTCCCTCCTTCCGGTTCTTTCTAAAAATATATCCAGGAAAACTAAGTGATTGTTCAGGGCTGAGTTGGCAGCGGGGAGGGAATCCTGTGTGTCTGTGTCCCAGCACATCCTGCCCTCTCCTTTTGGCTTGGCATGCTCAGCCCTGGTTTGGAAGTAGCCTGGGTGGGAGGCGGGTTTACCAGCAGCTCCCTCCTTCTGGTGCCTGTCTTGAAAAAGAGACCTGCTGCTTCACAGCCCCTTCCCTCCTCAGTGATGGGACTACAGTTCATTAAGAGCCCCCAAACACAGCCCTGAGTGCAATTCCCAGGTCAAGGCTTGGCAGACTCTTTCCAATGTGCAGCACATTTTAAAAGAAGTGCTTTCTCTTCCACCACCTGCTCCTATTCAGGGCAGTCCATTACAGCAGACCTCTGACAGCACGGACATAGCCAGTGTCACAATAATTTCCTTTACTATCATTTGTCAGAAATGGGACTGGCATGGCCTGAATATTAGGAAAAAAAACCCCAAACCCAGTTTTTTTTAGCATACTGCAGGAAGGGCTGCTACAAAACTATGCAAATTCCAGAAACTTCTGTTTCCGTAAATAAAACTTTTCCAGGGGGGAACATGCAGAGGAGACAGTTGTGCTCCAGCCTGAACAGGAGTCTGGGAATTCGTGGTCTATCCCAGCTCTACTCAGACACTTTGGCTCACTGGCTTCCACTTTCCATGGTAGGACAAAAACAATGCTAATAAAAATCACAATGAAAGCAATTGAAAAATATTGACGTAATTATTTAGCATATGTTTGCATGCTTTGCATGTTAAACAAGAGATTGTTCCTCATCCCACAGTCTCAGGACAGATAATGAAGTAGAAGTGGGGAGGAGAGTGGGAACAAACCCTTAGGAGTGTAGAAGTAAACCTGGTTCTGTAGAAAAACAACCTGAAATGTTTGTTTAAGAGAGACAAAATATGCAAAGATTCAGAGCCTGGTGGGAAAAGTCAGGGAGTTCATCCCGGAACAAAGGCTGTGACACAGAAGGAAGGATGGAAATAATTGTGGAAGAAGCTGATGAATGGGTGGACTGGGCTGGAAATACTGGTGGAGATGAAAGAGGTTTCTGACAGGTGGACAAAGGATGATGATGAGGATGATGATGATGAAGAAGAATCCTTTTTCGGTTTGGACACTGATGGAACACAAAGTCCTGCTGACTAAGGGTGACTGTGAGATTCTGCCGCTCCAGGGCAAGGAGTATCAGCTGCATCCACACCGAGGCAGGGCCTCCTGCAAACCACACTCCCCTGGGAGCCTTATCTGTGCATCTCAGCCCTTCCAAAGCTCTGCCAGAACCAAAACCCGCTGGGGGGGAAGACATTGCCCCACAGCCCTTTGATATGGCACATTTACCAGCAGGTTCAACCAGTAACATTGAACAAAGCCCTGGAGCCAGTAGGACAAACCCATGTGGGAATAGGTGTGAGTCACCTCGGGGCAGGAGTGGCCTCCCTGCCCTGAGCCCATCCCGGAGCTCTTCCCTCTTCAGCCTTTCGGGGTCTGCCACAGAGTTCTCCAGCTGAAATATCAAGCCCTGCCTCATCTGGGACAAATTTACTGCCTTGATCTTCAGACCCCACTTTATGTGGACATGCCAGCTGAGGTTTCCTGAACACTGATCCACTGAGACAGAAATATCAACAGGAATTAATGCAGAGAGGTGTCACCTTGGCAGATATAACTAGCTGAGTCCCCTTTGCGCTTTGGCAACTTTCAGCTGAGGCCAGTTGTGTGATTTTTTAAATTAGGGAAAGGCTGATTTGAGAACAAAAAAAGGGAGCTGGAGGTTTCATACTCAGTGAAGTCAAATAATAATCCCCTATCTAGAGAAAAGTACGTGATACGCCGGCAGGAAAACTCTTTGGAGCATCACAAGCTGTAAGTTACAAGAAGAAGGACAGAATATAAAGAAGCACAGATTAATCCAACTGTGGGAGACCAGCAAGAAAAGCAGCTGGTTCAGATATTCCTACTGACAAAACTCTGGCTGGATACCAAATACACCCTTCCCACCCCAAACTCATGAGGGCTGGAGGGGAGCACAAACACCCCTTATCATTGTATAGCGCTAATTGTCAGTTGTACTCGGTGTCCAACCACCTGAATTCAGGTGTGGTGTGGTCCTTGTCACCTCAAAGGAACAGGACCCTTAACCCACAGTCCAGCCCTTTGGGTGGGGAGAAACATGACTTGCCATATGGAAAATATCAGTCGAAATAAAATATTTTATCTTCTCTAAAGGGTCATTCACAGTGTCCCGCTGATGTTTGCCATAAAACCAAGGCAAAGTGAGGTTGTTCCAGCACTGTCTGGTCTCAGAGGCTGTGGAGGGAAGTCCATCCATCCAGTTTTACTGAGTCTGGCATAGACTTTCTTCATGCAAGAAGCACATTGAGCTGTCTACAGATCCCATAGATGTTTTCAGTAGAAGTGAGAGGTTGTGCTGCCACAGGAGAACATGAGCCAAAGATGTTCTATTATCCATATCCTATTAAAGGTCAGACAGAGCTCTTACCTCAGTGCTATAATGTGACCAGAAACTTAATTGAAAATATACCAAAAGGTTATTAACAAAGAGATGAAGCTGGAGTAAATTTAATATAACCCACAGAAGGACTCTTGATAGAAAGAGAAGGTTATGTAGATAGATCAGCCTTTAATTAAGGTGTATTGCTGGGTTAAGTGTAAATTTTCCAAGCAAAAATGAAGATAGAAAACTGGTAATTGCTTCCAATTTATATTATAAAAATCAGTCATATTCATTTTACTTCCTGTGACAGCCTTACTTAATTCTAAGCTTCATTCACTTAATTGGAAGGGAGAATTCTTTGAGTAAAAACGAGAGGAACTGAGGAAAGAGACAGGCAGATTGCAAGGATTGAATGAACAGCACTTTAAATGAAATCATTAAAACCCCTCGTCCAAGATTCTCAGTAGATTCATGTTTGCTGTCCTCGAGGGATATTTATTATCAAAGCTGAGTGGGAAAAGATTGGGAATTATACCAGAAAAAAAAAGAAGTCTCTAATGGTTGCTTGAAAATTGAATCTGAAGAACTCCCCGTTTCCATTACTGCCATCATTTTTCCACGTCTCAGAGTTAGCGCAGAGCACAACCTCAGACATTTCTCTCGCTGACCCCTCTGGCAGCGCTGCTGTCCCTCGGTGTCAGGGGTGCCCCGCTCAGGGACAGCCTGTTCTCCCCTCCTTCCCAACAGAGTTCCGGGGGAAGGTGCTCCAAAAGGTGTTCCTACGCCGCTCCTTCAGAAAGCATCAGGAACAAAAGGCCTTCCTAAAGCGCTGTCTCTGTGGGTTTGGGAGTTCCCCTGGCGCTGATAAGGAAACAATAGGTGGTGGCTGAAGTGGCATTTAAGGGGAATAATCCTGGAGAATAGCGGTGATTCACGAGAGCAGAGATCAGAATCACTTGATGACTGCTATTGAATGACAAATCTACATGTCTTTCGCGGGTAAAAAAAAAAAATCGTTGCCTTGAGAGAGATTAAGTTCTGAAGGGGTTTGTTTAGTTTTTCAGAGAACATTCACAGAGCATCACGATGTGTGGATGGCTGACAAAGCCCAGCACGGGACAGCCGTTCCCACTTTTGCTGCTCCTGGAATCGAGAGACAATTTTCATTATAATCAAGGTGCACCGAATTTCAGTCCATGTCTCTGGTTTCTGGGGGGAAGTGACAAGGGATGCTCCTCCACCAGTGGATATAAAGGGGGCTGAAACGCCCCGATGCCAATCATTCAGATATATAAAATAATCTTGTTTAACATTTTCTATTTTCAAAGGATTAGACAGCAAGGTTAGAGTAATTAAAAGCTCAGATGTTAGGTTGCTAATAGGAACAGAATAATAGAGTGAATTAATTATCTCTGAGGAATTGAGGATCAAAAATTCCTGTGTTTACATGAAAGGAATGAGGTCTCAGTACATCAAGAACATGGAAGGTAGCAACAATAATTCTTTATCTGTCAGCAGCAAGGGAAGACAGAACTCCAGGAAGCCCACGGAGGGTTAGGGAGAACAGTAGACCATCGACAGTGAAACACATACAAAGCTGGGAACAGGACTATAAAGTGCTTGAGGAAATCCCTAAATCTGTGGTATTAAAGCATTTACAGTGACTTTTCAATTTCATGGCCAGTCTCACTATCAGAGTTCTGTCACTTCTGACAGTGCAAACAGGCTCAGGTCTTCAAGTCAAAAAGGTTTAGGTTTGAAGTTATTTCCTGAAATGCCATTTGGATGAGTTTCCTAAGATATATCTAATATTTGTCTTAGCTGGGAATACAGAAATAAGTTTTAAAAAGCTAAAAGACAGTGTGAAACTGAAGCATTTCAGCTGCTGGGCAGAAATGAACTCCCAAGAGTAGAAGAATTTTCCTATAATGGCTTTGTTGCTTTGCTTTTGTTTTCATTAAACATAAAACAAGGTGCCTTCAGGAAAAGGGAAGTAAGCTCACTTCCATTTTCCGAGGGGAAAAGCAGCATCCAGGCATTATCAGGGACTTGCTGAAATGTTGTGTGTTCACACCCCACCTTCCTTTGTCACAAACTCATGAGTGACAGAGCAAGCACCTTACTTTGGCACTAAAATCCAGTACTATTAAACATCCACATATGCTAAGAATTAAGCCCTAAAAATAACTTCTCTGATATCAGAAATAGAGTAAGATGTGAAAACCCAGCAAAAGCTGAAGAAATAAAATGGAAACTCCCTTTACTGTCAGTAAGAACAGGGGCTAGATAAGCATAAGAAGAAGGGAAAGGGGTTATTTCAGGGAAAAATATCCATGGTTCTGGCCCAGAGGGACAGACCCAGCCCTTCTGAACTGGAAGTCCCACTGTGTCCCAGTTGTCCCAACAAATGCAGAGCTGGGATGGGAGCCAGGTCTCCTGAGGTTCTCTGCCTGGAGGGATCTTAAAACCCATCTTTTTCCATCCCCTGCCATGGGCAGGGACACCTTCCACCAGCCCAGGTTGCTCCAAGCCCCATCCAACCTGCCCTTGGACACTTCCAGGGATGGGGCAGCCACAGCTTCTCTGGGCAACCTGTGCCAGGGCCTGCCCACCCTCCCAGGGAAGGATTTCTTTCTCAACATCCCATCTAACAATGCCCTCTGTCCATCTGAAGCCATCTCTGTCTCTCTCTTTATCTATCCCTCTATCTCTCCTATCCTAGAATAGTTTGGGTTGGAGGGGACATAATGCTGTTTCCCAAACTTCTGGCCCTATAAACAGTGGAATAATACGAAGGTGAAAGGCAGGAGTGATTTATACCATCCCCACCGTGCTAAAAGGTAACCCGGTGTGAGTGGTGGAACTGCACACGGAGCAGGAGTGCAGGAGCCTGAGCTCATCCCACCACTGACCCCCAGGGAATTTTACAGCTTGATCCCAGACCTGCTGAAGTCATGGCAGAGCTCTGTTTGACGTCACAGCCCAGGATCAGCTCCTTCTCTCTCCTCCCCTCCTGCTTGCAAGGCGTCTCTAGGGTGAAGGTGTGTGAAGTGTTTCAAAGATTTAAAGTACTACAGTTGTCATCCCACAATTCTTATTCATCCTTGATAATTTCTACTAGTGGGAGGAGGCCCATTGGCTCCATAGTCGTCATTATTTGTAACATTTCTAGTATTATTCATAACACATCTAGTTCTCTGACATATTTTTAATAATTTTAGAAGTGGAACATTTTTAGCAGCATGTTTTACATATTCAACAGATGCATGATATAATTAACCGAGAAATGGCGTAAGAAACACAAAGAAAATATTCTCATTACCTTCAATATTTAATTGCCCACAGTTATTCTCAAGTCAGAGAGAGTTGTCACAGATCCCTTACATTGTTTTGTGGGCTTTTTTTAGTGACTCTAAGTCAGAGTTCATTTTCTTAGTTTTAGACTTTTAACCTGTCAAAATGAAAAAGAAAAATCACACCCCAGGTGAGGCTGCAGCATTAGTACTTTACCTCAATTCTGCAAACACACTGTAGGGATTTTTTTTTACTCCATCAAACAAGGGTTTGCAAATCTTGTCCCACATTGCATCTCTGTGATGGCAATTTCAGCAGCCCCATAAGGCTGTCAGGGTTTGTAGGTCCTTCCCTGCATCTTCAAAGAGAGGTAAAGAGGTAAAGAACATATGTATGGGTTTGGCCAAGTTTGCCAAAGTTTAATATCATGACTGAGTGTCCTCATTCTTTTCCCTTCATTATCCTAATATTTGGAATTGCTCATTCCCTCCTCTGCCATCCATTCTGTGCTGTTGCTGGTACAGAATGAAGCAGATGTTTTCCTGAGGAAAGACACTTGAAGGACAGAGATTCATAAGGTGCTTCATAGATTAGATGCCTCCCTTTATTCCACCCCAAAATGAGTGTCAATGAGCCAAAAATCTACCAAAGATGCCACCTATAAAGGAAAAGAAATTGTGAAGACACTTTGAGCACATGGGCAGCCTGGAAGAAGGTTAAATGAACAATTGCTGGCATCCATGGAATTACAGAACCTGTGATTCCTGTGAACTTTCCAGCCTGTAATTCCTGTGGCCCTTTGCACATGGCAGTGTATCAGTGTTTGCTTTATCTTCTCCAGCTTTAGCTGTTTAACATCAAGAAACTGCCCACTCCAGATTCTCTACATATTTTGCTGAGTATTAGGAAGTGGTATTAGGAAGCAACTTCAAAGGACAGCTCATTTCAGCCCAGCAGAACAAAGTCAGACAGGATGAGTCACCCTCTCAGAGCATCTACTTGTCCCCTCTGACTAGAGATCAAGAGTTGGGTGTCTTGTTTAGGCTGAATGTGCCGTGTTTAAGTTCACAAGGCTCGAGTTCAGTGAAATGAATCCCACTCAGGTTTTATTCAACATCAGATCCTGCAGCTTCCCACAATCAAAATTGTTTTAGTCATCAGGTGCCTTACTCACTGCCTTTTGCTGTTTTGTTTGAGGAGTACTTATGGACTAAAAAGCCTTTCCTAGAAATGAATAGGACAATTCTCATGGTGTTCTCAACTTGGCCGCTGAAGGATGGAGAGTGGTGGGTGTGGTGGGCCAGGGGGAAGGAGATCATTCCCCAAAGCTTCCTGGCAGGCAGTTGGTCATCCAGGTGGCAGGAGAGCTGAGAAACTGTCTGAGTTGGCAGCCAGAGCTGTTGGCTGGTTGGTGCACCAGGAATCAGCACTTTCTGCCATGGAGGCAGATATCCCAATCCTATGGAATCTTGGCAGCTGCCGGGGGTGTCTCATTCCCTCACAGACCACTGAGAAGCAGCATGTTGGATTTTAAAGGTGCAGCTAATGGATGTCCTGGTGACTCAATATGAGTCAATCCAATTAAGAACTGAATCAGGCTCTTCAAATATTCCCATGAAGCTCTTCCTCTGAAGACTTCAAAGTGCATGACAGAGATTCAAAGTGCTAATGAGGAGGATAATCCAATGATGATATCAATTCTGGCATGACGCACTTCCCATGTGACCAGGGACAAGTCCATTTAGAGACACACTTGTGGCACATATTTAGCAGCCACACAGAGATTTGGACTGGAACACAATAAAGATTGCATCTTGACAATCTTCTCTGTGGAATTCTATAAACTGGTTGTAAAATTTTATGGAAGGAGCATTCCACTCAATATTGCACTCTGGGGGCTTTCCCATAATAAATACCTGTCCTGCCCCATTTTGAAACAGGAACTGAGTTTTACTGCTCAGCCAGATCTGCTGTCTGAGCCAAGTAGCCCTAAAATCATGATTTTGATATCAACCTCCTGTTTGTCTGTGAAGAAAATAAATAAAATGCAAAGCTGAGCAGAACCATGGTACATATTTCTTTAACCCTTCTGTACAAATTATGTAATTAGTGGCAGACAAAGCTGCTGTACAGTTCTTAGAAGGGTTTGTGTTGGAAGAGACTCCAAGGATCATCCTGTTCCACCCCCTGCCCTGGGCAGGGACACCTCCCACTAGCCCAGGGTGCTCCAAGCCCCATCCAACCTGGCCTTGGACACTCCCAGGGATGGGGCAGCCACAGCTTCTCTGGGCAACCTGTGCCAGGGCCTGCCCACCCTCCCAGGGAAGGATTCCTTCCAAATCTCTAATCTAACCATGCCCTCCTTAAGAATAAAGCCATTTTAGGGCTCCTCTAATTCCTTCTTAGGACAGCGATGAAGTCACACACTGGATTCATTTGGGTGAAGGTGCTGACTGGATCCTCAGAAAATAATCCTTGGCCAGCCCTACAGAATAACAAAGAGTTTTGTGAAGGCAGTGGCTGTGAGAGCAGCTGGGCACAGTCTGTAGCACTGCTGTTGCTGTCACAGCAGAGATGTTGGGTGTTGATTCTGAACCCACTGAAATGTAGAGGAAAGCTGGTATAAGCACCAACAATCCTTGGGCTAAGCCCTCATGCCAGTGCCCTTGGTTGCTGACAGCGTGTCCCATGCATGGCCTTGATAAAGTGCACAAGGACACACAGATTACACAAGGCAACCCTGCAAGCACCTGGAGAGGATGAGGGATGGCCAGACCACCTGAACTCACAGTGAGGTACCCAAGTTTAGCAGCTGAGTTGCATCTCAGGGCAGCAAGGATGGATTGAGCCCCCACAGCTCTGGGTACCGTACAGAAACATCCAGATGACCTCAGACAGCCTCTGAAAATCTCAGCCATCCTTGTTCTGCCTGTGGGCCCCCTGATCTGGGAGGTGTTCCCCCATGAATGAGCCTTTGGAGCAGCAGACTGCTGGCACTGCCATGTTCTGGCGTCCCTGTCACACAACCAACCCACCCCTGGGCAGATGCCTTCCCTGCTCACAGCTTTCCCAGAGGCTGGATCTCTGCTGAATCCAGAAGAAGCAGGGCCCAGCTTTGGTCTGTCAGGCTGTGTCACTGTTAGAACCCTCCCTGGCAGGGCACTGGCCTGTCCCAGCTACTGCTGTCCCAGACGATGCCTTGGAAGTCAGCAAAGACCAGGGATTGCTCCCTGTAGACCGTCTGGATGAGGCCACCTGCTTGGGATGCAGGAACGGGAGGAAAGAGTTGAGTCATGTGGATATGAGTCACGATACTCTACTTGCTGTTTGGGTTGGTTCATTTTCTGGCCACGGCCAGAGAGAGCAGGGAATGGACAATGACCCTTCCAGAGGCACTGGGCTGCCCTTCCTGGAAAAGCTGGGTACTGAAATCAGCCCCCTGGGGAGAACCTGTGAAGGGAAGGCCCCTGGCTTTGGACAGGGCTTGCCCCGTGCCATGGCCGGGCTGGGCTGGCTGTCTGCCGGGCTGCATTCCAGCTGCATTCGGCACCAACTCATTCACTAGGAAAAGCAGAGAAAGAAACAGGAACAAACGAGCCGAGGTTTCCATGGCTACCGGACTGTTTACTTTCTCCTGACCGTTATCACACGGTTTGCCATCCAAAGAAGCAACAGATGTCAGAGCTTTGGGTTTGGTGAGTTCATGCTGGAAGCAGCACAGGGAAAGGTACTGCCCTGGAGCCCAGGCAAATGGCACGGGGTCATCTGTGGGCAAAGCACAAAGACATCCACACTTCTAAAGGCTGGCCCTAGAGCTCCCTTCAGGAATGCTTCCTCATTACTTTGAACTTCTAGATTTCATGATCCTTTGTGATGGTTGTTGAAAAAAACAGAGTAACACCACACTGGGTTTTCTGGAGGACTAACATACATTAAAAACAGCAGCAATTTGTAGAGAAATGGCACAGATTTTGACTAGTGTCCTAGAGCAGTGAGGAGAGGGCAGAAATGAGAGCCATGCAATCAGTTCCTGTTATTGGGGATGCCAGCAGGTTATCCTGCATTCATTATGATACATTCCAGAGCAACAGGTGGAGGTACAAATAGTGCTTCTTCTGTGAGCCTGATCAGCTTACCATTATTATTCAGATAACAAAACACATCTTAAAAGGAAAAACTTTCAAAATTTTCATTAACCACTAATCCTCTGCTTGGTTTCCTATGATTCAATTTCATCCTATTTCCCTAGTCCAGCCCCCCGCCCCTACCCTCGTCCACTTTTTGGAGCAATACCTGGATCCTGCATTTGCTACAGAGGCTTTTCCCCTCATTTCCCTGGTTCAGAAAAAAAAAAAGAGTTCATTTCTCTAACACACCAGCAGCATTTACAAGGTTTTGGACTGAAAGGTTCTATAAAGAATTTCATAGCTCTGCCAAAATTTCCAGTCTAAGGACTTTGCTAAACCACAATATCAGTGCTGTTGACTTAGTTTTCTTGTAAATCAGACTTTTTTGTCACATCCTAATAGATCAAAAACCCCAGAGAGTTTCCGTAGATATCTTTGCTGACTGAACGGGCTGCAGGAACCACAAGCTACTCAATAGTTAATAATAAGCAGCTTTTCCCCCCAGCACTTGGTTTGAAAGGACTACAAGCTCTGAGTCATTGCACAGTTGATTTGAGCTTAACCCTAATAGCTCTGTTATGTCCTGGCTTATTCCTAAATCTTCTTGGAAGCAGGAGAGTGTCAACAATAAACTTGCAAGGTTTAGCACTCTTAACACCAGGTAAACTGTTTTATCTCAATTAAAAATACCAGTAGCGTCCTTTTCACTACATCACGGAGCTGTAAAGTAACGCCGGAGCAAAAGCATGTGCCTGCTGGACTATGCTTGGAGAGGTTCTGGGAATTAATTCTGCTTTGCAGAACTATTCCAGTTATTCATGTGACTCAGCGGCGGAGACTGGGATCTTCCTGCACTCCGGGGTGACGTGCTGAATCAGGCTGGGTCAGCAGCCTGGGAGAGGAGACACCTTATCAAAAGAAAAGCCCTCGGTGGGGACAGGCTCTCCCAGCAGCTGGGAAGGAAATTTCCGTGGCGCTCTCGGGCTGCTCCGGTGGGGTGAGATTAGCGGGTTATTATTAGATCTGGATGATTTTCCTTGCTCTGGGTAAGAAGGGAATTGTTCTTTTCAACCAATAAGTTATTCCTTTGCGCTGCTGCTGTGATGTGGGTCCAGATGTGATGTCAGGGCTCAGGCTCTGCACCTCTGCTTTCAGTCATACCTAAGAGTATTCCCACCACACTCGGCATTCAAGTTTTATCTGTAAATGTTTTCGAGAGGACCTGGCTGACTCTTGGTATACACATGTTGCAGACCGGAACAGTAAATTGCAAGTCATTTATCTGTACTCCCTGGACTTATTCAGCTTGGTATGGAGTGACTGATTGAGACATCAATAACAAGTTAACCCTTTAATAACCAATTGTTGATGATCAGGGCACTCCTCAGCTCCGTTGCCTGATGAAATGCAGGCATCTGTGATGGAAACCTGAGCACCTCAGCCACTCACTCCATACTCTGTGCGTAACAGTCAAGGGAGTGAGTAGAGTCCTTCACAAGTAAACATCTGAAGCAGGTCTATCAAAAAGTGGCTGAAGGGTTTTGAGTGACCAGCCTAGGATCTCACTTAACAGACTGTGGCAGATCAAGACAATTCACATTTCCTGATTTCTGTCCTCATTCTCAGTCCCCAAGACCACAGTTGCCCTATAATCACATCATCAGAGCTCTACAGTTCTTCAGAGAAGCTGTGAATGCGTTTAATCAAGGGTCTTAAATCTGCCAGCCCCAGAAAAACAGACTTCCTTTAATATTGCCCACAATCCAGTGTTTCTGTAGGGGCAGCCAAGGTAATCCCAACCACCCAAACATCACAGTGCTCACAAGTACCTGGGGAGGTGCAGGGTTTACATCCCACACCTGGTGCTGTGGCTTCACAGTTCACCCCGGTACAAATAACAATTACAAAGTGTTTTTGAAACGTGTTGTACCAACTGCAATACCCAATTACTGCTTCCTGAACTCACTGTTCCTCCACAGCCTCCCTCCCCTGACCTTACACTGGATTTTCTCTTTCAGGAGACATTATTCTCTGTCTGCTCTGCTGCTCACCTCTCCCACAGCAAAGGGTACATGCTAAACATAGGGGAAAGGGTAAATTTAAGGATTTAATACCTGCAATGGATAAAGGAATAACAACAGCAGCCTGTGATATATGTATGAATTTTTTAAAAATCCATCTGCTGACACAGGCTCTAAGTGGTATCAATGGATTGGAGCAGAAGAAGAGATACTGTAAATAACATGGAAAACAAGGCTGTCCAAAATAAAGAGGAATGGGGAAAAAAATCCAAAATTATCTCAGGGTATTTTCCCTTTCCACCCCAAAGATCTGGAAGGCTTCTTCATGACTAGTCAGACTACAGCTGCTGATGCAGGGACAGCCTCTCCCAACTGCCTCCAGTCCATAAAGCTGGAAATTCCTTCCAAAAAGAGAACTCCAATATTTTTATCTACATGGAAAACTCCATCAGCAGGTACTCAGAGGCATAAATCCACATGGTATTTGAGGGTTAAAAACCAGAGGAAATCTGCAGCCTGGGAAAATTAGGGGCTTTCCATTCCCGGTGTAATGAGACGACAGATTTAAAGTTCAGAGCGAGAAAAGTCATTGAAAGGAATTAGACTTCAAGCTTCCTGAGACATACAGGCTTTGTTTTTCAGGGCTATTGATAAATCTATCAGTGTCCCGATTACTGTCCCCCCACCCCCTGCAAAACCCTCTAAAAGAGGAATTTGCTGCCTTAATTGGAAGGAAAAGGGTTTAAAGAACATCCACTGTAAGGTCCCTCTGAAGAAGGAAAGTCCCTGGAGGCAAAACAATAATTGGTTTTGACCTTCCGCAGTTCAGGAGGCGTCAGTAGAGACGAGACTTAAACACAGCCTGACAACTGTGAGTTCCAATCAAACTCAGAAAGAGACGGAAATTGGATAAGCAAATTCCTTTTTGTTCATGACCCCGGTCCCGCTTTCCTTTCCCCCTGCAGCATGACACATCAGAATCTGTCCTGCGTGCCATAAATCACCCCGGGACAGCAGCAGCCCTTGAATAGCTGTCTTGTGTTACGCTCCCATCTTCCAGAGGAGCGGCATTAGCAGTCCCAGCCTGCCCTGGGACACGCGTTCCCGAGGCACAAAGGCTGCTGGGGAGGAAGGAAGCTGTGATTTCATTGCTGTTTTCAGCACGGTGTCAATTCCCCCGCTTGGGGTTTGGGACAGCTCTTCACAGCGGCGCTGGGAGCCGCTTGCCAATTTAAGGAAATTTGGGTTTGAATGCAGAAAGCCACAATCCTCATTCTGTCAGAAGCTGCAGCTGACAAAATGCTTTCCTTTCTGTACATCTGAGCTCACAGAGGACACTCTTTGTCACTCCCTGCCACCGCTCTGGGAAACGTCATGTTTCCTGTGTCCCCTCCTGCATGGCAAGTGCATCTCGTCTGGGTGTCCTGCAAACTCCTGGCAGCAGCTGGAGGCCCCTCCATCCTTCCCACAGCTTGTCCCTGTCACTGCCCATCACCCCTGGCTGTGCTGGCCAGAGTTCTGTTACCAGCAAACCCCACACTTTGAGGTATCACAGAACTTAAACCCTTTTTTTCTGCTCTAAGGACAACTTAATAACACCTCAAATGTCAGGAAGCAGTAATTGGGTATTGCAGTTGGTACAACACGTTTCAAAAACACTTTGTAATTGTTATTTGTACCGGGGTGAACTGTGAAGCCACAGCACCAGGTGTGGGATGTAAACCCTGCACCTCCCCAGGTACTTGTGAGCACTGTGATGTTTGGGTGGCTGGGATTACCTTGGCTGCCCCTACAGAAACACTGGATTGTGGGCAATATTAAAGGAAGTCTGTTTTTCCAGGGGCTGGCAGGTTTCAGACCCTTGATTAAGACCCTTACAATGGACCTGAATGCCAACAAACAATTAAATATCTTTAAAAACCAAAAGAGAAATGGCAAAGACTCACCACACCAAGGCCAGAAACCAAATAAAAATGCATGAACTAATGGTGAGTTTTTCCAGCAGCCACTTGGAGATGGTCACCACTGAAACCCGACTCATGTAATTTGCAGATGTGACTCACAAGAGTTGGAAGTCCAAAAACAATAAAAGCAAAGGTTGGAGAGATATCAGGGCTTGGGAGACAAAAATGAGTTATTTTCTGGGTCTGATGAGACAGAGGTGAAAGTGGCAGTGGTGTACAACAAGGTAAGTGTGATGCCCAGGTATTTTCACAAAGTCAAAACGGTTTCACTTTCTCCTGGAAAGGAGCTGAAAGCTGGGGATGTCTTCATACAGATAGGGTTACATGAGTTACGAGCAGCAGGACTGTCCCAGAATGCCAACTCCACGTGCTTTGACCTTTTCTCAAGTTTTGGGAAAAGCTGCTTCTTAGACGTGCCTCCCTGAGCTGAACCTAAGCCCTGTTTCCATGAGCCATGGCTCTTCCAGCCTTTCAGGTGTCATGACAGCTGGTTCCTGCTGAGTCCATGGAAAGGACCGTGTCCCCGAAGGGCTCCCTTGCTCTTTTGGGCCCCAAGTCAATGTGACATTCAGAGCCTGGTGGCAAAGGAGAATATCCCGACAGATCCAAGCCAGGCTGCAGCTGCTGCAGGTCAGCAACGTTGAGACTCTGAGCTGGCACCTTTTGAGCTCCCTGAGAGCAGGGCCTGGCCCCGGCCTGGCCACAGCCAGCAGCAAACCACCCTGACACAAACCACCACCACAGCCAGTCTTTGGAAAGATCAGATTTGGAACACCTTTCAGAATTCCACATGTCTACCACTTTAATTCTTCTGGTCTTTGCTACCAAGATGCTTCCCAACCACAAGTTCCACCCCATGTCATTCCTATTTTAAAAGATTTAGTTGATTCACTTTGGTTTGGGTAACTCCAGCAACCGACAACTCTCCTTTTTGCTCCAGATTTCCTTCCACAGACTCAGACTTCTACAATGCCCTGCTCACAATTTTCCACTCCTGTCCTTAGGAAGGATAACAGACCATGACCAGGAGAGTGAATCCTTGTCTATAATAATGTTCAAGCTGTTTGTGGACAAGGGGAATTAATAAAATGGAAGAGGCTCAGCACTGGCACTTTATATAGGACAATGCCCTGAGCTGGGCTGTGTACCCAGCACATCCCTGCTGAAGTGACACCTTTGCAGAGGAGTTCTGGCACTCCCAGGGGTGCTGCCCTGTGCTGTGGTACTGCAAAGGCTTCTGCAAATGGCCAGCAAGGCAGGCTGGCTGGGAGCAAACCAAAAATCTGTAAATAACATTCTACAAGCAAAGTTCCATAAAAGACCTAAAAATACCAAAAGGGCAGTTTGTCAGTTGTTGGGGTTTGTAAAGTTGCTGTATTTATTTTTGTTCTACTGAATGGGAATGAAGCTTTAAAGCCAGATGAGAAAGGAGAAAAACTTCCCACTTCAACTGCAGGATGCCATGTGCCTTTAACACCCCAAGAAATCAAACATCCAATCACAAACCCTCTCCCAAACCCATGGCCATAAACCATTCACTGAGTCTTTACAGTCATCATTCAACACTTGCTCAGTGCAGAGAAAGGATGTTCCTTGATTCCAAGAAGTCTCAATTTAAGTAGATAGGGAATAGTCACAACTTTTTTTTCATTTCTGCATCTTGTTTTTCATTTTCATTTTCGTGTTTTAATTCCCTCTGCTTAACATGCCCTCTTTAACTTCCTCTGCACTTCATAGTGCCACTGATCTCAAAATAGTTCAGAAATGTTACCCCCAGATTTCAGAAGAGTTTTAGCACCCTGAAGGATTTACTGCCACTCCCTGGGCAGGTCAGTAGCAGAAAGAGCCCACTCTGTGCAAGGCCATAGTGACTCCTCTATTCCCCCATCTTCTGTTTCCAACACTGTGAGTCACAAGGAGAGCCCATGATGGCAGGGGTGACATTAGGGCAGCAAAAGCACCAAACCCAGTGTCCTGAGGTTACTTCCTAACACAGGAGGAGGGGAGTTTTCCATCCGAATCCCTTGGCTCTCCCCATTGAGGGCTATAGTGGGTTCTGTTAAGAAGAGGTCAGACTTGAGACAGACACTTTTCACATGCTGTTCCAGTGAGAGAGACCAGCTTTTGGTGACATCCCTGCCCAGCAATGCCGTGCTGGAGGAGGGGGCGGCCCGCGCTCCCCTGCCCAGACATCCCTGCTATGGGAATGCCACCCTGCCAGTCACACTGCTCACACCAACTGGGCAGTAAACTCCACCTCAACTCTGACATTTAGCTCCTGCACGGTGACTCACTCAGGGCTGCCCAGGATGCCCCCTTGAGGGATGCAGGATCCAAAGGCAGTGCAGGAAAAAGTCAGCAAGATACAGAAATCATGAGGCACCTCAGCGTTCTTATGTATTGCGGGGAGAATCAATAGATGAGGGCACGTTCCAGTTGCTGTGTCTTTTTGCAGAAAGAAGCTGTGAATTTGTATTTAAAGCACACTTTACTGAGTGTTCTTTGACCTGGTGGACTTTTTATAAACAGTCAATGGTGTCACCAAACCCACTCAGCGGAATGAAATTATCAGGTCTTACAGAGTTTAAAAAGAGAAAGGGACCACAAGTTGTTTCAGGGTGCATTGAATAAAATTATAATCACATGCATTCTTTATCATTTTCAGCTTGTTTAAAGCCTTGACTGACTTACAGCTCCTAAGAGTCACCTGAACAATGAATGACCATTTGTGTCCTTTCTGACCAGGTCTGAGGTCCCTCAAGACAAGAATGTTCTGTATCTGAGGGAACGTGAAGCACATTGGTCATCCCAAGGAACCCACCATGGTAAAGCCAGGACATCAATCACAGCTGACCCAGACACAACCAAGTCCCCCCTGCCTGTCCCTTCTCATTTTACTAGCAATGTTCTGGACCTATTTATGCAGCTGGTGCTGAGGGAGCACTAGATAAAATAATAATTTTTAAATTCTAAATACTTTTCTCTATGTGGGTGTCTAGAATTACTTCACAGATCCCAGTTAGGACAAACATGGTTGTATGTAAGTTAACAATTAGAGGTTGCTTTCTTGGAGTGAAGACATTCTATAGACAAAATAATAAAATCTGGCATTTACTTAAAATCTACACTATACACAACACAACTTAAAAGGAAGTGCTCTCACTTTCTCAGAGGTAAAAAAGATGCTCCTTTGAAATGTTTGACTTCACAAGGTACAATTTCCTTGTACCTTCAACATCTACATGAAACCTCCCTGGAGATGCAGCTGAGCTCTGAGGTCAGACTTTTGTGTCAGCTGGGAGAGCTCTTCACCCCTGCTGAGCTACCTTGGCCTCACGAGCTGAAGAGCAGCCCAAAGTGCCCAAAACTTCCTTAAATTTCCACCTATAAAATGCATTACCAAACTCCTGTAGCAGAAAAATCTGTGAACAGCTAAATGAGGGCATATCTGTATCTGCTGGCTGGAAAATGTGCAAGTTTACCTGCTCAGAAACCCAAGTCCTTTCCCTCCCTTTGCACCCCAGAGTCATTTATTTGCCCAACAGCAGTTGGGGGGCAATTAGTATGTCCAAAGGTTGGGATTTTTGGACTAGAGCAGTGCTCAGATGCTCTTTCAAGGTTGTGTTTGCTAATATTAGTACAAAGTCAGACATACCAGAGTGCTGCTTTTATTTTTTTGTTTCTACTTTTCCTTAAAGCGAAAGCTTTGACTCAGGACAGAATGTAGCTGTGGCAGCAGGAGGAGCAGAGGGGATGTCACCATTCAGTCAAGGCATTTGGATTAGCAGGCTTTGGAAGAAAGAGGTTTCAATATATTTAATTTACATGTCTTTGATTTCTTGACCTTCTTTCAAACCAGTCAACCCTTAAAATCTCTCATGAGTCAATATCTCCAATCCAAGACTTACCAGAGAGTTTTTGAATGCACGTAAGTGGCTTAGGGGTGAATTTATCCTCCTGAAAGTTGTAAAATACATAAATAAATTATTCTGCAGGACCTGAGTGCTTGTCAACATAACCTATTGTTTCACCTGAATATTTACAGAGGTAAGAGAAACGATGATATTGCTTATTCCTATTTCCACATGAAGTATTATCATTTTTTTTTTTCACTTTGGAAAGAATTCTCTAAGATCTAAAAAGCCTCAATATATGTATGCTGTGTTTGAAAAAGTCAGGCCTAAGCATTTGATATAAGGACAAGGATTTGACATAAGGTGCAGGAGGATGGGACAGTAATTCCCCTTATGCATTTTTTGTTCCTGAGAGATGAAGTGCTGAAACAGAAACACCTTGGCTGTGCCTCATGAGGCTGGACCTCAGGACAGAGCTGGGGTGGGAGCCAGGTCTCCACTTCTCCCGAGGTTCTCTGCCTGGAGGGACCTCAGAGCCCATCCAGTGCCACCCCTGCCATGGGCAGGGACACCTCCCACCAGCCCAGGTGGCTCCAAGCCCTGCCCAGCATGGCCTTGGACACTCCCAGGGATGGGGCAGCCACAGCTTCTCTGCCCAACCTTTGTGTGGACTTTCAGTCAGAGGGTGACCTGATGGTGACCAGCACCCCGAGCCAACACCTCCTGCTCTTTACACAGATTGCATCACACAGTCTGCATGGTGCTTATTTGCTACTCAACACAGTCATTAAATAAACATTAGTGTGATAGGCAGGCAAAAATAACACCAGGTGTAAAGAAACAGCTTATTATACACATGCAAGTAGGTAACACAGTCCAGGTAGGCAGCAGGTGATGCTGTCCAGGTGCCCTTTGCTAATCCCTTAAAAATAAACTCCTACATCTTTCACATAAAATTCTTTCCCCACTTAATTCCATCTTACTATATTTTATAGAAAACTCAAATGATGAACCTTCAGTTTCTTCAACAACACATTAGTGTGATACAGATGCTTTGATTTGGGGTCCATTTCAGTTCTTTAAAAACAAATTACTCATAGAACGTGTTCAGCTCATTATCCCCGTGGGAGTGAGAAGTGTTACTGTTTTCCTACCTAACTTCTCTGAAACTGCCAGATTCCCTCCCTCTTCTGCACTGCTTTTCTTCCATCGTGACTCCAAGAAGATAACTGGCAAATAAGAGGCAAATAAGCTCTGCCAAGAGGTAAAATTCACTGTCAAATACACCAGTGACATGTATGTATGTATGTACAACAAGGCATGTGTATGTGTGCAAGGCTAAGCCCTGAGTTTGGAATTCTAAACCTGAACTGGATCATGTGAAATTCTCATTTTACTGACCTTAAACTCAGTTTTTCACTGTGAGTACTTAAAATCTCTTTATTCTGCTATTCCCACCACCCTGAACTGTCCAGTTTGCAATAAAGTCCATGAAAAACTCTGTTATAAAGCCAAAGGGCCACTGAAACCTATGGTTACCTTCAACAAATCCTAAAAAGAAAGATCCAGAGGTCCTGGTCTTTTATTGCACAGACGTGAGACATCTGGGAAGAGCACCACATTTTGGGATGAGTGTAGAAGAAACAGGTGAGGAAGCACTGGCAGCATCTCTGTTTCTGCTGAGGTGACTGTGATACAACCTGTAGACATGAGAGTGCTCTGGAAAGGACCTCAGTTCTGCCTGACAGACTTGCAAAATAAAACTGAAGGTATTTTAGAGAGCAGTGGTGGGAATGGAGAGTTTGTAGCTATCACAGATTAAGACTTCTAGATGTGTAGCAGCTTTTTTATCACTGAATCACTGGGAGATTCACCATGTAAAGTCCCCATGGACATTCTGGGGGGTTAGCCCTCCAATACCATGCATTTGGCAGTTTTGCTTTTAATGGCATTTAAAAAAAAACCCAAACAAATATTGTTCCTATTTTAGATCCCAAAATTTAACTCAAACACAAAATTTTCCTCTAACCCAGCCCTATTACTTCCCAGCCTCCATGAACACCTGTGTGGTGAACACTTCTGTCACCACTCTGTGGAGCAGCAGGAGCAGGTCCTGCTGTGGTGCCGTGGACCTTTGTCCAGGTCTGGCTTCCAAAGCAGGAACAGCAGCACTTCCCACTTGGTGTTTGAGGCCTTTCCCCCTCCCACACACACACATGGAATTCGTGGATCTGGTGGGAGATGAACACTGATCTCAGGGCAGCATCTCTGCCTTTTAAAGCCCAGACAAGGACTGTGCTGTTGCTGTTCTCCCTTCAAACAAGCCCTTTCATTTTGGGTTCCCAGTGCAGGGCTTTTTGTTTTGTCTTTGGGTTGAAATCCTTTTAACTTGGATTCTTTTGTGAGAGTTTTCATCCCCCTTCTGGATGTCCCACCCACTCAGCGTCACTTGAAATGAAAAGATTAGATGTCAACTGGTCTCCAAGTACAGAATAAAAGAGAACAACAAATTCTACCAAGGATCTCTCTCAGACTGTAAAAATAAAAGATGAGTTTGTATTGGCAAAGGCCTCTCTTGATCCGTTAATATCAAGGAAGACAAAATTATCTGTGTTCTTTGTGAAGCAGCAGTTGTTTTAGTGGGGAAGGAAGCCAAGACAGCTGTTAGATAGTTCAGCACAAAATCCTGACAGCGACACACCAACAACAACACCAGCACTGAGGGACTCGGCCAAACCGCCAAAACACCAAAGATTACTGATGCTGCTGCTCTCAGAAGGTTTGACAAACTGTGATAATTTGAAGTTTTCAGAGTGAGAGATTGAACTTTTTAGTTCATCTTGGCCTACTGTGCTTAAAAGATGCTGTGGAAGGAGCAGCAAGATCTCTCAGATAGAAAAGACCCCATGGAGAAGAAGGAAGCAGGTCTTGGTCAGATTCAGTGGGAAGGAGCCATCCATGTTTAGTTTGGATGCAGGACTTTACTCCTTTGAGGAATGAGAGGCTGTGAGATTTCAACAGCTTTTGAGGAGTCCTCAGGTCAAGCTACTTGAACAAATGGCTTTGTCCCCATGACCTGCAGCATTCCCAACCTCGTGACAAAGGATTATGAAATCATTTTTCCACTCCCTCTCGGGCAGGATGAAATCCAGGGGCACTGCAGTCGGAGCTTCCTGACTGGGGTCTTGCTCTCACCCTGTCATCTGGCTCTGCTGGCCTGACCTCTCCTGCACATCATTTTCTCTGTTTGTTCCAACTTCCCAGGAAGGGTTTGTTTGCAGACCTTCAAGACTTTCAGACAGAGCAAATATCTAATTGCCAGGAATTTAACTCTGGAGCAAACAGCGTCACATCCAGCTCCAGGTAAGTGGCATATTAAGCTCAGCAACAGAGATGGGAGGGAGCAGAATTTGGCCCATCACCATGAGCTCCAGCCACCAGTGCAGTGCAGGCTGTTCAAGACTGCAATAAACTTGCCCTCTGCCCTTGTTTGGAAAGTTTCATATCCAATTTCTCCCTTCCCAGGCCCCTGTGTCCTCTGGAAACGCTTTCTTTTCCTCAACTACACCCTTTTACATGGCACTCTACATTTCTCTCCAGCTGCACCTTCAAAGCTTTGTGAACTCCAATTACTGTCTAAATTGCATTTATGGCAAAAAAAAAAAAAAGTCATTTTCTTTGAGTGCAGAATTACACATTGGCTGTTTTCTTATAGATTTGGATCATAAAAGAACTCTGAGAAGAAAAAACATAAACTTACAGCCCAGCTTGGCTGTAACAGCCTTTGTTCTGCACCAGTGGATGTAGGAGAGAACGGAGGGTGAGACATTAATAAGGAACAAGAAGGCCCCACAGCCTGATGGAGATCAAAGACCTTCCCCCCACCATCAGAAAGCTCCCACTGATGCCATGAGCCTGTTCCAACATGGAGCTGAGCCCTAGATCATCCCAAACACTCACTGGGAAATTACAACACCCTTTCCACGGCACCACTGACTCCTGCAACCCTTTTCTCCGCTCTCTCCTTTTCTGAGGGATGCACCACATCCTAAGTTCTGTAGCAGATGTTCTCCACAAGGCTAGAATCATTTACAATGAGTGTTGGATGGACAGGGAGCTCAGACTTCTCAAAATCCCTGGCTTTCCATGTGTACACAGCACAGTCAAACCCTGTGAGCGCTCCTGACATCCTCTAACCTCCATGTGGGAACCTTCCCAAACAGAAGCGTATTTGACACGCCAGCAAGTAAAGAGAGAGAATTCTTCGAATCCAAAAGTCAGTAGAAACATTTAAATCTCCCCAGCAAAACTCGCTCTCGGTGTCTGATGTTTCCCGTCTCGGTTCTCCGAGGGGCTCAGCACGGTTCTCACTGGGGGAGCAGATCCTTCTGAGTCACCGGAGCAGAGATACCCTTGCCAAATGGGAACTTTCAAGAAGCTGCCCACTGAATTCACAGGAGATGAAAGGAAAGCTGCAGTTCTAACAGCAACATCACCTGACAAAGTCCTTGGCGTTTTATACCTAAAAAAAAAAAAAAATCAACCCTTTTCTGCAATTTCTCGCAGTGTTTTCAACAGCTGGATGTTTTACTGTATTCATAGGCAGGTCCAAATATAAATAGCAGTTTCTCTACTGACCCACATACTTGGCCTATATTCAGAGCCTTTTGAGATGTTTCCATTAACCGCAGAACAGTGTCAGGTCTTCCTCCAGTGTAATCTTATTTATGAGGTCCTGTTTCCCAGCACAAAACAGGACTAGATCAGCTGCACTCAGGCTCCTTGCCTCTTCTCCTCCCATCCTCCCTGGACACAAACCTTCACCCTCAGCATCTTTCATGGCTGCATTTTCAGATCTCATTTCCAGTATTACATGAAGGAAGGAAGACTGAAAAAGATGATAAGCCACAGCTAGTGGGAAAATTGAGAAAATAAACCTCAGAGAAGGAATCTAGTAGAAGCTGAGGCACGTGGCTCCACAGTTACTATCTTTTAATATTTTATAACTACATTTACAGTACTCTTAACTCATCTAGTCTGTGAAATCTCCAGTCCAGAGAATCCAGAGTAACTGAATTAATCCAAGTACAAAAACCATGGCTCAAATCCTCTGGCCTTTGTCTGGGGAAGTCTTTCATTGGAGCTTTCAGCTGGAAAGAGACTGCAGGAATTTGTGGCTGTGGAGCATGCAGCTCCAATAAATATATAATTCATCACGGCGAGGTTTGTTAAAACCGTTAGGAATAAAATAAATGTTCCTCTTTCCTATTGAAAAGAGATGTCAGCTTTTCTCTTATGATTACTAAAAGGGCCAGCCAGGGAGAATAAAGGCTTATTACATGGGAAAGCATATAGAGCCCTTTTATGAACTCTGGCTGCAGCCCTTCTCTTTGTGAGACTCTTTGTTTCAATTTGTTTTTCAGCAGCTGTATCTGATCTGTATCTCTGCACACTTTCATCCTGTGACAAAACACAGCTGCAAAGTGACTACAAGTTTCTCATCTGGCCATCTCTGCGTGTTCTCACAGAGGGGACAGGTATGAGAAGCCCCAAAACCGATTTGGGGCTGTTAAGTCCGATAAATAATTGCACAGTGAGTCACGAGGTCTGGCTATCTCTGGGCTCATCTTTCTTGGAAGTACCAGCGATAGCACCTTATCACCAGAGAAGCTGAATTTCATGAGTATAAAGCAAAGGCAGTTACTGGCATAACAGAGTGAGAAGGGTTGCCATCCCTTGCAAAGGGTTTTTAGCAGGGAAATGCTTTATTTTCAAATGCAGAATAGATAACAAATTACAGCGTGTTTAGTCTAAACATTTCCAAGCTAAAAAAAATCCTCAGGAGTGGCAAAAGCACAACCGATGCACCAACAGCTTCGAGCATCAACTTTCCTGATTTTGGATGGCATTATCATAGTTAAAAATATTACAGAGTCCCACTGTATGAAGTGTGTGTGTTAATGCTTTGTTTAGACAAAGCTGCCTCGAGAGAAAATTGTATTTATGTAAATACATATGTCTTCCCTACCACGCCCTGCTCCCCCCTGTTTCAGGAGTGCTGCCCTACACAACCTGAAGGGACGGGAATATAAATCCTATGAGGAGCGGCTGAGGGAGCTGGGGGGGCTCAGCCTGGAGAAAAGGAGGCTCAGGGGGGACTTTCTCACTCTCTGCTACTCCCTGCCAGGAGTGGGGAGCCAGGGGGAGTCAGGCTCTGCTCCCAGGGAACAGGGACAGGAGGTAGGGAATGGCCTCATGTCATGCCAAGGAAGGTTCAGGTTGGATATTAGGGAAAATTCCTTCACTGAAAGTGTTCAGGGTTGGAAAGACTTCAGCAGTGTTCACTCCCCAGGGAAGTGGTGGAGTCACCATCCCTGGAAATGTTCAGAAACCCAGTGGACATGGCAGTTCATGGTACGGTTTAGTATGAGTGGTGGTTGGTCAGAGGTTGGACTCGCTGATCTTGGAGGTCTTTTCCAACCGTGAAGATTCTGGGATTCCACACAGAGAACACCCAAAGGCACTTGTAAGCCTGATGAGGGAACACAGAAGACACCACACAGGACAGGGCTTATTTCACACAGGAGGGTTGCAATGAACTCAATGCTTCTTGGACACCAAAGGAAGAGCCAGGAATATCCTACAACTGCTGGGCTTGCCATCTCCCGCCACATATTCCCTTTCCTGAAGTTTCCTTGTCTCTCCAAGCTCCTTAGATGGGTTACCCCATTCCAGCCCTGCAAAAAGACCATGAGGAACAGCCACTTCCCAAACACTCCCATGGAGCCCTTTCCCTCCTGCCCCACATACTGGGCCAGGGCTGTTGAAGGATCCCCCAGCTACCAACGGGGATTTGCAATTACACTAATGGACTTTATTGACCAATACAAGTCAAATGTAGAAGTCTTTGAAGTTTGGGAAGAACCATTTCAAGTTATTAAACATTGTGGATCTCAGCTCTGATAATGGTCCACATTTCCCTCCACAGTTAAAGAAAGGAATGTACAGCAACAGCAGCTGCACCTGCCTGACAGGCCACTGCATTTACAACTTGTATTGCTGCCCTTACTTTGAGTGCAATCAGCAAAAATAGTAGACTGGCAAACAGAGAATCATTAAGGTTGCAAAAGACCTCCACGATCATCAAGTCCAACCTTTTATCCCACAGAAGATGCTGACAGTGACATTTGCTTTTTCTTGTAATCAGACAGAAAAGCAAAATATCAAATATTTTGCAGAGTGGAAAATCTGAATTATTTTTGGCAGAAAGGATCAAAATTAGTTCATTAAGAAATTCTATCTGATAATGTCAAACCATTCATATCTATAATTAATCTTTAATATTGTAGTAATTTTTAGAAGCTGAAAAGAGCTGAACTCTGAAGCAAGGAGTCAAAATGAAAGTTGCTTTTTCAATCTCAAGTAGTATCAGTGTTTCCATTGAAAACTTCATTGAGATGTACTTCCCCCAAAATTCTAATTATGCTGAAACGGCGTTTTCAAAAAGAAATTTATTCTGCTCAAATTAAAAACAAATTAAAAAAACCCAACAAACCAAACCAGACGAAACCCCCGAAACACAAAACTTGACTGCCTGGCGGCTTCAACCTCTCTAAAAATAACTGAGCCAAGTCAAATCCACCCACCTTCCCTCTCCATCACAAACACAACCTCTCACAGTTTGATTACAAACCTCAGGGCACGCTGTGGTTTCGCTTCCAGCTGCGGCCCCGGGGTTGGGTTGATTACAGGAACACCCCGAGAGCTGCCCACGCCACAGAGGATTTTCTCAGAAAGAGCTGGCCCAGACAGCAGTGCCAGTAGGTCTGTCTGGGCAAAGAGCTCCCATGGACATCCTGGAGCAGAGTCAGCTCTTTCCCCACAGGGGCTGGGCTGAAGGTGGGAGCCTGTTCCCGGCACACATCTGGCAGCCCAGCGGTTGCTCCGAGGTGTGACTTTCCCACCCCCTGGATGGAGGCAGCTGTGCTTTCCAGTGGTGCATCACCACACTCAGCCCAGTGAGCGAAGGCTTCTCTTGCTCTCAGGACTGAACTTTAAACCTTAGCTAAGAACATTTTGGGATCTGAGCTGTGAATTTTTAATTCGTGGGCTTGAGAAAAGGCACTGGTTTCATTAAGAAACTGAATGAACTCAGAGGTAAAAAGGAGCACCATTTCCAGAAGCTGATTTAAATACTCTTTTAGAAATCATTAATTATGTATTTGACTTTTTACTTACTGAACACTACATTCCTACACACAAGTCCCACTTCAATATTCCTCTACATCTGAGCAACCTGGTCTAGTGGAAGACATCCCTTCCCATGGCAGGGAGTTGGAATTGGATGAGCTTTAAGGCCCCTTCCAACACAAACCATTCCATGATTTTGAGCTCTGTAAAATCTTCAAAATTATTTTGATTTGGTTGCTTTTGCTTCCACTTTGCACCCACATTTCATGGGCATGATTGACTTTAGCAAAAGGGAAAGCCAGGAAAAGAGGGAGATCCTTGATCCACACCAGGATAAGGAAGACAAGAAGAGTGCACACGAGTTTCTCATCTGCTGTACATTTACAGGGAAAGGAGGAAACTCAGGTAACCACTCTGTTGAAAGCAAAGGTGCTTCCGGGTCACTAAAAATTCCAGAATTATTCCACATTTTCTCCAGTCTTCTTTTCCACTGCAAAGACCAAAACCTGCCCCATCAGATGCCAACCAAGCTGTTACTTGTTTTGTTTCACAGGTTGCTAAGGAACGGGGCTGTTTTTGCTTACTTGCCTCCCTTGGGCTATTTCACAACACTTTGTAATATACACTGCTCTTTTCTGCTGCACATCTGGTTTTGATTTTAGGTTTCAGAATCCCCTCTGAAAACTGAGATATTAGTTTTTCATATCTATCATCTAGACAAAGTGCATCAGCCTGTCAAACTGAGTGCACCGGTGAGACACATTTAACCCTCTCAAGTTACCCTCCCAAAAGCTGTTTTCATTTGCTGTAGAGTTCAGACGGTGGAAGTAGCTCAAGTATTTTGTCTAATTTGCTGTGTGAAATTAGTTGCAACCACCATTAAATTTTAGGTATGAAATAAAACTACCCATTTCTTCAAACATGCCACTGAAGAGGAAACCCTCCTGCCTCGCAAACGCGGCCAAGGAGAGCCGTGCAGTGGATGAATCGATCGCCACCCCAGCAGACGCTCGGCAACTTCTCCCAAAGCTTCTAGTCTTTCATTTTCCTTGGAAGCAGCTGCTCCCAGAAAGCAGCTAACCAGCACGGAGAGGGGTTCTCCTGAGTCTTTGGAAAATGGTGTTGTGGGATAGCAGGACAGCCCGCTTTGTGCTTTGGGGCAGCTGCAAACACGTCCCTCATCCCAGCACTGCCTCTGGCCAAGCAGTGCCGGAGTCACTGAGGTTGGAAAAGCCCTCAAAGGTCATCGAGTCCAACCAGCACTGCTATGTTCACCCCCAAACTATGTCCCCAAGTGCCACATCCACGTGCCTGTTGAACACTTCCAGGGTGGGTGATTCCACCATTGCCCTGGGCAGCCTGTTCTGATGTCTGACCACTCTTCCAGTGAAGAAACTTGTCCTAATACCTAATCTAAATCTCCCCTTGAGGCCATTTCCTCATGTGCATACAAACTGATGGGGATAACGTGTTCCTGCTCTGCTGATACCCCTAAACCAAGTAATCCTGACCTAGGTCCTCCCCCAAAGCTGCTCTGCATGGTCTGCAAGCAAAGCTCTGACAGAGAGGGAGTGGGCAGGGCTAACACTGTTCCTTTAGTCTTCACCCATCTGGTCCCAGCGTCATTTAAAGTTGCAATTAAAATTTATATCCCCAGGCTAAGGTCATTCTGAAAACTTCTGCCAAGAGCTACATACATTTGACACCCTGCAGAGAAAAGAAACTGCCTCTGCTTTATCCCAATAGCTTTGCTTCTCCCACCACCCCGAGGATTTGTCTCTGCCCTTCTCAAGCCACTCTGGTGACTCTCTGATCCTATAAAAGTGTATGCTCCAGGGAATCCTCCTCTCTCAGCAGGACACGGGGTCCAGCAAGTCCCACAGCTCTGAACCAAGGCCAGGGTGATTCGCTGTCTGGCCCTGCAGGTTCTGGCCCCTGGTCCTGCCTGGCAGTGCCAGTGCCAGGGAAGTCCTGCAGTGTAGCAGGTTTGAGAGACACAAGTTTTCCTGAGAATGACCCAAACTATCATTTGAAAGGAAATATCAGCCAGGAGAGGCAGGCCTGGCACCTTCCCCTTGTGCTGGATGAGGCACAGACTGCTGCAGCCTGTCTGCTGCAGAGCTGGGGCTACCAGGGCAGGACTGCCAGGTGGGAATGGTGATTCTTCCATGGAGCATCCACCTTCTTCAGCCATACCAGCCCAAGCCTAAATCCACAACCTTTACCTTACAAACCTTCAGTGATTATCAAATTCAAAGTCTGATTTTCACCCTTCTCCTGAGACCTATCCCAGCAGTGTTAAAAATTCATTGTGAAAAAGTAATTGATGCCATGGGGGTCCATGCCAGTGAAAAATGAACTTGGAGACTCCCAAATTTGTGTCTCACAGCCAGCCTGCCCTTTCCTAAACATGAGGACCATACTAGAGAACTGTTCCACCACAGAGGAGCTGTAGGGTTTTAAGATTGCACAGACATCAGATCTTGTGAGTTTTAGAGATCTGCTGAGTTCTGGACATGGTGCCAGTGGCTGCACCTCTGGTTATGTCCCAGTGCTGCCCAGCTGCCTTCCTGACAGGGCACTGAAGGCAGCTCAGCAGCCAAGGGGGGATAAGTGGGCAATGTGACATTGGATTTTCCCTAGCTCACCTACTCCTGGGCACATCAAGAGTCAGCCAAGCTCGGGACAGTGCATGGCCAGCCCAGGGCCTGGCAGCCAGTTCTCCTCCTGCCTGGGACTCCCAGGAGCTGATTGCTCCAGGGGCTCTGTGATCCACACAACCACAGAGCTGTGCCCCTGCTGTGCAGCAGGGATTGGGAGCGAATGGGACAATAAGCCTGTGGAAAAATCTCAGGATACAGCCTAGTCAATCTCATCATTATCCCGTCACAGCTCCTTGGATGCTCCGGGGGCATAAATTGAAACAAAGGTATTAAACGTGGCAAACCACATCTTTCCATCTCTTTGCATCCAACCTACACCAACCCAATGCTTGGAGCCCTCAATATCCCATTTTCCCCCACACCCCTTTTTCTTTTGGTGTGGCCAGGCTTTCCCCTCCCTGCAGCCTCTCTGGAATGGCTCAGGCAGCTCCCTCCACCCAGAGGGTCCTGCCCAAAACCGTCCTGCGGGTGAGCTCACCGTGACCTTTCAGCAGAGCACAGCCCTTGTTCCTCCCCGTGGTTACAGAGGCTCGTGGAGCAGGGCTTCATTTGCAGCTCGTGTGCTTCACCCTTAACCAATTAATAGCTCTTCCCACAAGGCAAAACGTGCTCCCTTCAGGCAAATGCTTCGTCCTGATGGATGGATGGTGGGTGAGGAGAGGGTTAAGGATATCATGGAGCAGTGGGGGCACAGAAAAGCTTAGTCTGGAAGCAGTTTAAGTAACCTAAGGAGAATCTGATACAGACCAAAGACACACAAGTACAGATGCATTTAATAGAAGCCTCTCTCTGCTTGAGATCTACAGCTGAGACTCCTGCAGCAAAATGTGCTGTTGGGAACATCCTGTGCTCCGACCACGATGGCTTTAGGAGGAATCGGAGCCAGTGTTATGTGCTGGTGCTCTGGAGGACTGAATGTTCACTTCAGGCACACGTTTGGGGGCTGTACATTTATACACAGATTCTGGGATGCAGCACATCCCACTGTGAACTTGGACAGCAGCTTGCTCTTCCATCTAAGAATTCCTCTCCTAAGAAATCTCGGAGCTGTGTAAGTAAGGGCACAGTCCCAGGAGCTGTTCCAGCAGCAGCTGAGCCAGGTTAAGGCGTTCTCACCTCCAGCCTGCCCACAGCTGTGTGTCCACTGCCCCCCATGCGGGGTTACCACCCTTTTCCATGAGCCACATAACCACATCTGCGGACACTCCCAAGTCTGGCTCCGTCAGAATCATCCAGCTTAGCTTAAATACTTTTTAGTAAGTTTATTGTTTGGGCTTATTTTTATTATTTTTTGAGCTAGCTTATCTTGAGATTGATAGTTTCTTGACTCAGTTCAGCTGCAACTGGAACAACATCTCTGACCATGCTCCAATAAAGCTGTTGCAAAATTGCAACTGTCAGTCTCTTCAGTCAAAGCCTGTAAGAGCAATCTAAAGATAATATATTTAATATTCATTCCCTAAACATTCTTTTGTCTGCTATCTCACTGTTTCCTAGGTATTACTGGAAATTTAGATCACTTATGTGTGCAGCAGTCTATTCTCCAACAGCTTATTTAAGGAGATCTAAGATAATCAACACTCTGAAGAAACCATCACAAAAAAAACCTCCCTCTTCCAGGGAATTTACAGTTTCCATGAGGTGCAGAACTGCAAGAATCCAGTAAGTCATGGGGGAACTTGATCAGAAACTGTTGGTGTGTTTGTATTATTAGTATTATTACTTTATTTCATTTTCAGTTCTTGGCATCTGGGACTTAGGAGCTTTGTGCAGCCAGGGCCTCACGGGGCGTGCCAGGAGGCAGCAAAGGTAGTTTGGGGAGACACAAATATTTGCTTCGCTGACCTCTGTGTTTGGCTCCTAAGGAGGTTTGATTTGTATTGAGGGCCGTGCTTGTGCTCTCAGGGAACACACAAAACTCAGGCCAGTATGGGATGGGAGCACAAAGAGCAGCCCTGCTCAGGCTCTGACATTTAGCAAGCCAAGAGGGTTGAACATGGAGCCAAGTCCATTGCCTGGCTTGGCTGCACGAACCAAAACACAAACCTCGCCACTGGAATTGATTATAGGCACATGAAAAGAAAATACATAAAATGATACATAAGGTTCTTGTAACCCCCAGGAGCTGATGCCAGAATGTGCTCATGGGCTTGGTTCAACACCACAAGCGAGCGCAGAGCTCGGCCCAGGCCACGCTCGAGTTTTCATCACATTAACTCTTCAGCTGGGGTCAGAGCAGCCCTTCTGCCTGCTCCCACATCCCAGCTCCCCTCCAGCCCCCAGGGAAGGGAGGAGCAGGATTTAGAGCCCTTCAGCTGGTGCAAAAGGTGCTACAGCTGCCCACGGGAGAAAAGGAAATTGAATTAAGTGAGATTAGGAATCTACACAGCAGAGGAGCCAGGAGGCTGCTTATGCTACATGTCAAATACTGCATGAGCCAGCCCTGCAGAAAGTGGATTCTTCCTCTGCTACAGATCCCAGTGACCCCTCAACACAAACTGGGGGCTTTGGCCATGCATTTCTTACTTTAATTATGGGTAACAATTCAGTCAGGAAGCTTAACCCATGCACTGATTTAAACAACAAAACCCAGCAGGCACTAAAATGTTACGTTTCTTGGAAGAATATGAGTTATTAACAGTATTCTTTCCAATGCAAAGACTTGTGCCTTTCTGTAGACTCTCACTACTCTCCACAAAGACACTTTTATTCTCAGTTTGAAGTATTTGATACGATAGTTTGATATGATTAAGGTAACACTTTCAGGCAGGGCTCGAAAGCAGACATAGTTATTTGACTGCAAGACCAGTGAGACTCAACATTTCCCTGGAAATGAGCACAGGGCAAAGATGATGGTTTTTTTTTTTCATTTTCCAGTAACCCTTGTGCAAGGTGTTGGAACCCTTCTGAAATGGCCACTAAAGGGACTGTCTGAAAAATGAATCAAGCCTTTATGCAAAAAGCCCTGAAAATAGAGTTAGCACAACCAGGTTTGCTCATGGACAAGCACCTTTCCCTTCGGAAACACCAAACCCGGGGGCTGGAAGCAAATAAAATGTTCCTGCAGGACAAAGGGATGATCTTTAAGGTCCCTTCCAACCCAGACCATGCTGTGATTCTATGAGTAGTGGGGGCCAGCATTCGGGTACATCATATTTTCTTCTAAGAAATAAGTAATTTGCTCCTAATACAGTTACTCCCAAAGCAATTTCCCTTCAGGTTTCAGACACTCCTGTGTCCTGCTAAAATAAAGCAGGAGTTCAACAGTGCACTCAAACTCTCCCAATTTAACTCGAGGTTTAGACTTTTCTAATTCAAAGACATTTCATTTGAAAGTGTTTTTGCCTTATAATAAACAGATAATAAACAGATTCTTGGTTTCCTACAATAAAAAGAGAAAAAGACTGTAAACGTCAAACTTTTAAAAGGGCACATGGGACTATTCTTTAATTTTACTCTTTGGCTGTGGAATCTATACTCATTAAAAGTGAAAAGTTGAGCTCTGATTGCTATTTGTGCTTTGAAAGTTTGCATTTCTACCCCCAGAATGAAAGGCAAAATGTGCTGATTTGCTTTCACCTTTTGTTTTTAGATTTATTTTGTTTTCCTTCCTGTTGCAACGTAGCACCAAAATTTGAAGTTTGGGTTCCCTAGAGTGCAAAGAAAGTAATGTAACAGTGTTTCAAAGCATCTTTCTAAAGAAATATGTGTAGTTAATGATGTAAGATACTGAAAATATTTCGCAAACTATGAATTTTGGCTACTAAGTGATAAAAAGGTTATGAAATGGCCCAGCTCTTTCCTTGCTATGGATCGTCCTGATGATCCAAATATGTAATTCTTCCCTGTTTTGCTGTATTTTTATACAGAAGCATAATAGATAAATAATAAAAATAACATCATTGAGTTACAGACAGAAGTGGAGATTGGATTTGGGGGCAGCCAGCACGAGAGAGGCAACAATTTAACCTGATGGGAGTGGGCAAGGAACAAGAAAGAGTCTCCACCTCCTCATTCTCCTTTTGGACATGGAAACACGGCTTGGTGTGAGGGCTGTATTTTGGAAGATGCTGAGCTTCTGTGCACCCTGTTGTGGTGCTGTTGTAACAGGCTTTCTGAAAGCCTGAAAAACAGGCTTTGCTTTGAAGCTGGGGAAGGGGCAGCAGGGCCTGGAGCCACATCTCGGCACAGCTGTGGCTGTGGCTGAGCAGCGTCCCCCCGGTGCAGCCCGGCCCCAGATGCAGCTGCTGGCCCTGCCCAAGCCGGGCACACCCCGGGCTCCCCACGGGATCTGCCACATTCCAAAGGGCTGCCAAAGTCGGGCTGCTCAGAGCAAAGCAAACCCGAGCAGTGCATGTGCAAATCAACAGCACATGGAGGAGTTTTCCCCACATCCCCCACGGCTTTCGCTCGCTCCGACCGGAGAGTTCAGAACATCCCGTGCTTTAAAGGGTGTTTGGGAACTGCTTTCTCCTACAGCTTGGAAAGGAACTTAATTATTATTTAATTAAAACTGGTTTTTCTTTAAAACTTGTTTTCATTCCTAACAGAGCCATAATGATCCAGCCAATGCTCTCAATGTAAACACACTTAACACAAAATGGTTTTTAGAACAAACCATTAATTTCAAGACTTCCTGGTAATATGTATTGCTGTTAAAGCAAATATTTTTCCATAGGTTTTGAGTCTGTGTTATCAGGGTTGCAATAAATTCTGCTATTCCCACACAAAGATGTTAAAACCAGAATGGCATTATGCGTCAAGTGAATTATTTCTGTTGGATCAAATGAGTTAATCTCATCCTGATTTTCCAACCTTAACTATAAACATTTCTTGAAGGAACTGGAAAATATGTAAATAGGAGCAATCACTTGAAATAAAAATATGCAGGGCCTGTTCTGAAAATATTGACATGAAGTGATTGACATTATCAGAGGATCTCTTTGCCTCGAGATATCTCAATGAAATTAAATTGTTTCTGACAAGTTCCTGAAGAAATTTTTAGTTCAAATGAAACCATATTTTCAAAGAAAAACATTTTGGAGACAAACCTGTGCCTCTCCCCTTTGGTGCAGAGTCCCCTGAGCTTCAGGAACAGGGGGGAGTTCTTTGCCCTGCTGTGGCTTTCAGGCTGAATTTTTAGTAGCCTGTGGCAACTTGGGGATTTTCCTTGCTTTTTTCTTGTTTGTTTGTTTGTTTTTTCTCACTCTGAGTAATTTCTGCTGTACATTGATGTTGCTGCTGTTTGTAAACAGTGGGTTATGAGCTGTTCCTAAAAACTAGAACAGGTTTTACCAGAAGGGACTTCGCCTTTCCTTCAGCCGCTCTCCCTCCCCTGCGTGTTTAGCTACACTCTCAATTCCACGTCTTCTTGTAAATGGAAGGGCAGAATAAATCTGGGAACCACAACACTTTCTGTGCCCCGCCTCCTTCTCACCCCGAGCTTTCCAAGCTGCTCCTCACACCCAGCCACGGCAGATATGCAGGAGCAGCAAACCACGGCTGCCCCCGAGGCATGTCCTGTCTCCACACTTGTTTGTGGCATTTTTCCTGGGACAAATCCCACGGGATACATTCGGAGGCTGTTATTTATGTTTGCAACACGAGCGTACTGGAATCAGGAAAATTCAAAATAGTCCATGGGCGATAGAAGCAGAAATGAAAAGATAAATGAGTTTCACACAGAAACTCAGTGGTGGAAATGCTTTTTGGGTTGGGATGTCCGACCTTCTCGGTCCGAGGGTCGGGACCAGTTTTCGGAGAACAAGTGACCCATAAGTGGCTGGATGTAAATACTGTCGATAGATTGCAACTTACTGACTTTCTAAGCTCTCCCTTAAATATTCTTCCCCTTCTCCAAGACAAAAGGCTGGTAAAAATGATGGAAGAGGCCATGTGATTCTTCCAGAATCTGCGTGCGGAGCCCCTCTCGTGCTGGATCAGCATTTCTGCTTCTGTGCTCAAAACTGGAAGTGAAAAGGCATCTTGCCAGAAGAACCCAGAATCAAGAAGTGTGGAGCCAGGTTGCAAAACCAGGAAAAAAATCAGAGGGAAGTAGGTGACCAGAAAGGAGGAAGAAGATGTTTCTAAATAATGCCTGTATTTGCCTAAGTGGGCAGCAGAGTCACCAATTAACCAATCCAATCAAAGGAAATCTGCATTTTCACCCTGTTCCTTATGGAAATGCATGGAAACAACTCCTGTTTGAGTCATTGCTGTCCCTCACTTTTCCTCTCCCCAAAGGTATCCATAAGAATGCTGTGACATTCAGCTGGTAAATTTTTGGCATAGAAAGGAGAGAGCTGCAGAAATACAAGAATATTTCATAAGGGTTTCTCAATAATGAGGTTTTTGATCTTCCCAACATTATCCAGAAATAAAGCAGATATTTCTGCTCAGCTGAACCCAGCTGGCTGTGTGGAAAATGTTTCAAAATCTGCCACAAATCTTTATTTTTTTCCTGATGTCTGTTAATTTACTTAAAACAAATCAATTAAATGTCCTAATTACAACTGAAATATATAATTATATTGTGCACTCAGTTCAGTGCATGCTAATGAAGCAATCACCACCTTCTTATTAGTCACTCTGGAAAACTAAACCCAACTGGGAGCTGAGAATGTTTTTCTGCATCTTCAAACAAGGCACTTGGTCCATTCTTTGCTTGTTTCTAAACTTGAAACTTGAGCAAAACAGGCAGAAAAAAGATACAGGATCATTGTACTATTTTCTTTTCTTATTGTAAAAATTCAAGAGGAATTATCATGCCCTGAGGTGGATCAGCTCACTTAGAAATTAGAGACTGTTTTTAACATATATGTTAATATTTTGCCAAAAACCTTTAGCAAATGAGTATAAATTTTAAAAGACAGTACACGGCTCTAATCTAATTCAGATGAAAAGTATTTTGGTGAGTGTGCTTTGCCTACCTAAACAGAAATATCAGAGCAGCTACTTAAATGGTAATTGATAAATGTACAAAATTACTACCATTCAAATTGCAAATCAGTTGGCAAAATTCAATGAAGGTTTAAACATTTCATTGCATTAATGATAAAAATGCATAAATTTACAAGGAGCAGCATCCAGCACTTGGCAGCTTTCCACTGTATTTACTCACAGGTGATAATGTATTTAAAAAGCACTTGAAGCAGAATATGTATTAAGCACTACTAAACTTGCAGAGATTTATTAGCACAAGCTTTTAGACTGTCTCTGCCCTGAAGCAAACTCATTTTTATTTCTGAAAATGAAAAAAAAATAGAGCAATACATCATTTTAAGAAACACCAGCGAGGTCGGTGTGGGAGTTATCTTAAAATCCAGTATTTCTTCATGACAAGTGTAGGTCTGTAGCCTTCAGCTTGTATGGGACTGACTGGTGGGGCTGCCTCAGAAATGCTGATAGCATCCACAGGATGTTCCTTTGCACAGTAGTGAAAGAATGGAACTTTGGAAAACTCCCTGGGGTCTCCAGAGGATAATAATCTGACACTTCCAGCACCTTAAAGTGCCCTGATTTTTCATCCAGAGCTGAAATCCTGTCCATCCAGATGAAAATCAGGCACTGCCAATTCTTCGGGGAACTTCAGCTGATGAACACTGTCAGTTCTCACAACAGATGTGAGCAAAGCCAACAGAGAAACAGTTGTAGTTATTTAGTGGTATTTGCAGGGATGGTCTGTGAGCATCTGCATGATGGGGGGCATGCAAAAGGAAATATCCTAAATACTAAGTATGGATCTCCCATAGAAGGTCTTGGAAAGAAGAATGTGGCAGAGCTTGGGACTTCCCTTGGAGCTGGAATACACCAATGTGCTTGAGGTGGTCTGGGAATTGTGTGTTGTGTGTCCCATCCCTTCCATTCCAGCACCAGTGCAGCAAACCCTGTCTGTGGCTGATTAGACCAGAGTAACCCCACCATGGTGAGGGGCTCCCATGCCCCATGCCCATGGCAAGGCTCTGAATGCACCCAGACCTTAAACATGAAGGTCAGTGTGGAGGACACACAGGACATGGAGATAGGGTGGCATTTCTTGTCCCCCAGCATGAGGCACAGCATTTGTGTCCTGAGTCCTGTGTCAGGGCTCTCTCTGAAGGCCACCACGCCTTCCTAATTAGTGCTTTTAGAGAGGAACAAAGTAAATTAGTGAAGATTTGCCACATGAACCTTCCCTCTTCCCACCGAGGTCAGAGATGCTGGTGCTGGAGGCCCCACATCCTGCAGCCAGCACAAGCACTTCAGACTCCCACGGCAAAATTCCGACTGTCTCCCGCCTGGTACAGTCAGGAACACGGAGTGCTGTGTAAACAGGGCCCATCTGCTGATCTGCTCCAGATATGCAACGTCCTGCCCTTGGCTTTTTGGGGCTGTACTGACAGGGCAGGCACCCTCCTCTTGGCTGCTGCGCCTTCTGAATGGATGAGCTGCAGTGAGCAGATGACAGAGATTTCTCTCCATTCTAATGCTTTTCTGGCCAAAATCCTCTTGAGAATTCAACTCAGCAAGATCTTTAAATACAACTGAGGGCAGAATTTGGCTCAGGAAGTGTTTCCCTGTTTTATTCCCTACAGCTTTTCATTACCACCTTCTAAATCTGTAGCGAAACCAGGAGTGTTTTTACGGTGCTCTGCATGAGAGCGTTGCTAATAAGTAGCTCCATTAAAAATAGTAAACATAAATCATTTATTCATTTTATGCATTTCTAAGTCCACTTGAGAATATTTTTGGCTGAGCCAAGACACAAGTAAGGGTGTTAATTATTATCTTACTAGAGCAATCAGTTAATAAGGCAGTTAGGAGAGATGTTTGTTGGGAGGTTCTGGGTTGCCCCGAGGCTACTGAAGTCATTGTCTGGGATAGAACACGAACCAGGGAGCTCGCAGGAGTCTGGTGGCACTAACCCAAAGCCCTGGAGGCCTCTGTCTGCAAATGAGCTGAGAGGAGGGAGCAGACACCGGGTCTGAGCAGGGGAGCTGTAAACAAGCAGGTAGAACGCCCGGCGCAGGCTCTCAGGGAGCAGAGCATTGCCTGGGGCTCTGCGGGGAGCCTGGCAGGGCTCAGTCGGTGGGGTGGACATGGAGAGGGAGTTGGGTTCGGTTCCCTTCTTCCCCAAAACAGCAACAGCCTTTTCAGGGGTCTGCTGTGTCCCCAGGCCAAGGAACAGGGCTCTGCACTGCTTAGGAGGCTGAGCACCTTGGAGCAGCTCTGCTCTCCTGGCTCACCCATTCATCCCCTGTGAGGACCCTGAATGGTCCCAGGCTCCTCCAGGACTGAACAGCTCTTTTATTCCCTCTCCTGCCACACCAGAACGGGATGGACATCCAGACTGGTGTGGTGCTGGCCAAAGCCATCACCTGTCTGACCATGGCCAGGTGTCCTCTGCTCCCACTGCATTTCCAGAGGGGTCGACACCGCAGAACCCACTCTGGTAACTGGTGTTTCAATCCAGGGGCCAAGAACAGAATAAGTTTCCAGGTTAAATCCCAAGGGTTCAAGAAGAGCAGCACACTGGGGCATCCTGCTCCTCTCCTGCCTGATTTCTGCCTGCTCACTGCTCAGGAACTTGAATCCACTCACCACTGTGGCACTGGGTGACAAGAGCTAAACAGCTCCATAGATTACTTACAGGAGGGAGGTTATCCCAGTCTCCTGAAACCGAAGGAAAACCACAGCTGTCTGCCCTCAGCCGAGGGTGTGTCAAGGAACCTGTCCACAAGGGAAGTGTTTCTGGTTATGAATTATATCCTACAACATCCCTATTCCCCTATTAGGGATGCACTCCGAGGTGCTCCAGGGGTAGCCTGTTCCAGGAGCTAAATTCTCCCCATAGGATGGAAGAATTGTCAGAGGAGTTGGCAGAGTAAGGAGGGAAAGAAACCACTTTCTGATGTGCTTTAAAGCCAAATAATCTGACTCCTTCTGTCAGACATCAGCAGGGGATGATCTGCTGTATCCTCAAAACATTTAAACTCATTTGCAGCACAGAAATCACTTTAAAAATGCCAGTCCTTTTGCTTGTCCTCCCTAATCCAGATAGCCCTCAAAATATGGCTGTAGGAGAGAGATCCCGTTTCACCTGCACAATGGAGACAGCCTTTACTTGAGACAAAACAGTCCCAGGCCATGTCCCACATCTCTCCTACAGTCTGGGATAGTACCTAAGCAGAGGACTGTTCTTGTCAGTGAGGGGAATAGTGTCATTCCCACTTTGCAGATGGCAAATTGAGAAAGAACGGGATGAATAGCTTATCCAAGGACAGGGAAGTCTGTAATCAGACTGAAAAGTCAACTGAGATCTCACTTCATCCAGTGGGATTGTTGTTGGGCAGATTATTTGTTTTTCTCAGGAGATTCAGTAAAGCTTCCAACAAATCTAGCATGAACAGCCCAGAGCTGACACTGTCTCTAGGAGTTGTTCCTGCACTGGAAGAACATAGATGGGAAATAAATATTAGATACATTTAATTCATTATTTAATAATCTATTTGTGCTGGAAGGGATGGCTCAGGGGTACAACCCTGGCCAGCCATTGCCCTGACAGAGCTCCAGCACCTCCTCTTTTCCATGGACAGAGAGACATTTCAGAACCATTGCTCTGTGGGGTTCAGTTGAAGAAGATGACTTGGCTTTTAAAGAGATTAAGTTGATTCCTTCCCATAAATTCAGTAGCTACCCCAACTATGTCTCATTGAGGAAACTTCCTCTGACAAGAGTCATGAATTATAACCAGGATAAAATGTTTCATTAAAATACAGATAAGGGAATGTAGAAAGCAAGGTTTTTCTATGGATAAACCCAATTTTGCTGCAAAAGCAAATCCTCAGCCGTTTTTCAGGTCAGTAAGTTGAAGTCTGGGTGTTATAAATCCATCATCAATGTTTTCTTACAGCTATAGCAGCTGACACATCTGAATCACTGGGAGCTAAAAGCATGCCAGGAGAAATGAGCCCCATCAAAACACATCAGGAGGAGCTGCAGCGCTGGCTCCTCTAATGTACCTGAGTGCTGACGGAACAGTATTGGCTCCCCTTCCCCCAGAGTCCATCAGGAACAAATGCCTGCCCATGGAGGGATTGATTTAAGTGTATCAATTGAAAATCAGCCCCAGTTTCACTAGAGGGATGGTTTTAAGCGTAATTAATGCAAAAAGCTTAATAGCTTTCTTGTTGAGGTTCAGTGAAGTATCTCTGATGGTGGTGCATACACAGCAGTCCCCACGTCCAGGGCAGTGTAAATGACTCCTTCTTGCTTGATTATATCCATGTTGGATGGGTTCAGTTCAGAATGGAACTGCCCAGAAAAGTATCCCTCCCTTCTCCACAAAACACTGCCATTTCATTAAAAAAGATGTTAATGATTAAGGGAACAATTGTGGATAAAACCATCTCCAAGTTTTTGTTTTTCTGGTGAAAAATGCATGTGAAAAAGGAGCTTCTTCCTCACATGTTCAAAGGTCATGTTTATGTGTAGATACAAGTAAACAACCAATGTGTCAGTAACATTTTGGTTATTTGCCCTGGGTGATACTACAAGTTAATTTACAAGCAAAATGAGGTTATAACTTTAATCTGTGAAGGAAGGAAGTCCTGGAGATTATTGCTGTGCCACCATTAACTGTAGGACACTTCTGCAACAATCCATGTCGGGGACAAGAGTTTCTAATGTGCCCTGCAAGCTGAAATACTCTAAAATGCAGGTTTTGAAACCAGGTCTGTGTCACACACCCACAGTGCTGGATGATTTCGTCCCGGTCTGCTCCGTGACTCAGGACAAGGAAGAGCATGTGAGGCTTTCCAGAAAGGAGAGCTTGGGGTCAGCTGTGGGGCATCAGGATGATCCATCATGGTCACTGTGCCCAGGCCAGAGGAGCTCCCAGGATAAGGCAGGGCAAAGCTGGGGGTGGGAGAACGGCTCTGGCACGTGGCACTCCAGGTATCTCTCACCTCTGTCCCAAACAACCCGTTTTTCTCATTCCTTCCAGAATTTTGGGACACTGGCATGTAAGTAATGAAGTCAGAAGAAGTTGTGTCCATTGCTTTTGTAAGAAAGACTCGAATTCAGGAATTCTTTTCTTTTTTGTTTTGTATAACCTGGACAAAACTGCAGGAATCCTGAGTAACTCGGGGCTTCAAAACCTTATTACAGTATGTTTTTGGAAGCCTTTATATTTGGGAAGTCTATATATACACACTATCTATCTCTATGTCTGTCTATCTATCTATCTATCTATCTATTAATCTATTTATCTATCTCTATATATATTAGAAGCCTATATAGATACCATGTATACATGCATAGTATATACACTATATATATTCTATATTCTATTCTGAGGACATTCTGCCACTCTAAATGCATTCATATTTCAGGTACACAATGCTACCACAGTTTCAAAACTGAACACCTGAAGAAAACTTTGGGGGTTTAAAAATAAGATATTTGTTATCTTAATGTTAACTGATGGTGTTTGAAGAAATCTGGAATGGTATTAATCATTTAAATTACTCACTGATTTCAATACAAATGTACTGAGAGATGAATACATGTCTACTGGTCATGCTAACCTGCCTTCACCAAAAAGTAATATTTCATGTGACACAATGAAATGTTACCAAAATGAATCATTAACTTCTAATTCTGAGCTAAGACCTTTTTAAAAAAATGAAGATTTTTTTTTAAGTAATTTCTGTGGGTTTTTTTTTTTTTAATACTTTGCCTGCATTTGTAATGCTTGACTGCTCTAAGGATTTAGAAATCCCTTCCCACAGCAATTCAAAGTAATACTGGTAGGTCAGTATTTGATGGCCTGGGACCTCAAAGCCCTGTGCAGCATCAGGGCCTGTCCCAGCAGGAAACAGGGGGATGAACTGGCAATGCTCTTGCTCCATGCACTGGAATTAACCCACTGTCAGAGCGAGGGCAAGGCGTGGGCTCAGTTCCTCACCTCCACAGACCTGCAACAGGAGCAGCAGGAGGGACACAAAGGCATCTCCAGGCTTTCAGTGTTCTCCTGGGTTGCTGCAGCAGTTGGAACAGCTGTAATTTACAGGAGGAATAGGAAGCAATAATGTGTTGTGTAGCCACAGCTCCCATTGCTCGTGTTCCACCCAGTGCCATTATTTAGAGATTGGCTTGTGCAACTTCTCCATTTATTGCTGGTTTGTTTTTCCTTTTGTTGCAAGAATGAAGCTGACAGCTGAACACGTGTACCTACATTATGAAATCATGCTTAACAAGAAAAAGCTAATTAAGATGTTACAGTCTTGGCCCATGCCCTGAATGCTGACAGCAACGCCCCACAACTGCCCTGGGAGTGACAGGAATTGCGAGACACGGGGATTTGGGAACCGGAACATGCCGGGAGAGAGGCAAAGGCCTTTCCAGCCTGTGCAGTGCAGGAGTCTTCTTGGCATGGTCAGAGCCACCACCACCTCCTCTCTCCCCAAAAGTCAGCCTGCACACATAGGGAGCACAGAAGCACCACTTCTCACACATCTTGTTTCAACAAAGCAACCCCGAGGGCAGAGTGACCCAAACGCTGCTGTGAAACTGCTTAAATTCAGCTGGTCACAGCTGGCCCTTCCCTGGGAACTCAGCCCCAACATTTAGGGGTTTGTACACCAAAGGTGAGGTCAGTGTCCTCCACACCCTGGGTGGGTTGACAGGCAAGCAGGACCACAATCAGCAGGGCTGAGCAGGGTCTTTCTGCACGTTTCCAGCACGTCCCAGGAAGGTGTCCCAGCCGAAGGACTCAGAACCCACCACATTATTCCAAGGGGATTACATTATTCCCGATGCAGTAGGAATAAAAAAAACCCATTCTGTATTGTAATATGAACACAGGGCAGCCTTTTTGCAAAGCAAAAGCCTCCAGCCACAACAGCAGCAAGAATTAAAACCACACTTCCAGCATGTCCAGCTACAGTATATGTTTTATCATTATTGTGCAGACATATGTTTTGTGTGACTTGGTTCATTTATTTCCTTTTTGTTTTCAAAGCTAACACATGGCCCTGAACAAAAATTACACTTAGTTTTTTATTTGTTCAACTCAGTTAAAATCACAGCACTTGTTTTGCAGGGTTTTACATAACAATGTGCTGCTTTGTATGACTTTTATGTAATTTAATTTCAATAAACTCGCCTGAAATAATTTAGAAAGTCTACAGAGAGTTTGTGTATTCAGTGTTAGGGACTTGCATTTAACACATTTATTCATGTCAGACTTAAAATTCAATTTGAGTGTGGGAGTTGCTTCCCTGTTCCTACATGGAGATAAAACCCACAACAGGTGACAGGATAAATTGTTCCATCTTATCCAGGACTAGAAGGGAAGGCAGCTAAACTCTGGCACTCATCAGTTCAGATGGAGGACTACTGGAAAATAAGAGGGATGGTTCAGGAAAACCCTTTTTCAAGAACAGATTTCAAGGAGTGGGAACTGGGGTTGCCTGGTAGCACTGATGGACAGACTGGACAAGGGAGACAGTTGGCAAAGGAGATGATGAGAGTCCCTCACTGGTCTGTCTGGAAAAATAACAACAAAATGTTACCAGGAATATGACTGTATAAATCAGGGGAGGAGCCACAAGCTGGGGGACACGTGGACATCTCAGAGCTGCTGACCAAGATGCTCAATACACCACAGAGCAATCAGGAAACCAGTGCAGGTTTCCTCACTTAATGGTTTGTCCAGGTCTGTTGTTCACAGTTTTGGACAGACCTAAAGGATCCCCTTAGAAGAGCTGCCCTCCTGCTGAACCAGGCTGGACCACTGGGAAAGAGTGTCCTTGAACAGGGGGAAAGAAAGGGGTTAACACAGGCTCTGAGGGTTTTGTGGACGGGAAGCACGTGTGGCTGGTGTTCCTGAAAGCCACGGACCACAGAGTAAGGGAGGCTGGGGAAGAGAGGATCCTGAGTGATGGGGCCAAGCACACCAGTCAAGTTGGGGAGGCACTAAGGGAGCTCAGACCTGGCTCTGCTGTAGCAGGGAATCAGAAACGAGACAGAAGTGACTCACAAAGGTTGAGAAAATTCAACACAGGCACCCAGGGGGTCAGAGGAGAACCCACAGTGTGTCCAACTGCAGGAGAACATGCCCACACAGCATTGAGAAGTTGGTACCAGGTCACTTTTGAAAAGAGCAGCTGATTCTTTCTGAAATTGCTTCCCCAGAAGTGCTTCTTCCAAGGAAGCCGCGGGGGATCAACCGAGCCGTCAGCCTGCACTGCTTGCCCTTCGTCTGCTTTGCTTCCTCTTTCTTGTGCCTCTTCTGCTTTTGCAGGGAGCGTGTGGAGCAGAGGGTTTGACATCAGAGCAGGGGCTGGTTGCGACAGCAGAGGCTGATGGGCAGGGCAGGGAGGAGGGAAGGTGGCACAGACTGAGGGGCTGGCACGTCCTCATCACGGCGCTCCTTGTGCCGCCACCAAGGCTGGGCTCTCCCTTCCCTTCTTCAGCTGGAGCAACCCTGCAGTGCCAAAGGCTCCAAAACGCTCCACACACATGGTTTTAATCAGAGATAATCCATTTTGATATGCCTTTTCCTTGGAAAAGACAAACTCGGTGCAGCGGGGTTTGACAAAAATCAAAGGCAGGTTTCCCTGGGAGATACACATCGAGCTCTGCCCGTGGCTCTGCAGTGTTGCAACACAGCTCGCAGCACCCAGGGAGAAATCAGTTCTCCTTTCCATGGCAGGGGGTTGAAAACCAAAATAATTTCTTTGTATCTTAGGAAGACCACCTTTAGCAGATTGGTGAAGGCAACTTCCTGATTTCTGGGGCCTGACCAACACCAGGGCCACGGCTCCAGCACAGTCAGGCTAAGCCCATTGTCTAAATCATTATTGCCCTTAGATTCTGTTAAGGTTTCAAAGTACCGAGAGGAGGGGATGGGGGAAGTAATGAAGTTACAGTCCCTTATTGTACAAAGGCAACTCAAGACTTTTTTTAGGATGTTATCTATCAGCCTGTCTGGCAAATGTCTGCCTGGTAATAATGTATCCGTCTGCTGAAACAAGCCTAAATAATGCATCGTTACATCAATAATTAATAGGCACACGGGTCAACAAGTTCAAGATTGTTACAGGCACAGGAGATGTGAAGGAAATGGCTCATTTCAGGCTCTGCCAGGCCGAACATGGCAAGCACAGCTTTGCAGGAAAGCCATGGAAGGAATGTTGGCAGCCAAATGCCAGAGCAGAATGCGCAGGGGACACAGCTTTGTGCCTGCTCAGGCCCCACTTACTCATGGAAAACGGGAGCCCACCAGGGTGGCACTTCCCAGGAAACAGAGGATCGCTCTGTTTGGGGAAGAGAGGCAGAACCTGATTCATACCTTCACTGACATTCCCAGAAATGCTGTGTTCACTACCAAAAGAAGAGGGAAACAGCTCTAAAGGCTGCTGTTTACACCACATGACTGTGCAAATGTGACCCTCGACATCATGTTTCTTCTCTAACTAAAAGGGAGGGTTTATCTCATCTCTCTTTGCCTGTCTGATAATCAGGTGCCAGAGACCAGCTGAGGCTTCCCTGCAGCCACAAACAGAGAGGTGTTCGGATGGTGACTCAGATAGTGCCAAGGAAAGGTTCCTAAGAAGGAAGGGGGAAGCACCCTCTGAAGGAGCCCCTTTCCTCAGAGGGAGACCAGACAACTACCTTGGACTACCCGGGTTCTAAATGGCTAAACATAATCAAGCATACAAACCACATCCAATGTGTTGAATTCTGCATCTTTCCCACGACTGAGTGGTCCAGGGAGCGTTAGTGAGATGCCACCTCTGGGAGTGGCAGCAGCACCAAAGGCAGGTCAATCTTCAGGCCCCCAGAGATGTTCACACAGCTCTGGTGAGCTCTGAGGCACCACAGCACACCGGGGCAGGAACAGAAGTCAGCCCAAGGAAGGAAAAAGGAATTAGAGTATCCCATGCTCTTGATTTGGGAATCTCACTTCTCTAACCACAGTCAGTAGCCCAGGGAAAATCTGAGCCAAGTAGGCATTGCTGATTTTAGTACAAGCTGATGAGAGCAACAGCTGGGGTCACTTACCAACCAAAAAATCTGTGCCTGAAGCGATCTGGGGGTATTTTTAAATGGAAAGAGAAAAGATTCAAACTTACTGTATGAAAATGGTTTAAAAATCAGAGAGGACATGAAAATAGAAATACAGAGAAGGAGGGTTGAAATAATAACATTTCTTTTCCTGGAAAGAGTGCAGAACATCAGGATATTTTCCTAATTTTAATTCCTTACCCTCAAACCAGGAGGGTGGGGTCCCATCTGACATTATTTGGGATCCAGGGACAAAAATGCAAGACTGAGGTTGCTGTTTGTAAAACAAACAAACTACAATGGTGAAAACTTCATCCCCTGCAGTCACAGTCAAGTACCCACATATGTGTTCAAGCTGATCTGTGCACACACATCCCTTCCACAATGGGACCCCTGAACAATGAAACTGTTACTGAAAACCTCAAAATATGATGTGGTATGATCAGAGTATCTTGGTGAAGCAACTATACTGTGTATGTTAAACTTGTCTCAATAGTAGCAACTTAAATGAGTGGGGGAAACAAACAAGAGTTTGGCCAGGTTGGGGTTTTTTGTTGGTCATTTGCTCTTTGGGTTTTTTGTTTGTTTGGGTTTGCAGAAGAAAACACAGCAAACATCACAACTCTGTTTTCAGAAAACCACAGCCTACTTACAACCAAGGCAGCACAGGGGGAAACTGAAAGTACAGAGGAGAATCACAAGCTGCAAAAGCAATTCTAGTAACAAGTCATTTTAAAACACGCATGACCAAGACAGAAAAATCCCAAACTAATAGTTACAGTAAACTTTTAAAGCTGCGTGATAAGTTAGTTACTGAAGATTCTGTCAGAGGGATTTTCTTCAGAATGAAGCCCTAGAGTGTATGGAGGCTGGGCTGGCCTCTGGCCCATCTCCAAACAGCCAACACCGATTCTGCTCACTCAAGGAATTGCACCGAGCTCGGAGGAGTGACACCCACAATCAGCAAGGACAATACATGAACCATTTCTGAACTAAGATGAATTAGTCACAGGAAGGTCATGCAGTCCCACAGTTCATCCAGTCAAGGCTCTCAAAAGTGCATTATGAAGCTTTATTTTCTTCTTGCAGAGCCCATGGCTTTGGGGTTCAAGTGTGCAAAAGCACCAGAGGACTTGTGTGCATCACCTCAGACCCAAGAGACACAAGCACTTGGGAGCAGATTCTGTAGCAATTAGCTCCTAAATGCTGGAGCCACTTATCCTCTCGAACTGTCTCCCAGATAATGCTGTGCTGCTTTCTTGGGAGTGTCTGACCCAGCGGGGAATCCACCCGTGGAGATGGCTGTGGGGCTCTGTTCACTCAGAGCACACACCCACTGAGTGATGCAAAGCTGCCTTTAGCCCTAGACTCTGAGATTTTACAGTAAATGCCAGGGCCATTTCTTTCTGTGCCTTTGCCTCAGGACAGAGGCCTTGGAAAGTGCAAGGGGCTCTGCATTGCAGGGCAGGGACACAGGAGCAGGGACACAGCATGCTGCTCCCAGAGAGGACAATGTCTCCATGGCCTCCTTGTCCTCTCCTGCTTCTGTGGGAGCAAAACCAGCTGCTTACGAGCCCCATTTATACACCTGGAATGCTATGGATGTGGCTAAAGAGTGAAACCAACCTCTGCAGGCACCTCCAAGTGATTCCAAGACACAGGACACTGCATAGGAAAAGGAAGTATGGCATCAAGGCTTAGGTGGAGTGCACATTTTCCAAATTAAAGACAAATTACAGCTCTAAGAAAAGATGAGAAGAGAGGACTCCTGGCAAGAGGTGTAATACATCATTTATAAAGACCCTTAGGAATGTAGATACCCAATTCCCTTTCATTCCAGTGGCTAATTCCCTTCTCCTTTGAACACCTGCCCAGGGTATGTGGGATGACATTAGGTTCCCTGTTCATCTCTTAAGGAGAAAACAATGAAGGCCATTTTTTCCAACATACAGAACTGGATTTCCAAGGTTCACTTCTGGAGTAAAAGCAACCACCTCATGGGTCATAGTTTATCATAAAGACATGTTTCCCTCAGCTTAGCTGTCCTGAAATCAATGCTCATGATCCTCACCATCTTCTGACTCTTGTGCTGTTGTTTCTCTGACCTCTCTTTATGACAGCTCCACTTTTATAGTACAAAGTTCCTCTGTTCTATAATGCAAAACACTTTTCATCCACCTAGACAAAAGGACTGGACTTCAGGAGATGCTCTGTGCTCATAGCAGAAGTTTGGTAGTCAGCAAAGTCACATGGCTTGCTTTTTATGTCCAGTTACTTGATCCCAACTCCTTTCTCACCCACATGGTAGGAAGGATTATTCTTCTTTTCAATGCCTCAGAGTCTTTTGATGGATTTAGGGCACAGCTCTTAAAAATGTATAAGAGAGACAGGCATCGCATGATTTTGCTATGGATATTTTATGAGCAAGTCTGGGTGCACACTGTGGGCTTGAAACAAAAGACTGCACAATGTGCTACCAGGGCAGGAGCTGTGTCATTATTTCTTGCATTTAAGGCTTCTGGGAGTCTTGGGCAAGAAAAACAACAAAACAAAGGCATGGGAGAGACAGCAGGATGGAGTAAATGGGTCAGGACCTGTAATTCAGTCATTTGTCAGAGTACAAATCCGATTTGGGAGGCAGCAGCCTGGCCCCTCCTTTTTTATTGGCTGTTATTTGGGGGTTGTATTTGTTAGTTAATTGAGTTAAACTACCACCTTGAGAAGACGATACCAGACCTATGTGGTTTTCACTTCTGCACCTGCAGATGCCACCACAAGAGGTTTTTGGGACCAAGAACCACTTCAGCTCTTATTTATCACTGGAGTGATTTACCACTGTAGTGACAGGAGCCATTATTTATCATCTGGAGCATAAACTTTCACTGCCACTGGCCTGATAAAAAGTGTTGGTTGACATTTTTCAGAGTATTCAGCTGCCAAAGAAGACATCGATGATGTTCAGGCATCTGAATCTTTCAGATGTGTTCTCAAAGCAACACACCAAAGGGAATCTGCTTTCCCTAGGTAACTGAGATGTGCTCAGTGCCTTCCCATTTCCAGCTTGACTGTAATTCCTTTGACACATCTGTAGGGTAAGATGATATCCACTGAGCCCAAGGTTGGTAAATGCAAGAGGTTGGATGCAACCTCCAGCCCAGCAAGTCCTGAAAACTGACTTCCCAAGGCTGGGAGACATTCCAGGGAGGAAAGACATCCAGGGCTCCTTACCTCCTTTCCCTCAGGGTCTGTGATGACTGATCCCCTCGAGACAGGACATGGGTAGGGTGGGCCCTTCTCCTAATCCAGTTCCAGATTTCGTCTTTCACATTCTAATCACTGAGATGTGCATGACAGGAGGTGATAAATGAGATTTCACCAGATCTCAATCTTCTCCTCTAGAGAGTTTCCCTGTGAGCAGCAGCAACAACCCGAATTCTCTGTCATCAGCCTGAGCCTGCAGACACTGCCAGTGGTGTTTTATTCTGTGGGCTGTAATTTCCTGGTGGGCCTGCATACAAGAAATGAAGCACTAAAGCTTTTTCAATGCTTAATCTACTCCTTGAGAAAGATGGACACAGGATGGAAGCAGGGATACAGCTCACAGTCCACTGCTCATCAGCCCTTCCAAATCTACTCCTCTTACCCCCACTGCAAACCCAGAAAACGCTATTTATATTTTCTTTATTCCATTTGTATCGTGTTCACTGTTAGATAACACAGAGCAACACACTCGTGTGGTGCTTTACATCTGCAGAGCTGGAGTAAACTGCCCAGCCAAGTACCAGTAACAAACACCCAAACTCCAACCACATGCACATGCTTGTAAGGGCACCTACAGCTAAAAATGTGGGTGTTTTTCTTGCAATCTTACTCAGAAATGAACTTTTAAAGAATCAGCTCTGCCAGAGATATTAGATTCAAACTCCTGTTTCAGAGCAGATGCATCACCAGGGAGGGCATGAAGGAATTTTTACGCATTACTTTTACACGTCAGTACTTTTCCTGTGGGGAGATTTGAGTCTCTTAACAATATATTCAATGGATCTGTGGTTTACACAGCAACCCCATAATAATACTTAGAACATACAGGGTCTTTTGTAAATATTACCTTATTATACTAAATGTAACAGCTTCAATTTGCTATTTATGGGAATGCTCTTTGCTTCATAGTAGAGAAATGTAAATACCTCTGAAGTGGTAGTTTCTATAGAAACTTATTTTGCCACTGAACTGTTGAATAAACAGCCCAATTTTCTACAAATCTGGAGCATCTCTCCAAAGTGGCAGATAATGATACTTTACAACTCTGTAGCCATTTATGTCTTTGAAGCTTGCTGTAAATATGAACTGCTTACGCCTTCAGGACTATCCTTGGGGTAGCATCGTTAGTCTCACTGAGAAGGGGAGGTAAAACAGCAGGTAAAAGACTTTACCCAGAGCAGGGTGTCCCTGCCCAGTAGCTGGATGTGCATCACACTTTCATTGTGGCTCTGACAGTTCATCTTATCCCAGCCCCACAATCAGTTCCATTCCCAGCAGGAAAGGTCTGTCTCAGCAGCAGCGCTGGAATGAGAGATGGTCACAACCCCAAAACAGACACCAAAACTAGGAGTATTTTTTGGAAGCTCAGTTGGTTTTGCCCTGTGGATGTGTGGGGAGTTACCAAGTTCATCTCAGGGTTGGTGGTGCTGCTGCACGGAACAGCTCCAGGCTGGGGCTTGTTTGTCCACAAGACTTCGCTCCCAAGAAAGCCAATACCAGGAACCCATTTTTCCTGGTGTCAACACAGCCTGAAGAAGTGCCCACGAGAGTAACCATGAGAGATTTCTGTGCTCCCCTCAGGCATTAGGTAAGTTGAGGAAGGAAGCTGAAACTCCTTGGGGCTGAGAAACCACTCCTGATTAGTTTGTCACCCTTTCTTACGAGGAACAAACACATCACTCAGAACACGGAGCAAGAGCAAAGCCCACTTGCCCACGAAGGATGACATGTGTCCCCTGACCCTTTCCCACCATTCCTGCTCCCTAGGCTGCTATGGAGAGGTGCCTGGACAGCAGGCCCTTCACCCCCGAGGTGTTTGGCTGCCGGATCCCCGTGTGGGTGCCGCTGCCGCCGCCGCCGTCCCAGCCCCGCGCAGATGCCGAACGTTAGTGCTGAGATCAGAGCCGTGGGAGTTGTCCCTCCTCCACACACCAGATGGTTCTGCGTTTGTTTTTAGTGCTTACCTATCTGCTCCTCGGCTCCTGGGAGTCATGTGAGTCTGGGAAGGGAATAAAGAAAAGACTTCCCCGACAGCTAGCAGAAAAATAATTATCAAGAAGTTTCCTTTTCATGTGTTATCTCAAAACACGGAGAATGTGCTCAAGAAGCACTTGGAACCTTCTCAGAGAGGAGAGAAATCAAGGGATAGGGGCACATGTGGGAAGTTCCTTGCTGTCCAAGCAGTGTGGACAGCTCTGTCAGTGCTTCCTCTGCTCCAGGGAGAGACAAGACACCTTTTGGACTGGGAAAATAGATTGTCCAACACTGGCTGCCTTCCAGTTTCACTGCATAACGAAGAGCAGGTATTTTCCCCTTTAACCTTGTCCTTCCTAAACCAGCAGTATTTAAAGGATGGTGAATCTGCCTCATTTAGCAATGAGAATCCAGCTGATTTTTGGTCTCTCACTTTTCAGAATGGATATATTTTGATTTTATCTGAACAAAGCAGCTCGTACTTCTGCACTACCTGTGCAGTGAATGGACATGAAAACACACATACAAATAGAAACCAGTGCAAGTGAGGCATTTTACAAATCTGTGATACTTCCTCTCTGGACTTTTTCAGCCTGCTGCAGTCCCACTGACTGTTGTGATTTATTCTGCAAGTTGAATGAGATCCAGTTCCTGGGGGTATATAATTATGTCTAAAATTTTTTTCTCAAACTTGATTGCATAAAGAAGCCTTAAAGTGTGACCAACCCGTCTGCATTCCTAAGACTTACAAACAAAAAGGCAAATGGGGAGATCTCCAAATGAATTTGTGAAAAAGGATCTTAGGAACACCTTGTAAAAGCCTCTCTCAGGTTTGTGGATACCTGATGTAGACAAGTGTTGTAGCTCCTACATGGAAAGACAGAAGATGGGTCATTTTATCCCTGGAGCCTTGGATCCTGTCATGATTGGTGCTCCTTCCCTGGCAACCCTCACTTAGCATGATAAGCAGGTCAGGAGCAAATTCAAAACATGATGGAGTCAAAAATACATCCTATAATCACGTTGTAGGGATGGAAGCAACAGGAGGCACCAGCTCAGCTCACAGCAAAGGGGATAAGGCGAAGTATAAAACCTAAAAATAGGGAGCTCTGCAAGGAAAACACCCTCACCCAGCTACGCAAGCTGAGCCACTCTTCCCTGATCCTTCCCTTCCTTTTCCAGATCTCTCCCACCTCCTGCTTAGGCTTCTCAGCTTTCCAGTCAGAGCAATCACAGAGTATGAAGAGGGTTGACATGTTCCAGGCACCACCAGGGGCTCCTGCTTCCTGCAAGGAACTACGAGGGTGTCCAGCAACTCACAGACTTGATGGAATTGCTAATCCCATTGCTGTGGCCTGCATGGATATGGCTGGAAGCACAGTATCCCTTCCAGGCAGGGAGAGCAGTTTTGGAATGAACCAGAAAGATGAGTGTCATCTGAAATCAGCAGGCTGGGTATCCTCATGTCAAAAAAACAGGCTTTGGGTTTTTTCCATCACTGTATTATTCCTCATTTTCTTCCTGAGGCTGGGCTTGATGAACATCCATCTTCCTTCCCCCTGCTGCTGGTGTCTGTTGCTCTCACTTCATCCATATCCTTCCATACAGCAGAACCCCCTTCTCCCCATCAGTGGTTTCATTTCCTCCCCCACTTCTCCCACCACCAGGAGCCCTCTCTCCTCCTATTCCCAGTGGAGAGCACTTTGCTCCCCAGCTGATTTGAATTCCTCCCTCCTTCCGTGGGCGATGACTCATTCAGAGCAATGGCATTTAAGAACTCCACAGTGAAGGGAAGAAGACTCAGTCCAAGTGGGAGTGCATATAAAGTACAGTGCTAGTGGGTTCCTTCAATCCCCAGACCAGAAGTTCCCAAACTTCCCTGTGTCTAAAGGTTGGACACTTCCTCCTGGACATACGTGTTGATGGCAACTACCACAGCCAAAACCAGTGCCATGGTATATATGTATAAATATGTAACATTTAATATTTAATCTTTATGTATAATTTACCATTATTATATAATTACATGATACCATTATCATAGCTCAGAGGAGACTCAGAAATAAGTTGGTTAGAAATATTATCTAGAAGAAAAAAACATAAAAATTGAAAAAATAAAAGGATTCCCATCCTACTTTATCACCGGGGGGGACAGACCTCTTACTGTGAAACGCTTCTATGTCTTCAGGAGTGCCCTTTCTATGAAAAATCATTGAATGTAACATTTTTAAACTCGTGGCTTATCAACTGCTACCTTTTCTGCCGAAAGCAGAGTTTAATCCTTGCCTTAGCCCCTAGAGACTCTCTTAACTCAGGGATCACCACCAAACCCCCTTGTAGTTATAGGGGGATTGGAACCAGCAGCCACAGTCTCACCACAGGCCACGTCTCAGTGACATTTTCACTCCGAGTCACAATTTGATTCAAGGCAAGAAATGCAAGTGTCACTGAGGGAAGTTCTGCAGTATTCTTTAACACCTGAGCACATGAAACAGAAAAGCTACAGTATGAATTGGCCCAGAACTTGATGTGCTTAACAAATGTTGTTTAATGACTCTGTTCAGAACACCTACATGTTTTGTTCCTGTTACTTGTACAGCTCTTACATGTGACAAAGAGACTAATTTTTCAACAGAGGAGGGAGAAGGAGAGAGAACAGCTTATGGACTCTTTTCTGAGTATAATAATAGCAATATGGGGCTCCATACCAGCTATGTTTCAGTGACTTCTTTTAAACATATTTAGCCTATAATTGACGGAATAATTTTTCTTATTGCCAACTCTGTCAGCTCACACTGACATCAGAAAACCCAACAATGTTCCTTCTGGCTTACGTTTCATCACCAGTAAAGAATTCTGAAAACTAAAATTTCCTCTGTGTGCATGAGGATAATCCTTAAAATTACGGCTTTGGTCACATTTGTGCAATGCCTGTGCCCAGCAAAGACACTGCAGCGTGTATGGCCCCCCAGTCACTGTACGCACTGGTGTGTCCTGGGACACGAGTCATGGAATCACGGCATGGTTTGGGTTGGAAGGGATCTTAAAGTGCATCCTGTCCCACCCCCTGCCATGGGCAGGGACACCTTCCACTATCCCAGGTTGCTCCAAGCCCTGTCCAACCTGGCCTTGGACACTCCCAGGGATGGGGCAGCCACAGCTTCTCTGGGCTGTAGGGAAACCTAGCAGAGAGAAGGATGTCATGTTGCCTATTCAGAAAGGTCACCTTTTGGATTGAAAAAATCTATCTAAAAGCAATAAAACTTCTGCTTTCTTTTGGTCATGCTTCTCCTGTGTCTGCTCCTGAGCTGGTTCAGATTCAGGTGTGGTTAAAGAGACCACAAGGGACAGAGAAGACAAAATCAGTGCGAGTGTTACATACAGAAGTATCGAGGACTCTCAAAACTCATCTTTTGAGCAAACTGACATCACAGGTTTTTCACTTGGATTTCAGGCAGAGGCCAGCAAAATTTACTGTAAGAAACTTTATAATTCTCACTCAATTCAGAGAGTGACTCAGCACTGCAAGGAAAAGCGAGACTAAATGTTGTGAAGTTTTGACAAACCAGCCTAGGAATGAGCAAGTAGGAGTCCAACTTGGAAGCAGTCACAGAGTTTGCATCTGAGGAAAACTCTGCTGATTACATTTTGGAGGGGGTTTGTCACAGGGCGGTCCCACTGCAAAGTGAAATCCCATGTGCGTATTGAATCCAGTGCCAAATAATTCCCTTCTGGGTAGAGAACCGGTTGGAGAATTCCAGGAAGCCCTTCCTTACAGAGGAAGCTAATTCCAAGTCCCCAAATGCAGATCAAAAAAACAACTTTCCTTCCATGTTTCTCAATCTCAGGCACCTCCAGCACTATTTTCAGGGTTCTCATCTTTCATCCCTACCCACAGACAGCCGGTCCTGAGGAACTCACTGGCCCAGCTCCACTTGTCTCTGGCCTGGGATAATTGTGCTGCTCCCAGATACTGTTTCTGAACAGCAATGCCTCTGATAACCTGCACACTCAGATAACCCCGGGTTCCCTTCCTGCACCTCCTGACAGATCTGTTGGTTTGTCCAGCTCCTGCAGGAGACACTCTGAGAGCAGGAACGGAGGGGTCAGAGGAGGGGTATCGGAGATAAGGGAGATGCTGGGAGCTGGGGGAGGGCAGGAGAAAGGGAGGAGGTTGCACAGGACCAGAGGCTGGAGCTGATAATCATCATTGTCGAAGATGCTCTGGGGTGAACTTGCAGTGTGGGCTGCAAACCTCTGCGAGCCGCACAGCTGGGAAATCTGTGTGAACGCCTTTACTTTCTACACTTTACATACTAAAAGAGCATAAGTATTTTTCTCCCTCTGGCTAATTCTTAGGCAAATAGAGGGAAGTTACAAGTAATAAGTTACTAGAAGCTGCCACTCCCCCACCCAGGTTCACACCAAGTCTCAGCTTCACAGCCACCAGAACACGAACACATCCTGGCTGGGGAGAAACGCTTCGTTCCAGATCCAGGCTGGATCACCAGACAAATGCTGGCGGTCGGAGCAGCTGCTGGCACAGCCCCAAATCTCCAGGAGAAGCCATCAAGGGACACTAAGACTGATCTCTTCCTGTGCCTGTTGCAACACATCTGCTTGGGCTGGGATTCCAGGCCATCCCCTCCCTGACACACGTCAGCAAGCAGCGTGTGCTGCTGAAGGCTCTGACATCTGTGCCCGACCCTCGCTCGCCCCAGAGGTTCCTCTTTCATATCCTGCTCCGATCGCCCGACGTGTATCACGTACGTGGATTTCAAGTACACACAGAGGGGGGGAAATTTGTATGCATAAGGATTATAAAGTCTGAGAATTTTTAGGGGTTGTCAACCAGCTTGCTGTCAAAATCACATTCCCACTACACTACACATGGACACTACACACCACGGGTTGTATTTCAGGGGGAAGTTAAGGCACAAAAATAAGTAATTTGGTTTCCAGCAACCTTCTAATGTGCACCCTCAGAGACATCCCAATTTTCAGAGTCCTTACCAACGTCACAAGCTGAATGCCAGAGCCAGCAGCTCTTACCCATCCCAATCCACTGCACTGATGTAAATCCCCGAGGAGACAGTGGATCCCTGTGAGATGGGAATAGGGAGCAGCCACAGATACAAACTAGGGCCGGATTCAACGAAATTGAAGGGAAACATTTCTCTCCAAGAGTTGCAATGTGTTGCAGAACTTTGAAAACCTTGTGTTTCTTCCCTGAAGGCTGTGCTGCCTGTTCCTGCTATTCCTGCCAGCAGAGATGGGATTACAGGCTGCTGTGGGGCGTCCTCAGCTCACACCCACAGACTCAACACGCAGTTCTCTGCCGACATGATTTTTCCTACATCTACTCCGGTGCTGGGCACTAATCCAGGGAAGTCAAAAACCCTCCCCCATGACACCCACTCAGCACTACAGTATCTGTTTCCCAATCCTTCTGATAAGTGTGCCTGTTTTCTGTTCTAATCTTGTCCCAAACACATCAGGATGCCCCGAAGCGAAACAGCAAAGCAGAGCTCAAGCAAAGCATTTACCTGCAAGCAGTTTTCCAACAAAAGGAGTAAAATATCTCCCAGCCCAACCCCAGGAGAGCATCCCAGCTGCTGGCTGTGACCCTCAGTAGCAGTGACCACACCAGGACATTGAGGGCTACGTTCAGCAATAGGCTGTGAAATATTTCATGCAGTAGAACACCAGGGGTGGGGTCTTCTGTTCTTAAAAGCAGTAAATAAGCAAGTCCTCAGACATTTTATGTAGAGAAGCATTTTGCTGATAGAAATACATTCCCATGCCATCTCCAAAGCCAGTTTGTTTTCAGTGAGCGATACAACAGTCCCACCCCTGTAGCCTGCTCAGATGGTCTCTGAGATTTACCCCCATTCCCGAGCAAGAACTGCAACACAGTCACTGCTGCTTCCCAGTAAACTCTGAGAGCAGCCCAGACTCTGCGAGTTCCCTGGTTAATGCCACTGCTCACTGTGCTACAGGTGTGCTCCTGTGAGCAACACTTACACCTCCTGTCAGCTCTAGAGCTGCAAGAAGTAGAATAGATCCATTCAAAAGACTCATTACTAGTTCCTATATCAAGCTAATCTTCACTGAGAAAGCATTTACTTAGAAACTGGGCTTTAGGATTCACATGCATTTCCTCTCCAAGACAATATGAAGGTCTTTCTTCCAATATGAGATGCTCCCTGTAAAAATCTCCTGAATTGTTAAAATACCAACATAAGGACTCTGCAGACTTGAGGAAGAGAAAGAGAGGGGTGTACACCACAAGAAAAAAGGATTTCTTCATCATTGGTTCCGCTCAGAAACTTAGAGGAGACTGGTTTGTGTACATAACAACACTGCCTCTGTTACAGGTTTCTTTCAAGTCTGAAGAAAGGGAAATTGGGAAAGGGAATTCCTACAGTGTGCAGCTCCCTGAGCCTTCCTGCAGGCCAGCCCAGATGGAGGAGACAGAGCCCTCCCAGCTCACTTCACCTCCAGCTCTCCCCTTCTGGGAAGGGTTTCATCAGTGTCACAGAGAAGAGGTTCAAGGGTGCTGCATTCCTGAAGCATAAACCCCCTCTCATTTCACTACAGGAATAGCAGATCCAAACAGATCATGGAGAAGGTTATTTGTGCCTATTTATAGCACCTCATAACTCAAAGGTTGAAGACTGAATATGCAAATAAATGCATCTGAGGAACCAAAGAACACAGTTTTCTCAGCCACCAAAAACGCTCTGCAATATTTGATCTTTGTTTATAGCTGCCTTTCTGTCTCCTGGAAGAAATCTCAAGTAGTGCTTGTATGTATTTACCTGTTTCTAATGCACTGGAAAGAACAGTAAGGAGTTTACACTTCCCAAACATGACCTGAAGCCTTCAAATTTATTCAGACAGGAAAGCACATACCTTTTTAAAGATAAATTCTGTGACTATGGAATCAGATATAATTAATACAGCGTGTCCTCATTCTCCGTGGCGAGGGGGGGAAAAAGAGAGAGATTATCACCGTGGAGTATCAGCCACAGATTAGACAGAGTATGAAAGGAAAAGATTAAAATGTGGATTGTGGCTCTTGGTCAGATACACATCTTTGGTAGAGTCAATCTCACCTAATAAGTCATTTTCCCTCCATCCACCAAGCACTAATCCCTGGTAATGGTGTTCCAGGTTACCGACTGAGTGGAAATACATGGCAGATGCAGGCAGGGTGCAGATCCTGGATACCTGTATTTGGGATGCTGTTGACACAGCAGTGGCTCAGGGTGCTCCTGCCCCAGCCATGTTTCCTGTTTCTATAAACATGCTCTGTTTGGAAAGGGGCTACTCTGGGCACACATGTGCACTTTATAGCTCCTTCAGTGCCAACATAAATCAAGCCCAAATGCCATCCCGGTGACATAATGTAAGACTTATGCTTAAGGGAGTCCACATCCATAAGTTAGTGGGTTCCAAAGTAATTAATTTGAGGAGTCCACTTACATTTCAATCTCCCCACCAGACAGGCTGCCTCGTGGTTCTCTTGGCTTTTTAGCCTCAGACTCCCCAAATTTCACTCTTCCATTTCCTTCACTTCCTCACCTTTCAGGGTCAGAGCTTAACAGGGCAAAGGGAAATGAAACAGAGCAAACCAAAACAAAACAAACTGCGAGGCAGATTAAAGCCACGTTTGACATCCAGGGGTGCATGGTTCCTTTTTCAGCTGCAGGTATAAAGTGGTAATAATTTTGTGTCCACAGCTCATGGTATAAACTTGGGCTTTTTAAAGAAAGGAAGTTTTCTAAGTGTACCTTTGCTCAGAAGAAAAGTCACGGCTTTTTAAATGTATTCTATTTAATGGTCAAGTCTGCTGAATTCTAAATTGCTCTTTTTGTATTGCTTAGAAATGGTCTGGGAAGTAGAGAGAAACCCTCTTCCACTTCCCTCTGTTCTTGGTGCTCTAAATGCACCATCTCTGAGGGGAAGGTGTTTGCAGAGAAAGCCACAGAAATATGTGCTTCTCCTTCTTAGAGAGGAGGGATCTCCCTGCCAAATGCCTTCTCCTGAGCAGGACCAAGAGAACTGCCATCAGCCCGTGGCTCTTGCAGAGCTCCTGCTCTGTTTGAGCTGTTAAACAGCATCAGCCTGCTCAGAGAAACTCACTGGTTAAAGACAGGGTCTCCAATTCCTTTCCCAGGAAAATCAGGAAATTAACTCTTACCACCTTCTATGGAGGCTGGATCAAATGTAAATGAAGAGACATGCAACTAGTCCTGGGATAAAACGGCCTGTCAGGTTCAAGGGGAGAGATGATCCTGGGAGGTAATTAGCCAAAGCTAATTGTACACCCAGTTTATACAAGCTGCCCTGAGTCAGTGGCCAGGAGGGCATTTCATGGGATCAGAACCAAGGACTCCCGTGTTTTCAGAGCAGAGGAAGCCAGAATGGTTTCACAGAGCCAACACACAGGTTCTTAGCTTGGTCCCACATTTCTCCCTATAGGATGCTCAGAGATCCTGAGGAGGCCCCAGGGATTACAGCCTGTTCCTGCTGATCCCAGTCGATCCTGAAACTGCAGCATTCACACATTTGTGTGATCCCAGTGCAGAACCTGCTTCTATCAGACAGACTGGTTACATCTTGACACTTTTTAAAGCAGAGAGGAGAGTGGAGATGTGGACCTTTCCAACGAGATCTCCTGTGGTTCATGGGAAATATCCAACCTCCCTTTTGGAAGGGATTTCAGCCTTGCTTCTGGTTCAGTCTGATGAACGTGTAGCCCATGCCAAGCTGCCTCAGTATGTAATGCACATATTTCCAGGACTTTCCACAGGGGTCATCATCCCAGCATGATCAATACAGGATGAAGGAATATGAGAAGTCACTAAGAGAGGCCAGATTTCACAGAGCTGGTGAGAAAGGCTCAGAAAAGGAGCACAGGAGCTGGCAGCAGAGCATGGGATGGCACAGCAGTGAGTAACCTTTCCTGGTGAATACGTGTTTACATAGCCAAGCTTTTACTAAACTACTAACCAGGCAGACATGCATGACCTTCACTTCCAAGGGAATTTCTGCATTTCTTCTTCTTCTTTCTCAACTGGGACTTAGAAAATCAAATTTCAGCAAACAGTGCCATGATTTTGAAAGTCTGATACAATTTGATGAACACCAGTGGCTTTTTCTACAACAGCTTAAACAGACATGCAACACTTCCATGGTTATGAAGATCTGAGGGAGGAACCAGATTTGTCTTTTTTTACACTTGGAATTCTTCTGTACTTGCCTTGTGTCTGAAGACATGCAAGGAGAGGGGAAAAAAATATGTGGTTAAGGAAGTTATTCAGCAAAATAAAAAACAGAAACAGAGAAAACATGCCGAGAGTTAAGATTTTTATAAGAATCTCCTTTATTTTAGAGGAGAAAATGCAATGATTGTATGATTTTAATGTTTCTGTCAGATAAATGGATAGGTAGAATGACTCAACAAAGCCATTAAACAAGAGTAAACTTCCCAGATATGATTTAATTTAATTCATGGTCACACTGGACCCTCTTGATCATGTTCAGAGTTTTAAAGGGTGGTTCTGCAGCTCAGAGGAGAAACAAAAGTAGCTTTTCAACATGTCATCCCAAATGGTCTTCTGCCACAAGGCAAATGGATGATTCTTCCAACCTGGAGATGGAAGAGCTCTGGAAGAGAATGTATTGCAGGGATAAGCCACATTTAACACATGAACAAGTAGATGACAGTGGAGGAGATAAAATGAATGTGCGAGTAGGAAGGAAACAGCATGGACGTGGAGCTTGTCTGGATCTTTCGAGTTTTTAGGGAAACAAATGTCTTCCATCACATCCTGTCTCTTGCTTTTGTGACCATTTTGCAATTTCCAAACTTTTATCAGCCAAAAAGAGAACAAACTGTTCTTTGCACGTGCTGGTGTGATATGCTGAACTGATGAGATGATACCGTGGGCCAGATTAGGGATCTCTCTGGTCCTTCTTGTATCTGTGGTTGCAACCACAAACTAAAATGTAACTAAAACGTAAAAGGAAGTTTGCTGTAGGCAGCTTTGGGCAAATCTGCCCACAAGAAGTTTCTTTATTCTCCCTAAAAATCAAAGCCTGATTTGCACCCTGAAGTAATTCCTGTGACTTACACAACTCCTAATTATATTCAATCAGTCACTGTAAATGTCCCCATAAAGTAGATAAATGCAACTTTTGGAGGGTTCCTTCTTCTTGGTAGTCATTTTGTGGAAACTAATTTGTTTTAAGATCCAGATACCTCCAAAGATGCTGCAAACAACAACATATTCTGGCGTCACCACAAAGCTCCTGAAATTTTTATGTGTTAAGTGCAGACCCCAAAAATGCAGACAGGTGCCCACAGGAGGGGCAAAAATGCAAGAATTTCTCATAATGAGCTAAAGATGTGGCCCAGCTCTCTGCCCATCAGCTCTGGGAACATGCCCACCTTCCAGCTGCCCCTGGGAAGTGGCTTCTGGCTGCAGGGAATTCCTTCAGCGAGAGTGAGGGATGAAGGCAGAGGGAGCAGAGACACTCCCCGCAGCCCCTGCTGCTCCCAGAAGTTGTGCTTCTGGGGAGAGGGATCAGGAAGCCTGACACAGTGGTTTTAAAGTCAGGGAAAGAGATGGAACAAGTCTCAAAAGTATGTGGGAGGACAGGGGAAAGAAAACCAGAGAGCTGCTGCAGAGAACCAGAGATGCTCAGGTCAGTGTTATCAGCAAAGGATCGTGCAGTAATCCAGGAAAGAAATCATGGCCTGAGCAATGGGGAGCAGGCAAGGAAAGGGCAGGCTCTGCCCAGCGTTTTCACTCTTAGGAGCACAGGCAGCCCAGCCAGAGAGCTGAGGGGAAATGATTTATGAGGACAGAGCTAAATGGTTAAACAACAAGTAAGGGCAGACATAACAGTCTACATATACCCACAGGAGCAAGTGTCAAGGAGTGTGAGGAATTGTTTGGAACAGGGAGATAAATTCCCCAAGACTAAGGCACAGTGACTTGTGAGACACTTGCCCAAACTGCTGAAACTTTGTTGGTGTGACTGGCTTGGGCAAAGGACGAGCAAACCAAAGGCAAGGAACAAACCTGTGCTGTACAACAGGTGAAAGGGACTGTCCAGCTCTGCCCCATGGTCAGAGGAGCTCCGTGTTTCCATCACCAGGGAAACTATTGGCAATGTTCAGTGAGGTACAGGAGATGGAGACAGCACTCTGGAGCTCTCCTGTAGCTGCTTTTCCCCTTTTGGTGGTAGCAGCAATTACAAAGCTGATTTAATCAAGGCAGTTTCAGGTTGATTGTATAAATGAAGAAGTCACACAGCTGCTGTCGCAGGGGAAGAAGCACAAATCATCACTCCTAGCCAGAAACTGTCCACCAAAGCAGTGTCACGCAATTAACATCCAATTCATCCTGGATAAAGGATGAGTGTTAAAATTGCACCTTATCTCATGCCCACTTAAGCCCCTGAAAGAGCTCTTAACTGGAGTTGAAGTTTGTTCTGTGCTGAGCACCTGCATGAGGGGTGAGATCCAAGGTCATGTTTCAGGGAGGGAAAGATTTCAGCAGGAGGCCTGGGGGATGTGCCTGATGCTCCACATGAGGGAAAAGAGCTGCTGGGGCTGCACTGAGCAGGAATGCAAGGGAAAGGGAAGGAATGCAAAGGAAAAATCAAACAAAAAGGACCTTTGAGTTTTGGTCCACAGCATGGCATTGCAACTGTGGCAGGGTCGAGAACAAGGGGCTGCAACCAGCAAGGTACAAAGGGAGAAGGGGATTGCCTCTGAATCTCTCAGATTGCAAAATTATTGCCAAATTAAAGGAAATAAATACAGGTAAAGGGGAGAAACGAGCTCGTGAATTGTGGTAAGGGGGAGAGGAAAGGGATAAAACAAAGCAAATGCACAGCCACAGGAAACAAATGTAACCCTAAGATAGCCTCTATCTCCCTGTGTTCTGACAGATGTCCCATTGCCAGTCCCTGGGGATTGGTTTGTGCACTCAGGAGGATAAAGCAGTTTCCTCCCTCCTTCCTGCCCTGATGGAGACACTGGATCCCTAACATGGAGTGTTGCTTAACTCAGGGCAGGAATCTCCTGCTCACTTAGCCCTGACTGCTGAAAACCAACCCCAGTGCTGGCACTCAGTATAGAGGCACAGAACTGCCCTGGTGAGGAGGGGACTGAACCAGCTCCAGGAAAGGTGGGGGGGGAATATTTTGGTTAAACATCATTACCTGGGCCAATTGGTGGCTATGAAATTTCAACTCATGCACAGAATGAAGCTCGTTGTTAAAGTGTCCTGAGGAGAACAGATGGATTTCAGAACTATCCAGCAACAAACTGTACCGTCTCCCAGCTTAAGCCTTAGAAAGAGCTGACCATCCTAGAGGAAATGCCACTCAGTGTCATAACAACATTTCAAAGCATTTTGGAGATTTAGGAGCTGATAAGGAGAAATTCAGGTACCAAAAAAATCCCCCATAGAAGCTGAGGAACCCTTTCCGTCAAAGGTTTACAGGCAAAAAATTACTGAGGAACACAGAGCTTGTAATTAAACCCTTAACTTGAGATTCAGGTTCTTCTTCTCACCATAGTGCCCAAAACACGTTCACAATATATTTGTAAACACTACGTTGCTGAAAGAGACTCGATCCATGTACAATTTCCCTGCTGCCAGGAGCCTGCTGTGGGAAGAGCTGCCTCCCTGTGCAGTTGTGCCATTCCTGTGGTAAATATTTCTAAGAAAATTCAGGTAGTGGCACAGAATCCAAAATTGTGCAAGGGAGAGATTCTGAGTTTGTTTCTGTGTTGAGGAAGGAAAATGTTTTTCCCCTTCCAAACTTGTTTGGGGATTTTTCTCTTCAAGATTTTTTAAACAAGTCCTGAGCAGGAAGCTAAAACAATTACCTGAGCAGAGCCGTAGAGAGTGTAAACTTTGACTCTCCCAAAGCAGTATTTTTGATGTACAGCAGCTTCCAGTGAGCAAGACACCTTCTGCCCTGTCCTTTTGTGGTGTGTCACAGCACATCACACCAAAACCCGAGGCAGGACACACAAAAAAGAGAAAACAATCCTTACTGTGAATCTTTCTTTTGTCTGAAATCCTTTTCTGGATGTTTATGGCAACCCATAAAGTTGCTGGAACATGCCTGCTGTATTTTTAATTGTCATTTGAAATGCCAAAACCCAGAAGTCTTGCTTATATTGTATGCGAACACAGTGTCTGCTTATGTTCAAACCCTCAGGCACTTTAAATAACTCCACTGTACACAGAGAACGTTGTTCATTTTGTTTTTACAGTTTTTGCCCATGTAGAAGGAGCTCCAATGTCCTGAGAACAGAAATGTATGTTCATAACCAAGGAGCGGGATCACAGCTGGAATCTACCTGAGCCTTGGATCACGTTTCAAGGGCGAAAAGGCAGCTTTTTTCTCTGGTTAATTTACAAGAGCCACAAGTGGAGCAGCACATACTAGACTGGCTGACGTAAGGCACAGGTGAGTGCATGTTACAGGTCCACCTCTGTGCCTGATCCACAGGGAATATCAGCCTGTTCCAGCCAGACTGCAGAGCCCAAGAGGAACCCGGTCTGAACCCGGGTGTGTTAGTGAAGGTGGCAGCTGCCATAACAGGCTTCTGTGTAGACTACAAATTTAGGGCATAAAATGGGGGTCTTTTTATTGATTCCAGGGAGTTTTGTACCAAGCCTCCATTGTTCTGTCCCAAAGAATAAACCATCAGAGGATTTATAAGCTAATTTGCTTTTTCTCTTTCAAGGATTAAACAGGAGCAGATCGTAATTTCCTTTAAATGCATCTATTATTCATGAGTATTCAATAAGTTTTATTATGGACTTAGAAACAACAGCATATATATCTTTATACTCAATTCCAATCTCCTACACGGGTTGTGAAATTCACATTTTATGTTTGGTTGTGATTGACCATGAAAGTCATGGGGTATATACGTGTTCCCTGAGTAAAGACACACACAGGTATCTGGCCAGTGTTCATTTTTCACATTAGTTTGCTGTAAATAATCTTACACTCAATTTTGCCACTTCCTTTCTGCAGGAATCTCTGGGAGTAGGTTAGCAAACCGTGGCTTGTAGAAAGCTGACACACAGTATTTATGAACAGAGAGGAAGTAAATTGATGTCAGTGTTTGCTTCAACATCGGAGAAAGACTTTTTGCAGTATTTAATCACTCACAGCAGTAAGAGGAGGTGCATTCCCTGCTCCAGCCCGGCCTTACAACCATGGAAGGAGAATTGTGCTGAGTTAGGACTACAGGCAAGGGGTCAAAGGAGGAGACACTTCAAGTCCCAGTGTCCATCCCACAATTGCCCATCTGTCACTATTTGCAACACGTGCAGCAGAGGGAGAGGGGCAGAAATTAAGCCATGCACGTCAGGTAACGCCCTTTTTAAGCAACCACCACTTCTTGCAATGACCTGTACAAGGGTCATTTGGGGTTTTCCTTCCCTTGGAGTCTGGGTTTCCTGAGAGGAAGGAGAGCTGAAATACAGGAACCAGTGGCTGCACACCTTTCCAACAGCACAGTAGACCTTCCTCATTGACAGAGGTTTAGGAACCACATCTGACTCTCCAAACTTCCTGATGTTCTTCCTTTGAAAGGAGGGCAGATGGGGGAGGAGATGGGTGGAGAAGGTGAAGAGCTGCTTCTGTCCTTATAAAGGCCTTGCAAACACAGCAGAACTGCTCCCAAACCCTTAAACCCACCAGAAAAATAGGTTGTGATACACGTGGGAAATACAAGGAAATGTTTCAGCTAATGAAACACGCTGGACTAGCACCAAACTCCTGCATAAAAGCTGCTTGTAATAAAAAACAATTACTTACAGTATCATTGCAAGATCACGAGAGGACATCGAAGAGTGTCTGGTTCATCTGGCTGAGACCTGGAAAACACAGAGTCACGTACCAGCAACACCACCAGCCAGGGATGTGTTTTCTGTAGGGCTGCTGGAACAGGGGGAAACACTCAAACCCAGACTGCTGGGCCACTGTGTGACCTCATCCTGGCCAGAGAGAAGAAAATCTGCCCTTCACTAGGTCTGATAAAGGAGAAAAACTTCAGTTCCCTCAACAGGAACATCAGCGTGGCTGGGTTGTGTTGCACATCACTTAGACACCTCTAAAGGGGTTAATGGGACCCTGGAGATAATAAATACATTATGCAGCTGTGTAGGTGCTGGGGAGATGAATATAGGTTGATTTTTTACAAACTTAACCTATGCGGAGTGAGTCATAATTTGCACCTTGCGTCATCCAATAAATGGGTTTTTTGAAAGTCAACCCACTGTGAATGGGCTGCGAGCTCTCCAAAAGCAAGAATCCTGCTCTCCTGCCCACAGGCTGCCGAGCTGGAGGATCAAAAAAGCTCCTCTCCCCAGGTTACAATGTGATGGCAACAATAGGAACCAAACAAACAACTGCATGTTTGTGGGTTTGCCGTGTCGCTCTTAAAAGGTCAAAAGTGTTTGACTGAAACGACTGTTTTTATTTCATGAAAGACGAATTCTTAATCATAAATGTGTGTTAATCTCATTGCTGCTCCTGCTGTGCCTGGTAATGCTGCTTCTTTATTCAATTATGCCTCGCATCAACTTTTTAATGAATACCTATGTTAGGAAAACCTTGAGAGTTTTGATAAATAACATCTGCTTTTGTGCATTTCAACCCTAGGCTGCTGTGTGAAGGAAATGTTTCTATTTTGTAGCCAGCCAGGAGAAAGAAAAAGCAAGTGGAGAGGAGGTCTACATGTTCACAGGGACCTCAGCAGTGAGCAGACAGAATAATCATCTTTTGTTGAATACGAACATAACGAAAAACAAAGCAAACAATGCCCTTTTGTTCTGAGCAAGAAAGGCAGGGCTTTAATAGTCTTTAAACGAGATAGAAAATTTCCATCCAAATGGAACCATGGAGTAGGTAGACACATTACAATGTTTTGGAGTTCAGTGATTAAATTTAATACTGTTCCAGGCAGTGATTAGTTGATGAAGGACATTCATAACTAGAGGAGAAACAAGGGGAGTGTGGCTCCAGTTTGGCATCGGGCTCTTGAGCAGTTTGGGGTTCAGCTTTCTGCTTTAGTCACAGGGGCAAACAAAAAAAGTTTTATTTGATTTATTTCCCTAAGGAAACACAGTGCAATTGTAAGCACAGGCTGGCTGGGATCTGGTATTAAAACTTCAGCATTCAGGGTCAGATCCAAGAAAGGGACCTGTGCTGAGGTACCAACAAAAGCAAAGCAACACACCCTTTTTGTCTGCATTTTCCCATTGCACCAACTCCTTGCTCTCTGGGTTTGGTACATGTGAATCCCACTATTAGACACTGAATTCTCCCAAATTCTTGTGCAGGCTTCTGAATCCCAGCCTCAGTGTCAGGCACTTATGCCCTTAAGAATCTTTGCCTTAGTGCACTGGAACCCCAGCTGAGCCCGATGTGACACATTAACCCCATAGAACGAGGACTGATCCCCCAGGGGAACAGGAGCACAAAGCCCTTTTAACCTGTCCCTGTCTCTCCAGGACCTGTCCAAGGCAGGCCACGAGCCCCTGGTGCTCTGAGCAGCCAGCCCTGCTACCCGAGCCCTGTGCACACACACAGGTCAGCTGTGCTTTGCAGAGTCGATGAGCAAGTTCATCTCCTGGTTTTTACCAAATGAAGAATTACCTCTTAAATTCTGAGAAGTGGCCTTTGAAGGAAATAAAATTTTCATCTCAGTTTCTGCTAAATGAACTGCTCCAACCCATCCCAGCATCTCAAGTCTTGCATAAGACTCAGGTCTCACAAAATAGAAGCAAAGTTGAAATGTGAGCAGTAAAATTAAAATAATAAAATTAAATTAATGAATTGATTCTTCTTTTCTTCCTTTTCTGTCATCACTTATTCCTGCAGCAAAGGCCATAATCTGTCTAACCTGAAGCTAGTCCTCTTACGCTAATATCTATTTTTGACCAGACCTGCTCTCAGCTGTGTTAATACAAATCTCTGGTCTTTCCATGGAATTTCTCTAGCTACATTCTGGGCTAAGCAAGATCAGAAACTGATTTGGGTGATAATTTGCAGGGTTATGTTAATGGTCAAATTGGTGCTGGCCACAGATTTTGTTATGAAATCGCATCTATTCAAGGGGAAAAGAATTTACAGTTATGACTTATTATAATAATAACATGACTTAAAACAACTTGTACATAATATTTCAAGCCTCTTGCTTGAAATTTTAAACCCATCCATCAATTATCAATAATTAACCATCAAGCATGTTAAGCATTCAAAAAATGTGATGTGGCACTTGAGGACATGGTTTAGTGCTGAACATGGTGGTGGTGTTGGGGTGATGGCTGGACTTGAGGATCTTGGAGGTCTTTTCCAACCTTAACAACTCCATGATACTACATTCCATGTGCTGTCAGCTGCAGTTTTGTTGCAGGAAAATAAAACAAAAAAATCTAAGAGAAACTGTCTCGGAGTCTATTTAACACTTCAGATGAATGGATGTGTAAACCTCCTCTCGGAATCCTCCATCACAGGCAACTTCCCTGGCTGCCAGAGGGGCTCACAGCTTTTCCCATCAGTGGGAGAAGCAAGTGACCTGCACCTTAAGAAAAATTTCTGACTTATTCTTTGCTCTGATTTGTGCTCCAGGTGGTGGTAAGACATAAATCCTGGAGGCTCCTCCATGATGATAGAATGCCAGGAAGTGGAGCAGTTTACTGGAACAGCAGCAGTTTTTGATGCCTTTGCAATGCCAGTTTTAGCTGAAAAGGTACAATATTTTATATTCTGAGCAGCTGAGCTAGACCATTTTGGCAGGGAATCTGTCTGCCTAGCCAGGGTGGGGTAGGTATTTACTATCTCTGTAATGACTTCCTATTGCAAGTGGGTCAGGTAATTCAAACAACTCGCCAAAACTGCCTTTGGTGGAGTCTGGTGAAGTCTAGCCTGTAAGTAAATACATCCCTCAGCGGCAGAGGGCACAGCCTCTGCCATGTGATGTCTCAGCCGTTTCCTGGCACTGCCCCTCCAACAAATCCTTCACTTTATCTCCCTCCCATTGTACCCTCGGTGGTTTCACTGCTGAGGCTGCTGTTGCTGCACTCTCTGGTGTCAGTGGCCTGTTGTGAACTGGAAAAATACCTGCTGAAAAAACCAATCTAGTTCTTAAATGATACCAGAGGCCCCTCCTTTCTCTGCCCCTGCTGTGGGCAATCACCCAGTTTGTCAGTTCTGCTTGTCCAGCTCCAAACCAAACGTTTCAGTATCCCAACTGCACAAATAATCAGGCTTTTAACAAAACCTGCAGCAGATCAGCTTGTTGCAAGTGATCAGTGCAATGCTCAGCTTCCCCTCACCCTGAGCCTCAGTGCCTGATGTTCCAACACATGGATCGTGTCTGTTCTGGCACCTGGGGTGGGGTAAAAGGCATTGTGTGTGTGTGGTGGGGTGGGAAATCCCAGACCAGGCACGATTGCAGAGGTGCTGCCTTGCATGGGGGTTAAGAAATAACTCATTTCTGGTTAAAATGTTAAAGGAAAGGTATGAAGTAACTCAAATGGTAAGAAAGAGCTCCCAGCTTCCACACGATCCCTTGAGGCATTGTGGATGGAGCAGGATGACCTGTCCGCTGGCAGAGTAGGGCAAGGAGTTGGACTTCAATGATCCTTGTGGGCCCCTCCCAACTCAGAATATTCTATAATTCTATGAAACCTCACTTTGCACAAAGCAGCCTTATCACCAGCCAGCGCAGCAGCCCCTGAGAGGTCACTGAAAGGACCCTGCAAGTATTCACAGTATTCCAAAAAGTTTGCCAAAAGCACAGTGCTATGGCTTTGTTCCCCAGGAACATTTTAGGCAACGCTGTTCATATTATACCAATTCACTACATTGTCTGGCTCTGGAAGGGAACAGGAATTTTGACACTCTTTGCAGGGACAACTCTTGGTAAGAAAGTCAAAGTTATTCTGGCAGATCAGAGCTGGGCCACAAGAAGAGAGGACCTGGGAAAGGAGGAGATCTTACAGAGACCAGTCAGTGTGATCCCGAGGTGTCACCATGTTTTGAACTAAGTCCATTACTGAAAACCAAATCAGTAAAACAAACAGATGCTCCAAGTCTCTGGTGGGCCTGGATTAGTCCTCTGGGGAACAGCTTCATGGATCCGGGCAGTTTAGAGAAGCTTTTTGAAACAAAATTTGTAAAAATGAACAAGTTATTTCATAGATGAGCTGTGTTGTCATGAAAAGTTTTGCTTGTCTATCTTTCCAAACAAGCAGGCTCCTGTAAAGAACAAATGAATGTCAATATTATTCCTAAATGTATTTGGAAATTAATACTGTAACTGTGTGTCACTTCAAAGTCTCTGTTTTGATCTTCACAAGGTTATCCTAGTCGCTTCGCCCCACAACATTAACCACAAGCACAACAGTGAGTGAGTCAGGACGCAAAGCTGACTCCAGGAGCAGGAGAGGTGAGGGAGCCCGGGGTGCAGCAGCGTGTGGGAACAGCTGAACGAGCAGGGGCTGCCATAAAGAGAGAACACTTTCCTGTAAAAAATTTATTTCAAGCTCCTCCACCTCCCATTGAGGCGAGAGGCTCTCCCAGAGTCGGGATCTGATGGGCCAGAGTGTGCACTGGGAAGAAGTGAGCCCTGAGTGGGAAGGTGCCCACAGGCTCCGGCACTTCTGCGCAGGCACTTTGGAAAAGGATTTCCAAGGGCCTTACACAAAAAGTCCTTTCAAAAGTGCTCCATAAAACACACCTGAAGAAAGCCCGTTAGGAGGAGGCTCGGTTCGCTCCCTTCTCCCCTGTTTAGCTCAGGTGTTGTTTTTTCACACACAGAAACACATGTACAGACTCAACCCACCGCACAATGGCTCACTAAAGGCATCCAGTGGTGGTTATAACTTCGTCCAAGATCAACAAGGGCTTTTTCCACAAGCAATCCTTTGTGTTTGGGAAGCCTTTGCCCTGAATTTTACTGTCTCCCAGTCAACTAGCAGGTGCTCTGCAGTCAAACGTGAGCTATTTAAGGGCAACCTGCATAACAACTTCCCAGGCTGGCAGGCACCTTAAATAGTAGTTAGGGACTGGAATTGGGTGAGTTTTATGCAGACAAACAGAAACACTCCCAGCAGGAAAAGAAAGGAGGGGGGAGAGGAGGGAAAATGATATCTCTCTTGGTTTCCATTTAGTTTTCTCTTTCTTATGTTGGCATAATAACCCTCAAGAAAGAGAACGAGGCTCCCAAAACCAGACACTGTGATAATCTGACATTATACAGTGGTTGTTCTTAAAACTTGCCAGTTTTGTTTTGGTCAACAACATAATGTGCTGATTGTATATGGGATATTTTCTCCACTTTGACAGGGCACAGATAGTCTTTACTGCTAATACAGAAAGTGTGTTATTACAGGCAATTTGACTTATATTTCTTTCCCTGGAGAAAGCACTTTGAGGTAGGGGAGAAAAAAAAAAGTGAAAAATCTCTCTCAGCTCGATGCCAGATGTGACTTTTTGCATTGTAAAGCCAACCAGAATTTTATAAGCCATGCAACTGCTCATTTGTATACCATTCCCAGATCAGATTGTTGAAGTCTGTTTCTAGGATCAGTGCATTGTATGGCATGAAATGTGATGTTTCTCAAACAAAAGGCCCTGCTAAGAGAATCACAGAATCATGGAATGGTTTGGGTTGGAAGGGACCTTAAAGATCATTAGTTCCAAGGGACACCTTCCACTAGACCAGATTGCTCAGAGAGCCCCATCCAACCTGGCCTTGAGCACTTCCAGGGATGGGGAATCCATTGTATCCATCCACTGCTTTATGGCCCCAGATGAGTAGAAGCAAGCACGGTTCTTTGGGCTCACATCACCCAGGAAAGGCTTCTGGATGTGGAAACAAGTCTTGTGGCCAAAAAATACCCACGAGCCCTCCTGATCTCCTGGATGTATAAAGTCATACTCATTTGTAGGAGGCAATGCAATTACTCAAGGGTGAAATACATCCCTGCCTAAGTGTTAAGTTTCCAGGCAATGATGGAATTGTGTTATTCAGGAGATTGTGACATTACTGTAAGTGCCATTATTTCTGTCACTGGAGTGTTTCAGTCTGCGTAGAAACAAACTCTCACCTCTCCCCTGTTCTCTTCTCCCCCTCTCAAGTACTGGCACTGTGTCTTTTTATATTCAGTCATAACTATTGGTATTTGTGGGGCATGGGAATACTTGGGCAGGAGAGACAGGGAGGAGGGGATGTCCATGAGCAGTGCTGGCTCTGAAACAAGAGGCTGTGGCACAGGGAGCAAGTCAAACCCCTAAAGAGCACCGAGAGAGTTAGAACAATGAAAAAGAGATGTATCTTCATTGTGTAGGCTTAACACATGTTATAGCAGGCTGATCACACGTAGACATGGGAACAGACTTTCCAGTGGGAGCCAGGAGAGCTCCAAAACTACTGTCTAACAAAATCCACAAAGCAGCACCTTCCCATGGGCGATGAGACATCCCCTGGGATACACAGAGCTCTGCGTGCAGAATGTCTCTGCCTGCACCCAAAGAAGGCACCTCCTGTGCACAACTGGCTGGAATTGCACATGCACAGGGATGCTGGATGACATCATTTCACCTGGGCAGTGCTGCCAGACAGCCCCGGGTCAGCTGGGACAGACCTGCTCTCTGAAGACTCTCTCGGTATCAGTTGTGCAACAGGTTCTCAGCGCGGCCGCCCCCGCACTCGGGCATGACCCCTGACGGTGGAAAAACTTGTTTGGTTGTAGTGGAGGGATTTTCCTGAACTAAGTTAAATAATGTTTATTGAGCTAAAGTCTGCAGCTGCTGGGGCTGCTCTGGATTGACATGAGCATGGCTGAGATCTTTGGTCTTCTTTCATCTGCCACAGTGCAAAGATCAGTGTCTGTTCATTTTTGAAGTCATTCAACACTCAGACCAGAAACTCAGAACTCTGTTTCTGGATCCCTTGATCCTTCAGACAGAGAAATCTGACAATTTCTCAGACCACAGGCAACTTAAAAATAGCACTTGTTCCAGCACAGCTACACACTGTTGTTCTTGAAATCTGGGTTAGAAAATACTTTGAGTCTCTAAAAGAGAGAGGCCTGAAGCAGAGCGTCTCTATGACTGCATTCCTTTATTCAAACAATTAACCCTGTGAACAGAAGAGCTACTGAAGCCAGATTTGCTATTGATTTTGTTCCTTGAGACTAATTCTTACATGGATTCCCCAGTGTCTAGTGAATGTTTCATGTCTATAGAGGGCAAGAGGGAGGCATAAGAGTAGGAGACACAATTGGGCCCCTACAGTTTATTCCACTTTTTATTTTCACTAAATATCCAGGATTTTATTTTCAAGACTTCTTAGCCTTAATTTGAAGAACAGGTTGAAAAGTTATTGGAGGAGAAATCCAGGCATTTCTTTATTCTCTCTGCCCTGCAAAATTTTTCATGTAAGGAAGCAGGTGCTGGTGACAGCTGTGCAGGAACCCATTGGAGTTCCCTACCAGTGCTTTTTAGGATTACTTCTGGGAAAGCAGAGCACAGACCTCCCCTGCACTAATAAGCAGCCTCTACTGAATGCAGTATTTTGTACTTCTGTACTGTTCCCCCTCATACTTTGGGGGAATGTTTCTTTGGGCTGTTTCTCCTGGAGAAGACCCTCACAGACTGAAACTCAATTAACAGCTGCAGATTTGAACTCAGATGGATATGACTACAGAGTGCTCCTCCTTGGTACACATGCCCACTGGAGGATTTTATTAGCCCACACAGCAACTGCAGCTGCCTCCTTTCTCCTTACCCAAGCACATTTGCATTTAGGGATCCTCCTGGCCAGCAAAGAACCACTACCTGTTGGTACAGTCTAATAAAACAATGAAAGGAGAGCAACAGATGTGTCACCTTAATCCAGTGCAGGGACCTACAATTACTTAATACACAGACACATTAAAACACTTCACTGTTTTAAGCAGTCTCTCAGTATTATACAGTTCTTCTCTTGCCTCTTTTTGCACACCAGTTGCAATATTTGGATGACTTCCACTGCATTTTCAATTATAATCTGCTTGTGAAGAGCCTACAGAGTCTTCTTCATAATCCTTTTTAAGTACAGACTCTTAGCAGGGCCTGTGAGTGTCCAGACAGAGTGAAGAGGTTATGATTTGCAAAGGATGTTTCTTTCCCACTGTAGGTGGACCAGTATGTGTTTGGGAATAAATCTGCTATCTTTTGGGAATGTTTCCAGTTAACTCCATGCTAACCACATTTGCTTTGCTTGGTTCTGCTTCAGGAACTGAAAGTAGCTTGGCTCCAGCATGAAATAACCAAGCAGGAAATAGCAGAAGGTTTACCATATACAGGCTGGCCAGGGGTGGAGCGACAGATTGAACTAAAAATACAGCAAAGATTGGTTTGGGGACATTCAGATTGGATCCAATTTAATTAGGAGATATACAAGCTCCCAGTGCTGGTGATTAAGTTATCTTCATTGGAAACACATTCACATATTCAAATGTCACCATGCTTCGAAAAGGGAAGTGTTGAGACATAAGAGCTCAGTGCCCTAAAATGAGGATCTGGTCAGAAAATGCATTTCTGCACTTTGTCAGCCTGTCCCTGGGCCCTGCAGCAGTCAGGGAGCCTCCTCTGCCCCATCCCACACACAGGCAAAGGGTTAGAGGAAACTCTTAGCTGCACAGCAGAAAAGCCAGTGCTAACCTTACAAGTTTAGTCATGGGTGGGGATGGTGTTGATTTTGAAACTGAGGCAAAGATAGGAATAGTCTCCACACTCGGATGAAAAGGGGCAAGCCAAATACAGCACTGCAAATTCAATATAAATATACAATATAATATAAATACAGATTTGGAGAAAAATTTGGCCAGGGAGTAGTTGCAAAACCAAGTCCTGAGGAGAGACTTTAGTACCAAAATATCCTTACAATCAACACTTCAAATCCTTCAGACTACTGTCCAATCTTTTAATAAACTTGCTATAAAGACAAAATAAAAGTTTGTGCCCTCAGTTTCCTCTGATTTACACTGAGGTAACATCAGTGAATCAAGGCAAAACCAGCAGAAATTAAATCCAGTTCCAGACTTGGGCATCAAACTCTAGGTTTGTCCCTATGTTATTCTTTCAACACCAAGTGTTTTATTGTCTCCCAGTCACATTCTGGACTGATGAATCCCACTCCAGATCTTAACTGGACTGCAAAAATAAAACCTCGACAGCTCATTTATTGATACAGTGAAATATCCAAACAAGTAATTTCATTGCTATGAAGCAAAATATAACAGCTGGAAAAATAAACCTCAAGCTGTCATTGAGAGTTCAGCTACAGAGAAAGGAAAGTGAAATGGCTGAAACAAACAGAAAAAGCCCTTCTTGAGGAATGCTGAGAATGGGGTAAGCCCCAATTGCTCTGATGGCTGGCACATCCATGTGGCTGTTCCGTTTGATGGGTGAAGAGATAGGAAGTCAGGTGGGAAAGTGCCCCTATGGAAGTAAATCTGTGTTGTGTATTATCCACTAAGGAGGAAAACTGTGGGAAAACACAGTATTGCTGGCAGAGTATGAGGCACACAAGCTGCCACACAATCGCGCTGTGCTTCTGAGGAAAACAGGAGCCCAGATGTTAACACGGGGTCTCCCCAGCCTGGGAAAAGAAGAGGCAAAGATTGCCCATCCAAGAAAGTTACTCCTGTCATTATCAGCCTCCCCAGTTCTATTTAAAGAAGGCAAAAGAGCCAAGAGAAGAAGCTGTTTTGCAGCCCTGCACAAACACCCGCAGATAAGGGTAGTACCAGGTGTCAGCTTGCCCTGCAAAGTCACTGAAATGTCAAGGATTGTTTTTCCTCTACTCCCTTTCTCTTTCCTCCGACTGGGAACTGCCAATGTTTATTTAAAAGATATCCCTTGTATTTGGCAAGAATGCCAGCGGGGCAGACGTTAATGGATTATTATTTGGAGCTGGAAGGCTGCCAAGGCGATAAGGATAGCCTGCCTACCCCAGGGCCAGAGCCGGGCCAGGAACGGGGGGAGCCCCGGCCCTGCCAGATGCTCTGCTGGGCTGGGAGCAGCACAGGCTCTAAAAGCTGCCTCCAACTTATATTTGATCTGACCTATAAAAATAGTGAAATAAGTGGAGAGCACGGGCTATAAAGGGAGACTAATCCATCCATAGGACCCAGCTCTGATGCTTCTCTTTGGCAGCTCCGTGGAGAATCCGCTCCGAGCACCGCGAAGCCCCTGAGAACGTCTCTGTTCCCTCCTCTGCCCTTGAACTACATCTCGACCTGGGAGCCCTGAACTCCACTGCTAAAAGCAGCACAAGGGAGAGACCTCATTGTCCCGCTGCAGTGCAATGACAACACCACCAGACCTGGTTTTAGCTCCGCGCTGGAGGAGGAGCCTGGCTTTGTGCAGATCCCCACAGGAACGTGGTTAATGCCAGCACCCCCCGAGAAGGCAAGTCTGCAGGAATGCGATATTTTGTGTCTGAGATATATTTAGATTTATATTGTTTACTATTAATCTTCTTCTCTGCAAAGCCCCTTTCTTTCCCAACAGACGACCAGAAGCCCGGGATCGCTCCACCCCTGTTATCATGTGTTTTTTGGAAAAGGACCTTTCCCGTGGCCCATCAGACACCACGCACTATAATTAAGGTGCTTATAATACAGCTTCATAAAAGCAGGAGCTGGGGCACAGTAGCATTTACTGCTGTGATTGAAAGCCTTAAAGGTTATGTGGAATTCACCAAGCAGTAATTTTTTTCTGTTTGGAGTGGGCAAAAAAAAAGAAACTTTGTGCTCTTTTGAGAAGTTGGGCTGCCACTAATGAAGTCAGAGCAAAGAGAGCTGCTTTCCTACCTCTCATGAATGCAAAGCAATGAAGTATTACCCCAGACAGGTGTTCCCTCTGAAAAGAAAACATGCATAAAGATTTAGCCACCTTTTTTTTTTTTCCCTTCTGGATTTCTTTTTTCTCACTTTAAACAGACCTAAAACAAACCCACAGAGTGTTACCTCAGGGAGAACACAGAGCCCCCTTTGCTGGTGACCTCTCCTGGCTCTGATGTGGCCCACATTAAAGTCGGGTTCAGAACATGATAACAGCCTCATGGTGAGCAGTCACTCATTTCATCCCAAGAGCGGTGGCTGATACTTCCAAAGGAAATTCAGTGCTGAAATAAAAATACATTTCTTTACTTCTGACATTTCATTGTGCCTTTGCAGCCGCTCCTGAGGGTTTTAAACAGGATTGTTCTCTGAAACAGGACTCCACCAGCAGCACAGAATTCAGACACCTGGAGCTGTGGAGCCATCCTTGGTCTCCAGGGAAGTTGAGAACACAAGTCCAGAGAGTAAACTAATCCAACAGCAAACCTTGGGTCTGGAAGTTGGTCTGACTTTCCTGTTTGCTTCCCTTACCCTGTTAGTGAGGCAGAGATTTCAGCTCCTGCCCTGCGACCCTACTGGGTTGTCAGCAGTGAAAGTTATTGAATTCTTGGATGTAGCTTTGTATTAGCATCAAATCCTGTGATGGTTCTTCGATGTGGAGGTTGTTGGTATCGAAGTGCCTCCGACTCACAGCCATGAATTACTGGAGCTTAAGAAAGGGAAGTCACCCATGGATGGATGTAGTGAAGCTTATAAGTCACCCATGGATGTCGTGCTGGGAATCTCCAGGCTGTGAAAGCACAGGGAACAATTTGGAGAGAAAAGGGATAAACAACCTGAGCCTGTAAACACCATTTATTATTGTTTCTTTATCACTCCCTGGGAAACAAAGATTGTGTTTCTCAGCAGCAGTTCTGCCATGACAAACAGCAACCTGATTCCATGGTATCACAGCTTATTCCTAGCACTGGGAGTGGGTGCACCAAGGCAGGACAGATGGAGGCTGTGCCACAATCAACATTCAGTGGGGTGTCTGTCCTCACCCACTCATCTCCCTGCTCATTCCTCTCCGGCTGCTCTGGGACTGCTCTGACCCCACCCATAAGCTGTTTCTTTCCTGCTGTCTCCTCAGTTGTTTTCCAAGGGCTTTCTTGCTGCCCACATGTGTCTCCACCTCCCCCTGGATGCTGTGTTTTCTGCAGAAGCAACAGATTGCTGTGATGTTGTCCTTTTGATCTAATGAGAAAAACTCCTACAACAATGATGTGCATGTGTTTCTTTCCTCGTTATTTAGCAAGGGCACTTGGCCACACACCTCTCTCCCAGGATCCTACTTTTTCTCTACGTCCTACTTTTACTTCTCTTGGCTCATGATCATTTTATTCCTGAATCCTGGACTCAAGGATGGATCATGGCAATGATCATTGTGCTGGTATTGTAAGATCTCAAACCCCTGTAATCTCACACAAGTAAATGTAGCCTTTAAAACCATCTTGGGAAGAAAAGAAACAGTTGTACTCATCTTACTACAGGCAGTGGGGTAGTCACAGATCTGCGCATGAGTGGTAAGAGAGCCCGGCTCCAAAACTTGCTCCCCAAATGGTTTTCTAAATCCCTTGGAGCATCAGCAACAAATGCAGGTCTTTGTGCCCTGGATAATCTCAGTGCAGAAAGTAGCACTGCTTAGCACAAACCCAAACTCTCACTGACCAAAGGAAGCATAAAAGCGCTTTTTCTTTGTAATTAGACTTGTACCTACCAATGGGAACTTATTGCAATTAATATCAATTCTTTGCCTCTCATTCCCTTCAAAAATACAACACATCTCAGGATTATCAGTTTCTTCTTAGAAAATTCTCCTTCACTTGTCTCATCTTCTTTGTGAGCACTTTATTGGTTGTCTTATATTTCCCTATAAATTCCACCTGCCTCCAAAGCCTCCCGTCTGCCCATGCCACAGCACTGGTGGGCTCCCTGTGCCACTGGTCCTGACTGGTGCACTGTGCTACAGCTCCCAGGGCTGCAGTCTGAACCCCATAAAACAGCTCCTGCTCCTCTGGGGGCCTGAAGGCCTCTGTGGGTCATAGAGAGACCAAACAGCAGCTGCTGCTGATAGGAGGGGAGGAGGTTGCCCAAACTGGGGAGTGCCACACATGGGATTCTTATCCAAGAATTACGTGTCTTCCCATCACTGCCCATCACTCTGTGTCACTCTGTTGACACACCACACAAGACAAGTCTCATGCACTTACACACCTCTACTAGCCACCCACTTCAGAGTGCCCAACCATGCCCTCAAACTGCTCCCCTTGCTCTCCATTAAAGTGGAAAGAAAAAGCAGCAAAGCTCCTGGAGCTCAGTCAGCTCAAACATGAGGTTCCATACACCCGTTTGCCTCATTTTGCCGTCATCCTGAAGGGAAAAATAGGGGGTGGGAAGGCACCAGGAGAGAAAAGCGTCATAAATCATTCACTGTATTAGCAGGAGGCTGGCTTAGCAAGCCTTGCTCATTTAGCTACCTTAAATTTCATCCAACCTGCTTATCCCCCAGCTGCAGGAATAACAGCCCACTTGAAAGGTAATATTTTTGCTATTAGTGAAGAAAGGAAAAAATGTGATCTTTGCTGTAGCATGGGAATAATTTTTCCAGAGCTACACAGAATGAGCCTGAGTGAATACTGCTATTTTTGGCAATGGCCCTCCTGTTTAGCTCACATTAATAATTTTAATGCTTTATTTGTGGTTTGGGCTGTAAGCAATGGTGAAAGCCTGTGGAGGAAAAAAAAAGAAAAAGTGGCAAAATTTGCTAAATAATTTTGAGTTCATGACATTAATAAAAATACACGAATGTTTTCAGGATCCTTAGGTCCATACATGCTCATAAAGCTGAGCTATGAAAGCATTTTATTTTACATATGCAAACATCACCGAATTACTCTTTATGAGGTTTTAATTGGACCTTTAAGGTTTCAGTGGTTACAATGACAGACTGTCAAACACGTTCTTAGGTTCCTGTGTCCTGCACTGTTGGTGACACAGAGAAGCTCATGTTTTGTCTCAGTAGCATTTTTCTGTGTATTTTTCACTTTTTATATCCCAGCACAAAAAAGCTCCAGCCAGAGGCTCTGGTGTTTCAGGTGCTGCCTAAACAAAGAACCAAACCAGACTTTCAAGGTCTCAAAGCACTTTCCATTTGATGGGGAGATATTTCACTCCAACAATTACAACTTCTGTTGCATCATCTTCCTTGCACTCCCACAGCAGCTCTGACCCCTCTGTAGGTGGCCTGAGATTCCCAGTGCTCCCTCTGAACATCACTTCTCCTCCCACATGCCACTGCTGACTTTTTCTTTTCCCAGATCTGCTTTGGGAAGGAGACCGGTACCACTGGACTGTGTGTGGAAAAAGAGGTACCATAGCCAAAACATCTGTTGTCTCCCAAACCTCCCTGCAAACTGGTCACAGGGCTGAAAACACTTGATTTCACAAGAAAAAGTTTGATTCTTAACTTACTCCTGAAAAGTGTTCCCTTCCTCTATTTACAGAGCTCATCCAAAGTATCCATAATTTGTCAAAAATACGCACAAAAAAGAGTATATAGTTGACCACCCCTATAAAAACCTCATTAAAGCATCAACCAACCCACCCAAATATTCTCCATCTCTCAAGTACAAGAGGAATCACACTCTAGTTGGTCATGTTGCTCAGGTTACAGTAGCTGGGCATGTGCTTCACTACTCAGGTGGATTAACCAAGGAAAAGTATTAGCTGGGACAAATTTTGTCTCCAACAAAACCAAGGAATGAAGATGCTAGTGGCATTCATGAAAGAATAAAGATACTGTCATGTTTTTAACAGGCAAACAGCTCCACAGAAGCATCCACTCAGGCTCAGCAGACCCAGTTTAGGACTGTTGCTAAGTGAGAAACTTAGGCTAGGGGAGGGATAATCATTTTTACTACTCCATAGCAACTCTGGGTTTTTTCCTAAAGATTACATGTTTAAGTTCTGCAATTTCTGCAGCCAAAATCAAACTCCAAATGATCACATTAACAGAAAAGTGCAAGAAGGGAAACTTCAGTACCTCCCTCCAGTCAACAAATACACATTAATGATGTCAGGCTGAGACCTACACATACAGAGTTAAGTGACCAGTAAATTTTACTTTATTTTTTCTTTTAATTGGAAGCTAACAGGGTAGCAAGGCCATCTGCATCGTGTTTACAACACCATGCACTGGTTGCAATTAGAAGCTGTGGATTTAGTCATTAGTTGACTGGTTTAAACACAACTGTGTTGGCTGAAATACGGTTGAGTTCAAGAGCGGCGGTTGCAGAGCGGATTATTTTAGTCCAGTACCAGAAGACTTGGGGCGAAACTGCTTGGCAGACAAACCCATCTTGTAAATTCTTTGGAGAAAAAAACTGACACGTTGCCTCCTTGCCCCTTCAAGTATTCCCAGAAAGCACATCTGGACCAGTTTGCCAACTGGGCAGCACAACATATTCAGGGAAGTAGCCCCAGTAAGCCCCTTCTACTTGTTCCCTTCCCTTCTTTGGTCAAAAACCACCAAGCCAGACAGTGAGGGAGAGAGTGACCTGTGAAGGAGCAGCCCTGTAGACTTGACTGGAGGGCACAAGACCAGTCCCAGGGAGGGATCCAGAAAACATAATGTTCTCTCTTCAAAATAAAACCCAATCCTAAAATGTGGTGGTTAAGACAATTCCTGAAAGCTGGAGACAGCTGGAGAAAGGGGACTAGAACTCAGCTTTCCTATAGCTCGGGTAAGAATTTCCTTTATTAGACCTGTGTTTTTGTCATTCTATCAATCTGATTATTAGTACTTGATAAAATAGCAATGCATTCACAACAAAGGAAATATTACGGATATCAAATAAATTAAGGATGAAATTGACTGGGTGCAGGAACAACTGCATTTTCTAGCAAAATTACAGTTCTGAAAAATAAGCTACCACTGTAAAGCATTACTGCACAGCCACCTTGATCCACCGAGTGTGTAGAAAATACCAGTTTTCACAATCTCTCTACAAGATGATGAGTTATCTTTCACTGTACTGCAACATGCTCAAATGGTATAGACTTAGCCCAAGAACCTCCTCCCTTTTCACTCACCTCTTTAAAATCAAAACTAGTGTTTTAAAGTATTGTAGCTTTGCTGCATAACCTTCTACCTCAAGCCACTGCCTGGGGCACAGTTACTGTGGATCATTATGTAGAAAAATATTCCCCAGCATAAAGGAGAGAAACTACATTAGAAAGAGTATCAGGATCTCCAGGCCTGGCCCAGAGAATCCCTCCAGTACCAGCTGATGAGAAGGAGCAGATTTACAATAGCACAAAGCTCGAATAACAGGGGTTGAAAGGAAGTAAATGGGAATCAGCCCCAAACTGATTAGGGGCCGTAAAGGAACATGTGGCCTCAATCATGACAACACCGGGTTTGAGAACAAAAGCCTCTCCCTTTCCTAGGGACACTTCTTGAATTACATATTCCTTTGCACAGGAGATGTGCTGGGCCATGACACACAGATAAACCACCAGCCCAGGCAAAAGGTTTCCTCCTGCTCTACACCACCTTCATTGTACAATTAAAAAGCACTGCTTCCAGCCCCTCATTGCAGCACATCCCACCCAGCTCGACATATCCCAGGGACCACAGACCACATGCCAAAGATGCCCTCTGACTTCAGTTCAAATTGCACATGGCCCAGGGTTTCTGAGTTATTATTTGATAACCCTGGAAGGTATTGCAGTGTGTGGTCCATCAAAGGCATCTCACTCACTCACCCCGCAGAGAAAGGAGGTTTCCCAGGCTTGTGTCTTTTAGCTGGCCTGTAATTTGAAAAGGATGATTTTCAGAGCTGGTTACAATTTAAACCTTTCAAGGCTGTGCAGTTTTTGGGCTGAAAGGCCAACATTTACCAGGAAGGGAAATATGAGAAAAAAATCCGTTGAAATTTAGAAAATTGTAGGCAATTACTTGTTCTATTTCACAGTCAGAGGGCTTCAGCATCCTTGTACACACAGAGATACACAAAGTAAATGCAGCATAAGGAACTCTAGTTCATGAATTCACGGAATAGTTTGGGCTGGGAGGGACCCTAAAGACCATCTCATTCCACCCTCTGCCATGAGCAGGGGCACCTTCCACCAGACCAGGGTGCTCCGAGCCCTGACCAACCTGGCCTTCCAGATCAGAAGGGGAGCACAGTTTCATAGAGTTGAATTCATTGTGATGTCTCCTCGCACATCAGAAAAGTACATTTTAGCCTAATGTGCAAAAACATTATGTAAATGTCTTTCCCCCCTTTCCAGCTTTAATGGCTTTTGAACCAACCTGAATATTTCAAAGACATTTAACAGAGCAAAAGAGATTTCTACGATATGAAACTTCTATGTACTGTGTGAAAACAGGTATGTGGGTAGGCAAGAAAAAGGTGATTAGTGCTTGCAGCAAGGGAAAGATTGCAAAATGGGCATGCATTTAATGAGACATCAATGACTATTTTCCATGCTGGAAATGAGAAGTATGATGCTTTTCCCAGTGGTGAGATATTTAATTACAGTTTTGACCTTATATTCACTAAAAAAATCCAACACAGAATACCAGAGTCAATGTATTTCTCTTCTTGTTTCAACTGAACTCCTTGTTTGGAAAGCAGGGAGAACCTTCTGGTTAAAATACTTAAAATGTGATGGTGATCTGAAGGTGAAAGAAATGTGCAGACAAAGAGAAGACAAGAGCAGCATTTTAATTAAAAAAAAAAAAATGAAATAAAAGGAGCACCTGCTAACTTTGATCAGATTTCCTCCCCCCCTCCTCAACCTGCAAATCTAAACAGATGGGGTGCCTCAGGTAAAGGATATCTGGCAGCATCGAAAGATCTCTTCCCACTGGTAATGAGGAGATGGATCATATTATCTCAGTAAAGTAAATATTATTTTAAGCCAAAATCTCAGTTGTATTTCATGGGTTTTTTTCCCTTCTATTTGTGAGCAGATCATGCTGGGTTCAAGGTGAAATCATTTGGCGTGTTGCTATAGGATTGATCTGCAGAAAATTATGGATTGAAAAAAAGCCCTACCCAAACCAACAGCAAATTACCAAAGCCACACATTTCTTTTGGGTCATTGCTGTAGCCTCAGACTTATCATTTGTACTGGCACAGACCTCCTGATGCAACTAATTCCTTGTAAAGAACTGGAAGGACAAGGAATGTCCACAGGCTGAGTGGGGAGGTTCACCTTGTCGCCTGTGCAGGAGTCCAGGAGGCTGCACAAAGCCGTCATTCAGAGCACGGGAGGGCTGTCATTGACAGGAACACTTTCCAAAACATTCTTAGCTGGAATTTCAGTGGAAGGTGTGACACAGTTCCAGATATTTGTTTCTTTGTTTCCATGGGAACAACAGCACAGTGGTTTAATAATAAAACAACATCGATCCTCGGAGTTTGAGAGAGTTCCTTGATTTTTGTTTTGAGTTAAAGATTTACTGTTCCATGGGTTTCCCCTTTTCCCAACAACCAACGAGTTAAACTATTTTAATTTTTATTTATTAAGCTGCTCTTTAATGCCCTTTCAGTACTCTCGGGGAAAATCCAGAACATGAAAGACAAGCCTTGCAAAATTTGTATTGTCCTGTTGCATAAGCTGAGCTCTGCATTGAGCACATTCTGAGAAGTCCACATTTTGTAGACTTGGGATATTTCATATCAGATCCTTAACATTCACAAAGTTCAATTACCCTCTCTCTGTATTATGGAGTCTTGACACAACGTCATGGGAGGGGGCAGAGTCCAGACATTGGGGCGTAAAATGCTGTCAGCACTTGGACTTTTATCCTGACTGTGAAAAGGAAGGAGAGAGTTCACAGGTGGTAATTCACACAGCTCAATTTGAAAATTGTATTTCAATACAGTCCTTCTCTCCAGTCCATAGAAAGAGGAAAACTCTTCCAGAGGATGAGTCAGAGTGGAAGTTTCCTTGAAAAGGCAGCTCAGAGGCGTCTGTTCATTAAACACCCAGAGAACCCCAAGACAGTGGCCTCTCATGTCAGGCACATCCGTGTTTAAAGCTGGGCTGTGGATACATTCCCCAGGGATTGTGTGTAATTTTTCTGCACCTCAAAGTGGTAGGGTTTTGTGTAAAAAAATGGAATTTTGACACTAATTTTATCAGTGGTTTTGAGACCAAAGGACTATTTTTCTAAAGTGACAGCAATGTATTCTCAGACTTTATTCTCAAACCTGATGAACGTATTTGAATATGTCCAATTCTTATTAAAATACCTGATGCTCTTGGGGCATCAAAATGCATAAAAGATGTTCTTGCCTCTTAGTGGGCTGTGGATGTCTGGGTCCATTTCCTTCTTCTAGGCATGAGCATCACTAGTATTATTCAAAAACCCAAGGAAATTGTGGCCTAGGAAGCGACTCTGCTGGAAGTGCCTCTTGTATGATAGACTATGGAAGAGTATAAGGAGAGTCTCAGCACTAGTAAATACTAACCATGCCACTGGAAATAAATAGAGACTGACAAATGATTGTTGATGTAATCCCCGTGAGAGTGTCTAGACTCAGGGAGGCAAACCTGCAGTCCGTAGGCTGGAGCTGGCTCCTTGGAGCCTTTCCACCAGCCTACGGCTCCTTGTGCAATCCCCACAGGCACCTGCTTGTCGTGGGCCGAGAGGGCAGACAGGGAGCCAGGGAATGGATCCTGCTCCCGCCTGCTCCTTCGCTCCTGCTCCTCCAGCCCCACGCCAGGAATCCCCCTAAACATCTCCTCTCCCTTCTCTGCATCAGGCACAGCGTCTCCAGGGCTGGGGAGCAGTGGGTTCTCTCAGCCCCCCACTTTGTGTTCCCAGGTCTGAAAGTGGTTGCTTTTTCACAAACAGAACCTCCCTTTTGTCTCCTGCCAAGGGAAAAAGGAGTCAAGATGCAAAGGAAAGATTTCTTTTTCAAAGTGGAGATGAAGAGAAGGGTTCTGGAAGAAACCCAAGCAGGAGACAGAAATTACTAACATGGAGAGAAAGGCCCAGAACAATAAGAAGTTGAAGGAAAAGCTGGGATAGAGATTCCTTGAGGAAGCAATCTGAGAATTGAGAAACAAAGAGATATTTTCTTCTCTAGGTAAAAAAAAGGTCATTTTGGTGTTTTTACTTCAAATGAAATCTGTAACTTTCAAAAGTAAATAAATCTCTCAGCCTTGTGATGGAAGTGCAAGATGTGTCTCTTCACGTCACCCACAGACTGGAGCTGAAATAGTAATCTGGCCCTTGCCAAGGTGTGCAGCCACTTCAGCAGTGCTGTAAATCAAAAGGGCCCCACAGCCTCCACACCAGCAGGAGTCTGAAGGTCACTGAGCATGATGCAACACTCAGACCTGGTACTTGTACTTCATCATCAGCACTAGGGGAAAAGAAATCTATGATGCACCTGTGCTCCTTCAGTCTGTCAGGGCAGGGAGAGATAAGGCAGGCAGGAGCCAAAAAACTGGTCCAGTGCAGACAGGTAGACAATGCAGCACAGCCACCCTGATTAACATAACAAAAGCAGCTTCCCCAAGCAGGATGGAAATGATAACTTCCCTGAGATTTGGCAATCAAACAGTTGTGGGCAGTTTTGACATTTCCCTAGCATTTAAATCTCTCATCAGGCAGGTGACTCCACTCTGATGCCAAATAAACAATCCAGGCTTGCTCACAGAAAGGAGGCTCTTGCTATCTCCACCATCACATCACCGACATCAAAGAGTGGGGCAGACCCTTCCCAGCACGGAAAACACCCCAGTACCTGTGGGAACTCAAGGCCTGGCCCACCTCTGTTTTGTGAGAGGCAGCACAAGATGAAAATCCCCCCCTGATGAAAATCCTGTGGCTTCCAGTGGCCTCCATGGCCAGCTGTGCACACCCCTGCCTGGGATCAGTGGTCCTGCTCTTTTCCAGGCACTTTGATTAAATTACAGCTGCTTTGAGAGGCTTAAATGAATTATCAAAATGAGCAGAGCAACCAAAACTGTCAAGCACAAGAAACCACTAGCTGTCCTTTGAAAGGAAGAGGCTCCACAGCTACTGAGTCTTGGGAGAAAAGTGCTCAACTACTTGAGGAGAGAATCCAAACAAATCCTGTTTCCTTAGGGAACTTACATCTTGCTCTCAGCCTGCCTTTCAGATCAGTCTCCATTTCAGCTCTTTCACTGGATTTTTGGCTGAAACCCACCACCTATGTGTTGTTTTCCCAACAGAGGAAAAGCAGCTGCTTTCCCAAGGCCTGAGAAGACCCGTCTGACACGGGACTCTCAGGGCAGAACAGGGAACCCTCCTGACTCATGGATATTACAACCCATCCACACAAACAGAGCCAATCTGCTCCATTCCTGCCAGCCAAAAAGTGCTTTTATTTTTTTAGTTTCTTCTACCATCTATGTTAATCATGACTAAAACCAAAGAGAAAAATAAAGTACAGAGAAGGAAAGAAAAAAAATAAATAAAAAGAAAATCCTCTGTCAAAAAAACATTGCCCGTGCCAGAAATATTAGTTAATAAGTCTTATTACTGGAAGGCAGTCTAAAGCCCTGATTAACTAGAAAAAAAAACCACAAAAACAAACAAACAAAGAAACCCCTAATAAGAATATATGAATTAACTCCTCTCCAACCTTTATTGAGGGCAGCAATCTTTCTGCAGAGGGAACCATCCCCTTGGTTCATGTCTCCCTACCACAGTCACCAAGTGCATCTCCTGCAGGCCCAGGAAGGACCAACCACGCTCTGAGGCACAGCCAGAAGACCCATGAGACAAGCCAAAGTAAAGGTGCTTTCTCTTCTTTTAAATATAGACCACTCAACAAGGAAATTCAGACCCTTCGAGCCATTCTGAGATTTGCCTCCTCTTGACCTACATCTCAAACAGCTCCAAAAATGTCTCAGATTCTCCCAATTCCAAGGGGTCACACCTGAGCCTCCAAGTCGTTGCTTTGAGATCTCCAGACAAAAGGCAACATTCACATGCCAAATACCACAGGTTTCGAGTGGTCTCCCATATCCTGAAAATATGCTATTTTTAGTATGTGGCTGGCAGAGAAAGGAAGTGTTAAATCTTGGACCAGTATCAAATCTGACTGAAAATTAGCAGCTAGGAACATCCTCTTTGATTATTTATCCCACTTTCCATATCCGAGTAGCCCCAGAGGGGCAGTAGCAAGGACAGTCACTAGGAAAACACCTGCTGGTGGCAGGTCAGTACAGAGCATTTTCCTGGCTCTCCCCATGAAAACATCCTGGAGTTTGTTTCCTCATTTTTGACAGGCAGATTCCTGGTGCAAGTGGGATGGTCTGTCAGAAAAGGGCCCCTCGTGCTTTGCTGCAGCTCCTCCACTGCAACACTTGTAATGCAGCAGATGACAAGAGGAAAACTCAGACAATCCACTCCCAGGTGCCTTCATTATTTTCTCGGAGGTCCTTATGGCACTGGGTTGAGTTACTTGTACTTACAAACACAGTCCAAGAAGTGTATTACAGTTTGTCAGGGCTCCCAGAGGCTGCAAGGCCTTTCCTCTCAGTGTCTGCTGCAGCTTTCTAAATTAAGAAACGTGACCTGCTGCAGTTTGAACAGCATTTTGATCTCGATTACACTTGGCAAGGTGCTGGGCCAGCCCCATTCAAATCACTGGAGCATCCACAGGCACCAGTCAGTGTAAAATCAGAATTCATGTCACTCACCTGCAGGGTGGACATGACCCCAGAGAGGGACAGGACACAGCTCTAGCATCATGTGTCCCATTTATTCATTGCTAAATCAAAGTTCAGATGTCACCACTGCAGTTGCAGCACTCCAGGTTTGCCCACACTGCCAGGGGGCAGCTGAGCCAATGGCTGTGAGATCCTGGGCACCATCTTCAGCAACCACTGCACCATGGAACAGTTTCACTAACCTGCTTCCTGCCTGTTGTGTCCAAATCTCTCCATGTGTGCCACATGGATCTCTCTCTGTCGTGCTCCTTGCTCAGGAAGGCACCAGGCAAGGTTGGTGTGTGAGACACGACACAGGGCAGGAGGATTCGTGGTGCTGCACTGGAGTACAGGCACAGTCCCTTCCAAAGGGCAGAATACATGATGACATCCTTTAAAAAAGTTGTTTTCTTAGTGGCAGCCAGTGCAAAGATATCGGAAACCTTCTTCCTTGGCAAGCTATGAGGTTTGGCTGCCATCTCCTCTCACCAGCTGAACCAGCCAGGCTTATCACCCTCATCAACCTGCTCCTGGCAGCAAGGGTTTGGGTCTTGATTCCAATTTTGGCTTCCTTGCTTTAGCAGAGACGAAGACTAATCTCCAATACGCATGGAACAGCCTCTACTGAGCCACAAAGCAGCATTCCAAGCCTGCTCTTTATCCCCCAGCTCCCAGCAAGACCCCAGGCACACTGTGAGGGCTCCCAGGGCAGAGGGGCCAGGGCAGGGCATTCCCAAGGCCAGGCCAGCACAGGCAGCTGTCACACGTGCCCTGCACCAGAGGCAGGACACAAAGAGCTCCAACGTGCAAGGGGAAGCCGCAGCACTGCTAATAAGGTCAATACAAACGACATCAGCTCCTTCAGGTCAGAAGGAATGACAACCAGGACACACCACAGAAGGATGCATGGAGAATTCACAGATGGACAGGCAATCTCAATTAAACTGTCTTCCCCTCCCATTCTCCTCTGAATTACTGCTCTAAAACCCCTTAATTATCTAAACTCAATTAGTCTTAGAATATTTGAAGCTTCCTGTTCAGACTAATTTCTCTCTCTTTCCTCATGTGGAGTGCTTGACTTGCATTAAAGAACACTTAGTGCCTGTGGTAAGGAGAACTTTACACAGGCAGGTCAGGACTTTGGGGTATTCACAATTTCCCTTCTATCCTTCCAGTGCCTGAGAAGACCATGCACTTAGTCCTCCAGACGAAATTTCAGCTTCTCTGACATGCTTTTATATATATATATATATATATACCTAAACATTTCCATTGCTAGTAGCAACTGCCATCCATTGCAGCTATTTTCACTCCTAAAGATTTCCGTGTGTACTTTCCAAAATTATTTGCAAAGCAGTAATTTTCTATTATTGCTGTTATTACTCCTGGGAACAGAAAAACCATGTGGTAATTCCAACAAAAAAAGAGCATGGGTGGCAAAGCAGACAGTAAGACAAGACAATAGAAGGAAGCAGTTAAAAGATTCCCTTTTGGCTTAGTGATGCAACTTTGTGCAGACTGAACTGGCATATTTTCATTCAAAGGGCAGCAAGAAAATCACAGAATTCAGACTCTCCCACTGTTTCAGCCTCTGCAGTGGTGGAGACTTCACTTTTTATTACACCCCTGTTAGAAATCTCACTCATAAGGTTTTGAGCCCCTCCTGAAGTCTGAGTATCTCATTCTCCCTCCAAAACCTGTATGAACATAAGGTGGAGGAGCCCCCAGTGCCCACACTAATACAGTTGTTGGTATCACACCTCCAAGATTGCCTGGAAAAGTTTTAATGGACCTTTCAGTTTCACTATTTTGATTCAGTCAGATTTTTAGATGCACTTACGCAAAATAGCACCCTGAGTTGAAAATTACCTACTTCAGTTTAGCTTGAACCTCTCCCAGAAAGCTTAAACTAATCTTAACACGGTCACAGGTTGCTCTAAATCAATATATCTGTACTTGGAGCAGGTCACTGACGTCTCACACAGACCAACCCTCACAGCAAGGAAACTGAAGCACAGACAGATTAAGTGCATTGCTCAAGATGAAATAAGAAATCCTGGGGCAAGCCAGAACTGAACCCAGTCTGAGCCCTGATTCAGCACTTTAGCCACAGAGCTGTGTCCATGAGGCACTCACTGCCTGTGCTGCGGGATGGGATGGGACAGGACAGGACGGGACGGGATGGGACGGGACGGGACGGGACGGGACGGGACGGGATGGGATGGGATGGGATGGGATGGGATGGAAAGTGCTCCATGGGGAGCTCTACTGAGGAGCCAGACACCTCCTCTGACCAAGGTGCAAGAGCAGGATTACCCTTTTCCTGTTTAAGAGGAAACTTCTCTCTCCAGCACTCCACAAATATAGACTCATTCTGGCCCAAACTGGCTGGAAAACAAGAATTCCATTTTGCAACCATTTTTGAGGTTATGCATTCAGTTCTATACTTGCATTGGGATAACACTGAAATAGAAGAGTAGACTTTTTTTTTTTTGTCCACCAGAGACAGAAACCTTTTTCTCCCCTGTCCCTTAGAAGTGCTCTCAGTGAGAATATCACTGTCCCCTGTACTCTCAGATCCCCATATCCTGCTGTCTCTTCCCTACAGAACTTTTATCCCTGAATGAACAAGGTTTCCAACAGACCAGTTTCTTTCAAACTAATACATTTCTACCAAAAGTTCTGTTATTAGCCGGGCATTTTTTCCTCAGCATTAGAGTGACATTTTCTTTAGGCATATAACTAGAGAAGGAAGAGGACAGAAACCATGTTAGTCCTGGGCCTCAAGAAGCAAATTATAATGCAAAGAATCATTTTGTGCAGTCTATAGTTGAAAATGTCTTGCAGGTTTGGTATGTGGAATGGCTCATTTGTGTTTTCAGGTCATGGTTTGGGTTTTTTGTTGGTTTTGGTTTGTTTGGTTTTTCTCTTTACAGCTGTTGATACACAAGGAAATGATTAAGCTTTTACTTTGTTTTCTAAGTTTTTAGGCTTCAATCTAAAATACTCTCTTCATATGAACCAGGCAAAGGGGTAACCCCTCTTTCTGGAGCATCAATCTGTTGTTGTGCCTATTTCACCTCTCACAGGGAATCTATGCACAGAGTTGAGAAGAATGTACCTTGGGTTCACAGTGTTCCCACCTTCCAGCTATTGCTGAAAATGTCAGGTTGTCATTTTATCAGAGACATTTTTGCAGTGGCAAATCTGTATAAACTTCAAGTCTGGCCCTACAGGTATGAGGAACCCTTTAGCTAAAATGCAAATTATCTAAACCTGTGAAGAGTGAATATTTCAGCACCCAGCAGGGAAAGAAACCTTTGGGTGAGAGCCTCCTTCTTTCACCAATAAAATGTTGTGGGAAAGACTAAAGTAAAGCTAAAACTACTTAAACCAAAGTTATTCCAACAGCTTGTAAAGACAGATGAGAGTCATTACATTATTTATGCACATGAGGGTACTGGGACAGACAGGATTAGATGATTTACCCAAGATCAAACAATGAGTCAGTGACACAGTTTTCTGCTGTCCAGTGAAAACACAGATGTACAGTAAGCTGAAAAGAATTCATTTATTCCCCATATCAAAAGGATAAAGGAGAGAGCATTCCCTCTGCTATCCAAGCTCGTGGTTCCAATAAGTGTTGATAGAACTGAACTTGGCAAGCAGGAAATGAGCTGCACTAGTCACACATGCAAAGCATTTGCTGAAAACAAAAATCTTGAGTTACTCAATTATCAACAGTTTTCACTTGTCGAAGCCACAGACCCATCAAAGTTGCTCCTTGCTGCTTTCTTGAGGAATTGGAAGGACACAACCCATCCAGTGTCCAAGGCATGGCATAATCCAGCAGGACATTATGCAATGCCAGAGTCTTGCCTCATGTCCACATTCAAAGTGCCCAAACTGCGTTACTGGCTTTCAGTCCACACCAACCTGGATGGTGGGTTTTGACTTGTTCACGGCTCAGCCTGACAGGATCAACATGAAGAAGGAAGAACCCAGCTGAAGGCCTGTCAACCCTCAGAGTGCCCTGAAGTGGGCCATATCCTGCCATAAATATTTGCACAAAAATCCTGCTGACCTCAGTGGTGGTTCTGGGTACAAAATGCAGGCAGGATGTGGTCACAGTGATCCTTCTAATAATAGGTTTTCCATTGAGATCAATGGACATCGGGCCCCATTTCATTGCCAGTGCTTGGTTCAGAGCTCTAAAGAGAGACATTGTTTTCCTGCAGCAGGGAGCACACAATTGCCAAATTTACTTCTGGCAAAGGCAGAGGTTTATTTTTAATGCTGAACAACACCAAAGCCGTCTGATACTAATTAAGAGAGTGTCTTCCTTCTGCACATATTAAAGAAAAAAATAAATCTTCCAATGTTGCTGTTGGAAAGACACAGAGAAAACATGAATATATCCATATTTAAAGTCAGATATAAAGTATGTGAAAACCACTTTTTTTGTTATCTGAGTGCGATTTTAAGGTGAGTTTTGCATGGAAGAGGCAGGAACTCAGCTCCTCAGGAAAGTCAAGTCAACTTAACACAGGTGTTGAAGACCCAGGCCCCCAAATGATTTCCTCACGGGCACATTCCTAAGTCTGTGGGCAGCACCCTTCCCTCTGTTTTTCCTGAGTCAATCCCTCCCTCGGTGTTCATCACAGCTTTGATGCCTCTATGTAGAAATCCTTATCTTCAGGATCCTAAAGGATGACTAAATGTTTTCCAGTGTTTTATTCATTATCTGAGTTCAACTTTAACTGATTTTGATCTTGTGGTTCTGCTATAAAGATAAGCAGCAGCCTGCCAAGGAAATAAGCATTTCACAGGTTAACAGCACAGCTCCTCTAAAGAGGAAGCAGGTTTGTTTTCTGCCTTATTTTCTGGAAAATGTTAAAACAATAAAATGAATAAGAAGCAGTGGTGAACAAGTTGTAAAGGAGCTCATTTCCTGCTCGCAGCAGCTCTGATAAATTCAGTCTTGGATGACAGGGGCTGCGGAGAGCGAGGGGAGGGCCGGCTCTTCCTGGAAAGCCAGACAGGGTAGGATTGATTCGAGACATCTCCATTGCCAGAACAGCTGGTATTGGCTAATCATCAGCAAACAGAGCCTTCAACCTCCAGAGAGCCGGCAGCGAGGGAGACGCCTGAATCAAACCTTCGCCTTCCAAACGTGAAACCGAATTTTGTCTAACGAAAAAAAAGCCAAGAAAGCCCCTCCTCACACACAAGCCTTCCTGCAGCCAAGTGCCAAAGGAAGTGCCAGTGCCCTGAGTAACAAAAGAATCCTGGATGGCTGCAGGCTGCGGTGCCAGCAGCACCCAGTTGCAGTGGGAGGCTGCCTGACACGGCTCCGGATGCTCCGAGCCTGCCGGATGGAGCAGACAGCTCAGCATGAATCACGGGGCAAAGGATTCCTTCAGTCCGGGAGGAATCGGGACAATACACAGCCTGACTGCTGTTTGTTGCCCTTTTTTTTTTCCCCCCCCACATATTTTTTTTTTCCTTACTCCTGACTTTCAGGACCAGCCGTTTCCTTCCTGCTGTGGGCGTGCAGATGACAACTCATCGGTGGCACCGCGTGTGTGAGAGAGAGCACAGGGACCACAGGGAGAGCAGCCAGGCTGGCCCCCTACCCCGGCACTGAACTCTCCCAGGAAAGCCACAAAGCTGGATCACAGCAGGGCTCCCCTCATCGCCCTCCCCAGGGCACCCACTCGCCCAGCTCATGTGCTTTGGACACACACAAACACACACACACGAGATTATGACAAGCCAACCCCACGGCAGATTTAAGGCTTTTGGAAATCCTTCCCGGAAGGAGGGATGTCTGCAGCTCCCTGGCCACAAGGCTGGATGCAGGACAGAGGGTAACAGAGATTTCTTATACCCCTCCAAAAACCTACAGGAGCTCCTCAGTGTTAGGGGCAAAGCTGTATTTGGTTCACTGACACCTCTTGCCCCAGACGGGAGAGGGGAAATGCTTCTGGCTGGGCAGACCATGGATCTGCACTCTCATCCCTCTGTGTTTGGGGACTCTTTGGACTGAGTTCTTCTGAGTCTGAAGAACCACTTGAAATTATTCTCACTGGCCATCAGAATTCTGGTCTCTCTGTGCATCCCAGACCTGTTCCCCAAGGTAAGAAGGTTGTCTTCTCTGGATACTCTGAAAGCAGGACATTGATCCCAGCCTCCTGATACGAGACCACCCCTGTGGAAGTTGTGCAGTCGAAAAGACTCAGCTCTGTTCACTGCTGTTACCTCTTGACATGTTCCTTTTGGTACATTTTGATTTGTGCTTTTCATGTGTAACTCTCCTGGACATGTGAGAGAGACTGAAAACACAGCCAACAGACAAGTCAAGGATCCTGATAGGGATGCTCTCTCCCACTGACATTTGAGACATCATCTTGCCCAACTTCAGTCTTCTCCCTACTTTTATATTCCCTTTCTCCCATCAACAATCTCGATTCTCTTCACATTTCATTCTTCTCCATTAATCTTTTTTTCTTTCCCCATACTTGCCTCCTCTGCTTTTGCAGAGGAAAATTCCTGGTAAAAGTCTATCGCTGGAGGCTGATTTCCATCCTTTTCTGTCCTGACACCTTTCCACCACTAGAAATTCACTTTTAATTTAGCTGTAATCCACATTCATGCTCTTAGCAGTCCCTTCAGCTCCTTTGATGCACCCTCAAAATTTGCTGCCCAAATAATTCCTTTTTTCTGTCCCCACTTCCGTCTCTGCAATGAAGCAGGTTTATCACTTCCAGAGGATAAACTGATAAAGCAGTAATGTGCTCATTTCTTCTCTGACAGTAAGGCCCTCTCACATGCCACAAGGAAACATCTTACTTGCTTTCCCTCTGGCCTCTTCACTGATCCACAAATTGGCCTTGGTTTCTCCTTGTTCACCTTTACATCTTTTCTCCTCCTTCAATGCTTATCTTCTCTCCCTCTCCAGCACATGCTTGTGCTCATTCAAATTTCCTCTAAGAAGAACCCGAAGCCAATCTTTGCCCAACTCTGCCTTTTTCAGCACTGCCCACTCCGTGTCCCTCTCTTTCTTTTATTTCTGAGTGGGCTCACCATTTCCAACACCTGGATTTCTCCTCCTCCAGGTTCATGCCAAACTCTGCTCAGTCCACCTCCTGCTTTCCTCTTCTCTCAGTTTCCAAAGGCATTTACGAGAGTTTCAAACCAATACTCTGTTTTCTCTGTCCATGGCTTGTCAGCCAACTTCAGCCAACTTCCAATCAAGCTCTTTTGGAATTCCTGTCCTCCCTTGGCTTAGCTGATTCTTTTCCCTAATGATTCCTCTTCTCCCACTCCCATCACACCTGCACATGTTCTACCAAGGATCATCCACCAGCTCTCTGTTACCCACATTTCATGGACTCCTCAGTTTCCTACTGAACACAGAAAGCACAAGAAGCAAAGAAGAAATCTCCTCCATGGGCATCGAAAACCTACAGCATCTCCATGCAGACAGAAATCCAGACCTTCAACCCAAGTTCAAGCTTCACCAAATCCACACCAGTGGCACCAGGAGCTCAGAGTTTGGCTTTAAAACAACAGGAAGGACTGTGATGGTCAAAGAAGAGAGAGTATGACCAGATTGAAAACTACTACTACCATTCCCAGTGTGTATTGCTGGCTGTGTTTTTAACTGATTATACCTTTACCAGCTGAGAGATTTTCAGAAGTACTGAGTATCCTCAGCGGAGCTGCAGAGACCGCCACGGACCCTCTCTACCCCCACTCTCACCTTTTCCATTAACAGAAGAGCTTGCAGCTCACACTGCTCTTTGCACTTGTGTTTATCATCCCAACCACGACCAGCACCAGCAGCAAGTCAAGGTGTTTACTATGGGAAAGGGTGAAAGGCACAAGTCTTGATCCTGGTCTCCCACATGTGGCTAACGGGGTGTGAACGCTGATAAAGTCCCCGGCTGTGCCTTCCAGCCATGCCCTGCCACGGCTCCTGAACCCATCCAGTGTGGGTGAGCTGTGGGCAGGGGAAGGCTCATGATTAACTGCTCATTGCTGACAGCAAAATGGTTTGCAAATGAGTTGCTTTAATCCCCAAGCAGCGTGTCTCCAGTGCCCACAGTTTGTGTGGGCCCATTGTGCTCTTGTAACAGGTGTTTGGCTTCCACTGAGCAGTTCTGGTTTTGTTGGCAGTGGAGGTCACGGCGTCTTTGGGGAGGGACATGACAGTCTATCATCCTTCCTACACACCCTGCTTTTCCTCTTGCCCAAATCATACAAAGATATCGGCTGATCAAGAATCCATCAGTCACTTATCAATTAGAAAAGTTAAATGCAACAGACTAAACAAACTGAAGTAAAAAGTAAATTCTTCACATCTGTATTTGCACTATGTCTGAAAATTCACAGATTTTGACCTGCCATGGGAGATAAGTCCTTGTATAACAACATCATATAAACCACTCACATCCCCTCCCGTGGTTTCAGGGGTACAATACTCATATCCTCAAAAGAATCACTTAACTTTATCTCCACATCCTAAAGTGATTCAGTCTTTGAAAAAGAAAAAAAAAAAAGAGTTGTGATCTGAATTCTTCTGACATTTCCAAATTTCATACAACAGGCTGAAATAGAATATTGGCATTTACAACAAAACCACAGCATGGTAATTCCATAAACCACTCCTTCAGCTTCTAAGACCCAGTCACCTCCAGTGGACCACCACTTCAAACCTGAACTTTGCTGACTGGCTTAACAATTTGTTCCTGCTATCATGTGACAAGTTTTTGAAGCTCACATGTGTAATGGGGCATTTGCTGCCAGTATCAAAAGAAGAAAAAAAAATTAAAAATATAGTAGAACATGAGGTTCCAATTGTCTGAAAATCAGAAACATCTGTTGGAGTCATGAGCAGTTGATTAGTGGAGTTCATTCGCAGGGTAAGGCTCCAGTAGATCAGCCCTTCTATCTACGTATAGGATTGTAGTCACTGGAAGCTTTACAAAGAGGTACAAAGAATAGGCAGGAGAGACAGAAACCATTTCTTAGGGTGCCAGGATCCTTGAAAGCCAACTATAACCCAGTGGTCCTCAGCACTGCTTCACATGATACCAGCATGGAAAATTAACAGCTGTATTTAAACCTTGCTCTTATCCACAACAGCTAAACATCTGCCAGCCTTTCAGCCATAAACCTATGCTATTTTTAAAGCTGATAACTGGAGACTGTAAAAATTCTATTGGAAGATAAAACACAATGTACAAGGTGTCAGTCTGAGCGTATTTGTGACTTGCAAAAATAATCAGACCGGGTTGGGTCCAGACAACGACAAAAACACCCAGTGTTTTTTAAGATGCTGCTTGGATTTCAACTTAAAGCTTTTCCAGCTCATTACACTAAAATGAGGATTAACACCTTGGAGCATTTGCACAAAAAGCAGGGGTTGATCAGAAATGCTAATTCAGCCCATGTGATGCTGGATGGATAGTGCTGTATGTACTACTGAATTAAGGCTGCTCTTGCAGATCTGTGCTCGTAACACCACAAGCATTGGCACCCAGGAGAACAAGAAACCACCAGGAAGAGGATGTCCTTAAGGCTAAGCCTCTCCTTCATTAGCTTGACTATCTAATTGTAGGTTTACCAGGAATCTCAGCCCCAGCTCTTGTTCAATTCCTGGTGTTGGTGGCCTGACCTGACCTCCCAGTTTCCTAGTGCTCCATCTGCATCCACCTGTCACCTCATGCCTATTCCCCATCCAGGAATGGGGTACTGTTACATTAAAAATAACAACGAAAACTGGGTAGCCAGCAATTTCACTTCCCCTCCTGAAGTTACTGGCTATTTTGTCTTTACCAAAACCATAAAAATAACTTGTAAGATTGGTGGGGTTTGTGTTCAGGTACATAGTTTTGATTCAACTTACTGTGGAACATTACCATGATTATGGCAAGACTGTTACATTATACAGAAATAAAAGGTGTTTCCCTTTTATCAAGGAGGAGAAACTTAACCAGACTTCCTAGCTGCCTAAGGAAAAGGCATTTTCTGAGGGATATCAGGGACTTGAGTTGTTTACAGTCCACCCCAGAGCAAAAGAATCTCTTCACACTTTTAAAGTAAAAATTGTATTTGACTGTAAAAATTATTATCAGATGTTCCTAAAACAAATCGTTCCCATCTGAATAGATACAATATTTGCAAGTATTTTTCTGCCTTTCAGAAGACACTGCACTCCCACCCCTGAAATCCCTTCCATGCTCTCCAGTTCTCTGTCAGAACTTTTCTATCATTAAGACCCTGGTTTTCCTTGCTAAGCTTATAGGCAGGAGGGGAATTCACCTGCAAGCACCTTTCTTGAGGTGCCAGTGAAAGCAGAGATGGTCACTGTCTCTGACAACAGACCTGATTGTCCTTCCCTATCTGAACATGTCATTGACTTCTGAACTCACGTGTTCCAGCGTGTGGTGAGCCCTGTGGAGTGAGCAAAGTCCAAGCATAACCCAGCCTGGCTTTTCTAAGCACACGTGTGGATCCTCTTTCCAGTGCTCCTTCCTGAGAATTAGAGTCCAGTTGGTTCATCCAGGACCTTCTGTTGCCCCTGGTGACTCAGCCCTTCAGCTAAACCTGACTTTCCTGGCGTAGGTACATTCTGTTCTTATCCCCTCCCACAGAGCCCAAGACTTTCTGTGTGGTTTCCCATTTTGTTTCTTCAACATATCTTTTTACAGACCCTCGTGGTACACATGGACTGTCTTTTACAAATTATTTGAATCTGGATCTAAGTCAGATGGAACATGAGCTCAAACTGGGTTATATGCCTGATAAGCTAATTATCGACCTCATAAATTCAGGCCCTTAGCAAAGACTATTGTTTCAGGCCAAAAGCTACTTTACCATGAACACTTCACTTCTCTAATAGAAATAGTTTACACGTGGCTATCTTGGCACATGAGCAGATAAAGCTGAGGTCCATCCCCAAATCACAAATAGACCTGCCCTAGGTCACTCCTATCATGCCTAGAGACGTTCACTCCCTTGTTAACTTTACTAGATAAGTGCCACCTTTTGTCCAAAACTGCAAGCACTTTCATGGATTGCCATCAAGATTTAATGACAGATTTGGTTGCTGCGAAGACACCTTCATGATAGAAAAATTCCATTGCATCAGCTCCCTAATATAATAAAATAAACTCAAAATTTATATCAAAGACCTAAGTTCCAAAAATTATCAGTGCTACTGCACCTCCAGCTCCATGAATAGGATAAGTTCTTAGCAAGAACTGAGAGCTGACATGAAAGATCTCTGGTGAGCCACAACATCACCAGAAGCCTTGGGGACTCAGATGTTGCTTTCTCTCCACCACGATTTACAAACCATAGAAGCCTCTAAATGATCTGCTGGTTGTGAGCGAGCTGTGGGACAGCTCTGGGACAGCTCTGGGACTCTGGGCAGAAGGATGTGGAAGTGGAAGACACAGCTCAGTCCCTTCACATCACCCACGGTGCATACTCATGGTTTGTGCTCCCCGCACAGTCGTTACTTGCACTGCTCCAGAGAACATGCACAGCCCGGGATCAACAGCGGTTTGGGAATTTGGGCTGACGAAGGATAAATACCACCAACACCCAACTGCCAGGAGCTGTCTAATTTCTGCCTTCTCTTCCTGGGAACAGATGGAAACAGCTCTGGTTAGGAAGCTTTGGACTGTGCAGCACAGCAGGAAGGTGCACACTCCCTCCAGCCCTGGGAAAGGCTCTGGGAGCCACGGAGCACACGGAGCAGAGGAGGGACTGCTGAGTTTCGCTGTCTGTATCCGTTATGAGTAAGTCAGTGGTGTCCTGACAAGAAGGCCTGAGGAACCCGGGCGTGGCAGCTCTTTGGCACAGCCAGAGCGGGCGCAGATGCCGACAGAGGGTTTCCTCCAGGAGAGGCTGGAGTGCGAGCCAGGGCAGGAGGTTCCTGTGCCACTGTGAGGCGGGATCCAGGCTCTGCCAGAGCCGGTGACTCATGGCAGGGGGGGGAAGGCAAGACTTGGCAACCTGGGCTGTCTCACACAGCAGCAGGTTTTGTTCTCTACGGGATAACCCAAGGCCCATGTGGCCTGTGGCCAAACTCTCCAGCTCAGGCCTGCAGCCCTTGTCCCTCTCCGGCCACCTTTGTAACAGCAATGGACCGTGTCACAATCCATGCAGCAAACAGGGCTTGGCACATCCCGATCCTGCCCTGCTCCAGCTGCCCAAGCAGTGGTGGAAGGCAGCACAGGAGTGATGCTGGTGGGACTGAGAGTCTCCTGCTCTTTCCCCCGGCAGCAGTGGGAGCTGCCAGGCCCCAGGAGCCGGCAGTATCCGCCTGGGACAGGACGCCACTCCCACGCAGCACGGGGAAACCAGGGCTGTGATTCACCAGGGGAACCACTTCCCTTGGGACAGAAGTAATGGCTCCCATTTCCTGCTCTCTACCCTACCCGATTTTTAAGGTTCCCATCCTCACCACAAGAATTCCAGAGCTTGCACAACAGCTGCTGTAGTTTATAGCCCAGCACTTCAAGGGGTTTCTGGTCAGTACCTTTAAAGCTGGGCTGTGCCCACCAGTGATGAGAACCCCAGGAAATGCCACCTTCCTTTTGGTAAACTCCTTCAGGATCACAATTACAATGTTCTTGGGGCTCATGAAAAAGACAAAGGCCCCATGAGTTGTATTAAGCCCCCTGACACTATTTTACTGCTTTGCCCTTTGCAAATGACACATAAATTGTACAACCTGGGGAATACAGAGAAGGCATCTCACATATTAATATTGTCCAGCCCAGCCCAAATGAATCCTGAAGCCATGATGTTTAAAACAGCGTGATCATACATTGCTACATTTTTGGCAGGCCAGATCAAATGTTTTCAATGAAATCTTTTTAAAAAGTGAATAATACACATGTGGTCTGGCTCCTGTGACACACCGAACACCAGGACCTGCAGCTGGCACTGTCTTGTGTGCAAAGGGGTAGAGTAACCATGTTCAAAGGATAACATGACATTTCACTTCAGTGGGACTGGCTGTGTGATTAGACTTTAGCAGGTGACAGTGCTCAGTGTCGAATTCTTTTCTGAAATCAAGCATCTCGAAAAGGTTCAAAGTATGATATTCCAAAAGAAGATAAAAAGTAGCATTAACCATTTTAACAAATCACAAGATCGTAGGATAATTCATGTTAAAAGAGACCCCAGAAGGACATGTAGTTCAACTTCCTGCTCAAAGCAGAGTCAGCTATGAGGTCAGAGCAGGTCATTCAGGGCTCTGACTGGCCCATTTGCCTTTAGGATGTCTGTTGCAAGCATTGAAGAATTTGGGCTTTGCATTAAAACAGAAGGATTTGCACTTAGTGAAAAAGAAATGAGTACAACCTTCAAAACATCAATGAATACGATGCACAGCCTACCGGGAGTGAATTGACAGCACAGGTTTCCCCAGTACTAACTCCTCTGCTCTGCTAAAGCACTGAGCCAGCTGAGCTCTGATGGTCGATTCTCTAAATTCTGTAAGTTGGATTTGCACAAGTGGCAATGACATTGGCAGCCTGGAGCATGTGGGTTTGTACTGTTTGCATCGAAACACACTTACTAGGAAGGTGTATTTGCTTCCTGATTAAATACACCAACAGTAAAATGTTGGCTTTATATAAACTACCTCCAGAGCCCATCCCGGGAAGTAATAAGCCATTCATTAAAGATTCCTTAGATTCTTAGTGACGTTTCCTGATAAAGGTCCCTTTTATAAACACAGATGACATTTGATATGCAAGGGTTTAACAACATTACCTTGTTCTAAAGTGTGTTTTAACCAGTGTTATCAGAACGGGAGCTGAATTCCTCCTGTGGTAAAAGGGCAAATTCAGATACCTTTAGTCACCTTTTTCCACAACAAGTCTCACTGAATTAACTGAAGATTGATGATCAGAGAGTGAACAAAGGGCTGAGCCTGCACACAGGGCTAACACAAGCACTACCATTACACATTACACAGTGGGGCTTCAGACCATCTCTGTGATGGGAATGGCCCTGAGTTTTCTAAATTTCAGTTTCAAATCACAATTTTTCACTGTTTTACCAGCGTGGTTTAAGCAGTGAAACCTTCTGAGGCAGGTAGGTTTCTATCTTCTGAATTCTGCAATTTAACTTAATTCACATACTGGAAGGACACGGTGTCCTTAATTTCACTATTACAAAGGATTGCAGTTGGAACAGTCTATAAAAACATACCAACATCACTAAAGTTGCTCTGATACAAGTTTGTACAAAAATAAAGACTTGTGAAAGCCCCAACCAGAACTGCAGCATTTTGGACTAAGAAAAGCAACACAATAACAGGCTGAGAATGGCACTGCTGAGCATGAGATGGGGGGAGTTAACTCAGACTGACAGTGCTTTGTGTACATAGAGAACTTTTCACAGAATCCCAGAATGGTTTGAGTTGGAAGGGACCTTAAAGCTCATCTCATTCCAACCTCCTGCCATGGGCAGGGACACCTTCCACTAGCCCCAGTTGCTCCAAGCCCTGTCCAACTTGTCCTTGGATGTTTCCAGGGATGGGGCAGCCACAGCTTCTCTGGGCACCCTGTGCCAGGGCCTCACCACCCTCACAGGGAAGAAATCCTTTAGGAAATCTAAACCACTCTCTTCCAGTTTAACACCATTTCCCCTTGTCTTGTCACTCCAGGCCCTTGTCCCAAGTCCCTTTCCAGCTCTCTTAAAGCCCCTTTAGGCACCGGAAGGAGCTCTGAGATCCCCTCAGAGCCTTCTGTTCTCCAGGCGGACACCCCCAGCTCTCTCAGCCTGGCTGCAGAGCACAGGGGCTCCAGACTGGGAGCATGTCCTTGGCCTCCTCTGGACTTACTCCAGCAGGTCCTTCTTACACTGGGGGGCCCAGAGCTGGATGTGGTACTCAGGTGAGGTATCACAAGAGCAGAGCCAAGGGGGAGACCCAGCCCAGACCTTGACAGTTTAGTCTGCTTTAATGACAGAGTATGGAAGACCAGCAATGTTGTTTTACACTTGTAGAACTACATGTGGGCACTTTCTTCATTCAGAATAACTGCTGTCCTTCTGGCAGCCCTCCCACTGTCATTTCATGTGTGTGTCTTCCCAAAACCCACATCTTCCAAAGCTCTGGGTCACAAAACATGACACACAGTGTATGTTGGGACCACAACCAACAGCGAACCAGAAATACCAAGCAGGAGAACTTCTTTAGTGAGTGGTATTCCCCATATTCCTTTACCATAACCTTTACCCCCTGCCTTGTGTGGCAGAGGCAGGAACATCCCTTTTCGAGTCAGGGTTTAAATGATTCTCTGCTCTATTTAGAGTCCAAAATCTATAGCTGTAAATACTCCTCCTAAATTATCAAATTCCATAAAAGTGTGTCATCTCCTGCCTCATGGTACCAGAGTGTCTATCACCCTCTTCCTTATTGCCCGATAAACGATTCTCTCTAATCACCCTCTTCCTTATTGCCTGATCTGTTTCTTCCTAAATATCTCCTTTCCTACCATTCCAACATGTGAACAACTTGTTTTACCATTTTGCATGACAGATATTTAAGGAACCACAAGTATAAAAACAACAACATTAGAAAATACAGATCAGATCTCAGTTACCAACATGCATTAAAGGAGTTCATGGCAATCTCCCTTTTTTTTCTTTTTTAATCTATACCATCAGCACTGTTAACCCCACCTACTAAATCCACAGCACACACCTAACACCGGGACAAAAGGAGCTAGAAAACACCTTAGAAACTCAGAAAAAAAGATGGGGATGGCGTGCCAGGTTCATAAAGAGCAGCAGCATTTCATCCCTGTAACTGCAGAATCCAGATTTACAATAACAATTGTGCTGCTGACTTCCTTCAGCACCTGTGACCCTGCTTGTCGTGGCCTTGCTGCCTGCTGGAAACTTGGCAAAAGACAAGAGAAGAGATATTAGGGAGCCAGTGCTACATCCTGAGAGAGGCCATAAAGTCCAAAGGTTGCACAGGATTGCCAGGAGCAGCCTGATAGACGAAGGAAGCGCGTGGCTCTGAGGAGACAAAGTGCTGTGCCCGAGTACAGCGTGTTCAGATCCCAGAGCTGCACCCCAATGTCTCGCACGCTCCACGGAACACGCTATCCAGGGGCTGATCCCAACCAGCCCCCTCGGAACAGAATTATTTTAAGCCCCTTTCTGAAACGAGCGAGTGACTCCTCACTGCCAGAATTTCACAGATCTTAAATTTAAAAACCACTCTGCTTTAATTTTTCCAATTAAGCCAGGATGATTTGTTGATTTAATAAAAAAGAAAAAAAATCTCGTGTAAATCCCCTTCTGAATTAGCATATTCAAGCCTTTCCAAAATCTGGCTCCAGTAAAGAACTTGCCCTTAAAAATCTATCAGACTGTAACTAAGCTTGTAACTTGGCACGTGAAATAAATAAGCCAATAATCAGAACCTTCAGAAATTTTCAATTAGACCTGTAAAAATATCTAATAAAATACTCAGCATTTGAAGAGTTTCTATTCGGGAGGAGAGTGCAGCAGCTTTGGTTTCATATTAGGAAGAGCATGGGGCATTAATAACTACATTTTGTCTCCTCTCTTTCCTCCCCACCACTCATTCAGTTACACGAGCATGTTTTGTGGAGCCAAACTGTGAATGTGAGCAGAAACCTCTTCTCACAAATGAACCCAAGAACTCAGCATGGCCCCACAAAGAACTGAGCGAGCTCAGGCAAAGAGCAGGACTGGCAGCCAGGGGAGGGAGGAAAAAGGACATGGATTGCTTTGAGCTCATGTTGCTGCTGAGGACTTTCTATTATAAAACCATAACCTAATATGCTTTCAAGAGCACAGCTCTGAACTGCTCCCCTGTGCGGGATCCTACAGGGATCTATCCCGTCACCGAAACGCTCCGGCGCGGAGCGGCTCGGCCGCCGCGCTCTCTTGTGCGGTCCGTTATTCCCTGAACAAGAGGAAGGAGAACCCCAGCAGTGCCTGTAAACACAACGTGTTCCCGGAGAAGCCCCAGCGCAGTGCCTGGCCTGGGAAGGCTGGGCCGTGCTCCCCAGGGAGCTCAGCTGTGGGAAGCGGGAGCAAGGAACTGCCTTTTTAGGGCTGCGGCTGCCGGAGCCGGGAAGTGCTGGGGCAGGAACAGGGGCCGGGAGCTGCTCGGCCGGCCTTATACGGACACAGCCAGGTATTTCCCAGCCGGCACATCCAGGTGAGGCGAGGCAGCGCTGCCCAGCATCTCCCGCTGCCCGCGGAGACCCTTGGCCGCTCCACAACTGCAGCCCCGCTGTCTGCAGCCTCTGAGCGTTCCAAATAGGCCTTATTAGGAAACAGAGCAGCTTAATTAATTAATTGAAGCATCGTTTTCAGCTCTGCAAAGGCAGATGGTTTGGGGGTGAACGGTGCTCGGTATTAACGTGACATTTTGAGGCGTTCGTGGCAGCATTTCGGAGCACAAGGCTCTAATGTCAGGCATCTCTTTAGGTGCCTACAGAAGAGGGCAGTTTTCCAGAGGTGAGGAGCAACTGGATTCTCCAAAGGCTTTGACACTCCAAGCCTCAGACACAGCAATTTGATTAAGCCAGCTTTGGAAACCACACGTGGCTAAGACTCCTCCCCAGCTGCCTAAAAAGTAAGGCTGCTTGACAGAAGAGCGGAAATCCTTCAGCTTCATTCAGTTTAAGTGATATTTCTTTTGATTACCTGGTTTATTTTTCTAGGGAGCAAAAAAAACTAAAGCACTTCAGGCCAGATCTATCTATATAGGATATATATGTGTAAGCACCCCGGACATGAATTGTCCCATCGTGTTGCGCTTTTTTCTTTCCTGACTCTAGTTGTTAGAAGTAAAAACAGGAGGGTCTGACTAAAACAGGAAAAGAGTTCTATTTATCTCCATTTTGAAATTTGATTTTCACATCTTTCTCGGAAATCGGTCACAAAAATGAACTGTCCTTGAATATTTTTCAGGTGGGAGGGAAAATAAGTGATTTCCCTTTATATATGGTTAAAAAAAACAATTTACAATGTAACATTAAATGGGGTACTCCCCATCCAGGAATAATCCAGCTTCCCAGTTCTGACTATGAAATCAGCACATTGAAATTTAAAGAATTACCCAGATATTTCACCATCTTGGTTTCTTGAGGTTAAACTTTGATAACTGCCTGCCTGGAGATGCTGAAAAGTGTGGGTTTAACTGAAAACAGCGACTTTGAACCTAAAGATGTGAGAATACTTCAGCAGTTTTGATCTGTACCACTTTTTAAATCCACAGACACAGAGTGTTTGCTCTCCATCACAAACTACTGGCACCTTTAGTGCCTTTAGGTAACAACTGCAGCAGGAAGACTCAAACTCGGATTAATCTTGGCATGTCACACTTGCAACATACTGACAAGAAAACATGGGGGAAGTACTAATTCCCCTGGTAATCACAGGACATCCTCTTCTAGGATTTCCTATGAAAGGCCCATCAGGAGAAATGAGGCCACAGACAACATGAAAAATCAAATGTAACACCTGAAAAATATCCAGCTACATGACAAACTTACTGAGTCTGAGCTCAGACATGTGTAGGACTTTCTCCAATTGTTGCCTGGGCTGGAATTACATTTCCATAGCTCCAAAGGAGCACCAGGGCAAGGCTACTTTCATAAAAGGAATAAAAGTTTTGACAACAGGTTTCATATTGTAAATTCTTCCTTTGAAAGAACTTGCTTGGAAAGCAGTTCAGCTGCCAGGAAGGGAGAAAAGCAGGGAAACTGTTCCCTTTTAAAAGTAATGAGTGTGCTCAGGTAGAGAAGGCATCGCTCCAGAACTGGGGAGCGTTGGCTCATTAGGAGCAATTAAAAAAAACTCTGAGGGGATTTTAAAAACAACAACTTCCCAAAACAAAACATGCATATGTACCACATGCATTTGTTTATGCAGCTGTAATGAGTGATGAAATCCATTTATGAGCTGAAGTCACAAGATTCTAAGCAGGTCTTTGTTTAATCTCAGTAAGTCATGACATTTCCCTACTACTTATAATAATGTGATTTGGATCAACATTTCCAAACTTATGCACCTGGTTTTTAACACTGCTCACTAACTGCACTCCTCTTCTGCTTCACTGGAGACAGGACAGTCTGTTTGGGAGGCACCACTTTGATCAAGCACCCTAAAAACAGACAGAGAAACCCGGGTTTAGTTGAACAGCCAGCTGCAGTCCCAGAATTCAGCACACACTCTGCAACTCTTACTCAAACTGAGACTCTGCCCAGCCTCCAAAGAGCCTAAATAAAAATCAATGAGACCATTAGTGGGATGGACACTTACAGCATCAGCCCTCCCATAACCAGAGTCTGCCCAGATGGATGCCCTTAAAAGACTTTCAGAAGGTCTGCTCTAGACAGTGGCTTTCGTTCCAGCATGTTGCTGTGACTTGGGAGAAGAAAATGAAGATAAATGCAGCTGTTTCTGCTTACATTAGTGCAGCATTAGTGCCCTCAGTAACAAAGGTAGGACAGAGTAAGGGGGAAAAAAGATTCAGCACAAATAACTACTAAGTTACATTTTTTGTGTATTTATAAACTGTGCTAGGCTTTAGATGTTTTATTATATAGCTTTAACATCAGTAATCCTGCGTATAAATCAAGACCATGCTTTTAGCTTTGATATTAAGGGGAAGAAAAAGGGAAGAAACAAAGGTATTTGTCACTGCTGCTTTTGCCATTACACTGCTGTTAGCTTTGCAAACAGCTCTGATGTTTTGTGATGATCAGAGCAATCCAAGTCCACTGGGAATACAAACAGAGTGATTTTTAATAGTTCTCTTTAGAAGGGAAAAACGTGCAGACTCCTGGGCTGACTGAGAATTCGATGTACCCAGGGCAGGACACCCCAGACACAGACAAATTCTCTTGGCCTGTAAGGGGGAGTGTTGCTCCCTACACCCTTCTCCATCCTGTCTCTCATGTCTGGCTCGTTCACCTCCTGCTCTCCAGATCCCAAATGAGCCAGGACAACAGGTGGGTTTTCCAAGGTGTCAGCAAACTGAGATAAAAGCATAATGCAAGGATCTCTCACCAAGAAGAGAGGTGTTGTTCCTTGTTATTTGCCAAGCAGCCTCTTTTTTATACACAAAAGACAGTTCCTGCAGTAGCTTGGACCCAAACTCAGGAAGTCTCTGACAAGGCTGAAGCCAAACATGAATAATCAACAAAGTCTGTGCATCACCCACCTGGCACCAACACAGTGTGTTCCTACACCTGGCATTTTTTACAACTCTTTTTGTTGATCTAGGAAAGTAACTGACACTCTTGCTTCATAAATTGATACATGCTAGCCATATTTATGGGGAAATAAACTCAGATGTTATCTTTCTACCTAAATTCTAAGTCTACAAGCATTATATTTTGTATTTCCCCATTTCTAAAGTCCTTTAGCTTTTTGGGATCAACTATACTAGAATCCAGAAAGAAAATGACTGTAACTACTTAAGTCAGAATAACAACTGAAAAACACATATCAGTAAAAAACACTATTTAATAAGTGAGCCAACATGAACTAAATCCATCTGAAAAGCTCTGAAAACGTATATTGAAATAAATAACTGTGAGAGTGTTAAGTAAACAGTTCCCTTATTGGACTTGCTATAACTGACTAAAACCTTTCTTCCTCTTTCCACATTAAAGGGGAGCCCTAAAACCACATTTTGCATATTTTATTAGTTCAAACCTTTTCTAACCTGGTTCCCAGGGCAGAGTAAGTCTAAAAAAACTTTGAAAAATGAATCTAACAATATTGTAAAATAACAGAATCCAGTGGAGTGTGAACAACAAGACTATCAATAAATGTCTACTCTTATTTCCAGACCCAGATTGGAATTCTAAACAATTTTTAGCCCCTAAGACTCACAATTTATTGAACCTGAACTGGCACACCAGCAATCAATGTCACCCATCTCATGCCTCTCTGACTGCTTTCACCAGAGAGAGGAACTACACATTCGGAGAAAGAAAAACACTTTTGTGATTGTTTTAAAAATCCCAGTTGAAAGTTTCTTGAAAGGTCAGAAGGCTCAGAGTTCTCGTGCTGGACACAGATTAGCAGGCAGAGGGGAGGCAAGGTGCTCAGGGGCGTATGGGAAGTGCACCCTATCAGATTGATATACACCACTGTGTATATGGTACAATTATATCTTATCTCCCCAGCCCTGCAACCAAAATAAACCCCATGGAAGCCTTGGAGTCTGCTTCTGTTGTCTTTAAGTACACACCCCTCGGGGTGGCGACCCGGGACACACCACACGCCTTTTTACCTCGTGTAAGGCAAAATCAAAACAAATATAATCAGTATTTTTCCTTTTAGGACTCTCACTGAGACTCTTTGATGTGTTTTCCCTAATCGTTTTCTCTTTTTAATCATCACACTCAGGGGTTTCTCTGAGCTTATAATGGTTTAGGTTTTATGTAACCTCTTCGAGGCGGGCGCCTTCCCAAGCTCCCAACACAGCAACTGCAGGAACAGTACACAGCAACACTACACCCAGGAATACCTTGGCCAAATGAAACCAAAAGGGAAATTTAGATGAGTACATTCTGCTTAGGTTGGAATTTTGGCTCAGACACAAGCGTTCACACTCCTGGTCTTGCAAAAAGAAGCTCTAATGGAGATACTGAAAATGAAAGTATCTCTTCTACTTCAAAGCTGAAAATCCGGTGGCTTCTACAACGTGTTTTTCTGCTCTGGGAAATTTTACTTACCTATAGCCAGCTGTGAAGGGGAAATCCTTGGTCCTGCAGGTTAGCTGTGGGTTTACCACTCACTTGACTAGCCCTGAGACTCCACCAGTATGATTTATTGCCATAAAACTAGTTACATTTCCAATTTCCATGTGGCTGCTTGCCAATTTTTCTTTGTCTTAGGAGCAAGTATTCACATTTACACTTTACCTCGACGCTCTTTAGCAATTGCCTATTTACAGAGAGACTCCTTAAACTGATTGCCACATTCTTTTCCATTTTAATGAAGAGCTACACCGGTGTGTTAGAGTTCTAAAATTTTCCTGATCCACTATTAATAAAATGCCTAAATTTAAAACAGGCACTGCATAAAAACTGCATAACTGGAACACCTATAAAATGTCCTGTAAACAGCTGCCCCACATCTAAGCTGCCAGTCGATTCATGAGGTTTTAGAGTTCATTTCCATTTCCCAGTGAAGAATTTCTGATATCACTGATACCCACTTGTGCTGTTCTCTGTCAGGGAAGGGGAAACAGGAGCTGGGACAAGAAGTGGAAACATTTCCTTCACGTGGGAAGGTGCCCTGCTAAGAAACTGCTTATTGAACGTGACAGCGGGTGTATAAACAACATTAGAGGGAGTGCTCGCACATGTACTCCCAATAAAGGGGAGGACAAGGCGGTAAAAGTCAGAGCCATTACAAGACAAATACAAATTAAAGACACTGTTTTTAATCTCCAGAATACTACAATATTTTCTGAGAGCTCCCGGTGTCTGTCGGAGGAGGGAGGGAGAGAAAGGGGCAGGGGAGCAGTAAACTCTGCTGAGACTTTTCTTATGGTTTCTATCACCTTTTGTGGGAAAATCATTCTAGAGAACAGCAAGAGAATTTTGAAACTAACAGAGAAGCACTTGCTAAAAGGTAGCTTGCCCTCTGTAAAACTTCCCAGGAGGCCTGAAAAAGCACCCTGAGCAGGCCCTTTACCACACAGCTTTGCATATGAAATGCTGTTCGTTTCAGAACCAGCTGTATACTTTTACCGGGGGGGTTATTCCTGTCAATTGTCCCCTAATTACTGATCTGTGAGAAGCGAGCAAAGGACTCAAAGCTACCACAGAGACATAAGCACAACTATTGAAGTCCATGGGATTTTCAACATGCCCCCTCCTTACCCCAAACTAACCCTTGAGTGAATGCTGCCACATAGATTTTCCTTTGCTTGGCCAGCATTCAGCACTCTGAGAAGAAAACTGCTATGGTTTGTTTGAAGTTTCCTTGCACCGAAGCGTTGCCATCTCCCAGAAAGGTGTGTTGCTCTATCACACCCCTATCGAAGTGGGAGCAGACGGGCTGTCGGGACGTGCAGCAGCTCAGATAGGCCGGGCTGTTGCAATGCTGTTGCAACGCTGAGCAGAAAACAGAACGTTAACATTGGCATGTGCTCCCACGCCCTCCCTCTCCGGGCTTCACATTAACTCCGTGACACCCTGCGAGGCACCGGCTTTATTTACACAACACCGAGCCTCGGGACGAGCCTTTGTTCGGCTGCGGTGTTGACAAGGCTTAGGAAGCACGACCCACCACGGGAAAGGTGTATTAAAGCATCAACTGAGCATGAATGAAATGTTTCGAGACGCGCTGCAGCGCAACTCCCCTTCAGCCAGGAGCTCTTGGGAACAAGTAGGGAAGCTCCTGGATTTGCCGGAGAGCAGTGACTGGCACTCACAGGGTGGTTCCGCCAGGACTTTAATCCGGGATGTGCCGGTGACACCCTGAAAAGAAGCAAATTTCGCTGTCCGCAGCCATTCGGGGTTATGGCTGGGATGGATTTGAGCGGGCTGTGTTTCCCAACGCCCTTCACCTCCCGGCTGTGTCAGCGCCAGGGAGGGGACAGCGTGGGAGCCGGAAAAGGCAGGACTGCCTTGTGTCAGCAGGGCCGGCCGAGCACTCGGGGCACCGACGTCACTGCAGACTGTGCTGATCCGCATCTGCTCGGGACTTTGCCTTAAAAAGGACTGCTATTTGGACAGCGTTCCAGACTTTAGCACAGGTGTAAAAACGGGCAGGAAGGCTCAGGGGCAGATTTATTGGGTGGAAGTGTCCAAGGGGGTGTAAACTTCGCCTCCCCATCAATAGCAGTGCCCGCCCCTGGCCAGTCACCCGCTTCCCTAGGGGCTGTATAGAGCAGGAGGGTTCCTGTGTTTCATATGGTCACCTTCTTCTCAGAGCTTTGGATTAAGAACCAAGGCTTATTCTTTAAAGAAATCATCTGTAGGAATCTGGAGAGGTGCTGGGGGCTGTGCCCATTCTGGGAAGCTGCCATGTAATACTCCTACACTGTTTCTGACATGAACAACTCCAGTCACTGTGAGAGCCCCTCAAAGCACAGACTCGACATGTAAAGAAAACAAAGCAAATCCCCCCGCAAAAAAAAAAAACCCAGGCCCAGTAGCAACTGGAAGAAGTTTGGTCAGAAATGTCAAAGAATGACCAGAGAGTAAAGCTGGCATAAATCTAAGTGCCAGTGTTTGCTCCACACAGTCCTGGGTTAGATTCGAAACAAATTACAAGGCTGATGAACCAATAAAAATGTCAATGATTAATATCCTAAAAGCAAATGAGGGCAGTAGAAAGTATTTTATGCCAAAAAAGTTAATCCTAAATCTTCTTCCAGATGAAAATCCATTCCTTCTCCATACTTTAACCTTAATACATTTTATAAATAAAAATAGTTCATACCACTTGTCCTGTATTTATTTCCCCCAGATCTGCATGCTCTACTAGGATTTCAGGCTCATTATGTTCATTTTGCAAGCAGGGAAATCTAGATACATAGATGTAAAAAGTGATTAAGGATCATTCAGCAGGGAGGCCAAAGCAGGGAGGAGTGCACTTCTACCCCATTTGAGTTTATCCTGTCCTCCTGTTTTTCCTCTACTGGTATACAGAAAATAAGATTATTCTCATTAGACTCACATTAAAGAGGTGAGCAAATTTTTTGCCAAACTTTTTAAGTTCTCTTGGATGTCTTGAAGGGAAATATACACCCCCCCGCCCCAGTACTTCTACAGGGTTAGGTAAATACCCTGCTGCCCAGCAACATAAATGTGAAATACACCACTGTCCTTATTAACATTTGTGTAATAATCCAGGGCTGAAATGGGCTATCGTTGCACTGACCTCAGATCTCTGACAGGAATGCCTATTTGAAGCACCTGGCAATGGGCTGGAAGCACCCACACCCAGAACTGCTGTGTCTGGGCTTGCAGCTCTGCCAGCCACACACCTTTTCCTACAGCGGTGACTGGAAAACATCAGCACAAAACGTGCCTCTATGGACAAGGCTACGTGGTGCCATTAACTCTTACAACACGCGTGCTTCACTTCTCTCACATGACTTACCTGAGCCCACGGCCCTCTCCTCACTCAAGAGAAACTCCTGGAAATCTGTGCGTGCTGCAGCTGCTACCCAGCTCTCTAAATACCACACAGCCACTTCTGGAATGGCTTTCTAG
>VXBX01000662.1:7625-19108 GCA_013400415.1 Scytalopus superciliaris | reverse complement strand
AAAAAATTTATAATGTTATTATTAAAAATACCTAAAAAAAAAAAAAAAAAAAAAAAAAAAAAAAAAAAAAAAAAAGCGGGAGGGAGGTTTGTGGGGAGGCTGATAAACAAAAAAAGAACTATTTCTGCCTGCCTTCAAGTAAATTGTGTATGTACATATCTTTTTTTATTTTATTTTATGAAAGTTGATTAATGTCAATAAACTACTTCATGACTTTGTAAGTTATTTTTATGTTGTTTATTTGGGCACTGCCCAGTATTGTTTGTAAATAAGAGGCTTTTTTTTAGCACTCTGAGTTTACCATTTGTAATAAAGTATAATTTTTTTAATGTTTCTGTTTCTGGAAAAAAAATCTAGAAGGTTCTATTATATTTAAGAAAAATAAAAGAATTAAAATGTATTTTCCCCTCACACTTTATTTTTGGCTAGTACCTGAGTTGGGAAAATGCCCTTTGAGTTGGGCTCTGAAGGGTAGGGATCATGCTGAACTTGCTGTGTAACTCCAGGCATGTCCTGGAGGTGTGAGGAGGAGGGGGGAGAAGCCAGGTCCTGGTCACTAAACTAATACAACTTTTTGCGTTGTCCTGGAGTTGTATTTTCCAACTGTAGCCTGACTGCCTTGCCTGCCACATTCCCAGGCCCAGTTCAGACAGCTGACTGACTCCAGGCAGGGTTGTGGAGGGGTAGAAAGCCAGGGATTGAAACTGTTCCATAAGTGGAGCAACTGGCTACTTGATCTGACATGCTTTTTATTAAATTAATACCCTCAAGAAGATAAGGCAAGCAGTTGCATTAAAAAAAAAAAAAAAAGCTGTAGGCTTCAAAATTAAAAATTATTCATCTTTATCCCTGTGGTTTTTTTCCCAGGTAGGAGGTGATCCTTGTTTGTTAATATTTATGACAATGCTGTCAAGAGTAAAATAATTTTATACCCTTTCCCCTGTCTCTACATCCTTTCCCTTTTGGGTGTTACTCTGGGTTCTAAACTTTTTGGTAATAGAAAAGCTGAGAAAAACTGAACCTAGTGGGAAATGAAAAGAGCAACTTGTTGAAAAACAGCAACTCCTGTTGCTTGTTCCAGCAACTTGCTGAAAACAGCAACTTCTCTGGTGCTTCCCAGTTATTTTTTACACTATAATATTGGGTTTGTACAATGACAATATTCGGATATAGCTTAGAAACATGCCAGTTTACTTGGGGGAGCGGGGGTGTGGAACAGTTTTATACCAGGATTTTCAACATGGTACCCAGTTCATTTAGTTGAATAAACGTATTTAAAGGAAACCAGATGTTTTCCTGCTCGCTGTTCAGAGCCAAGCAGCTAAGAGGAAGTAGATGATATTAAAAGACAGGCAGAAAATATTAGAAATTCATTATTCTCAAGTGGGCAGTATTAAGTCTTTTTTTTCCTTAGAATAGGAATAAGTGTAATTTTAATTGAACTGATAGTGTTGGTTCAGGTCACTTCACAAGATGAGTAGATAATTTTATATATATATATATATACACTTCTACTGTTATCAAAGTTGAACCTTGCAACTGCTGTGGGTCAGTTCCTTACAGGACACATAGAAGGATCTTCTCTCTAACTTTTTTTCCTCCCCATATTATGTACATTTCATCACGGGGGCTTGTTTTAATGCTTAAAAGATGCTAACATAGCAGTCTCCTTCCACATCCCAGTCCAAGCGTCAAGGTAGGCACTGTTGGGCTGGTGTTTGCTGCTGTCAGAGGAATACAACTGTAACAACACCAGCCAAACAAAGGGTTACTAGGAGGATTCTGAAGTTTGCCAAGAGTACATTTTGCTGATGTCAGCAACCCGGAAGGTAAGTTGATTTTGACCATATGTAGGAATAGACAGCAGAGGGATAATACACAGCACTGCTGGGTGTGGTTTTATAGGGATTTAGCAAGTGCCAACTAGCAAAATAAGCAGGGCAAGGAGATTAATTACCTGCAAAGGTGCATGTTTAACTCACAGCAGCGCTGGGTTATGGAATAGATGTTACTAGCAAGCATTTTGCTTAATCACGTAATTACGTAAAAAATAAATACATTATATAAAATACTATGTTAATTAAACACAGCTGAGTGACAGTCTGCTCCACCCTGCCCTCATACGCACACACAGACATTTAGCACTGCAGTCGTGTGTTTTCTCCCAAGGGTGACATTCTGTAGCAAGGGCAAAAAAGCTTCTGAGCAATGGCACTGCTGGGTTGGTTCCTGGGACAGGAGTGTTTGGTGGCCAGTCAGAGGAGCTGCCAAGCAAGGTGGGTTTTAGTGCCGGTTTTACTGTGAGACAAGGAGCAATTTAAGATGAACCCTTTCTTTGGTCCCATACCAGAACTGAGGATCAGGCCTAGGAGAAAGCAAAGTAAGTTTATATTCCCTCCACCTCCGTGTGTTTTGTAAACAGTGTGGTGGGCCGGGAGCCTGTTGCTATCTGGTTCACTTCAGCCCAGACTAAAATTCAGCACTCTGAGGATATTAGTGGATCACTCTGTGATCAATACACACAAGGGCAATGAAAGCCCTGCATGCCTTTATATGTGGTGAAATGCAAAGTTTTAACACTTATTTACCTGCCAAGATTGAAATTGCCTAATGCACTATGGGTCTTACTTCTATAAGGAATAGCCAGCTCTCTCCGAGATTCAGAGAGAAACTCTTTTTGTTGCCCCAGCTGTACTCACAAGGGAATATTTTGCAAATAACAGCATTGTGAACATGTATTTTGTTTGGCTGTGAGTGTTGTCAACGGATTCAGGAAGTGAAGTCAGAAAAAGGCAGGGTTTCAAACAGGGCAGGCTACACAGAAATGCCTGGGCAAAGAGCCTCTAATCAGAACAACATGTTTGGGACACAGAAATATTAATTAGAATTTAGGTCTCTATTGAAACCAACCAAACCCTCACACTTCTATCCCATGAACAGAAGTAAGCTACAAAGCAGGGCTCTGACCATCATTATTCACTGAACAGTTTTAAATCCAAGGTATAATCCATAGGAATAACAGTAACAATCTAACTTACTGGACAGCTGAACAGAGTTACATACCAGCCAGTTTCAACCTCAGAACACTGAAGATGTTACTTACAGGGTCCTACATATCTGGAGGTCTAAAAAATACCAACCTCAAAACAGAGCACCTAAAATACCAGCCTAAGGCAGCACATACCCATTTAACAATGAAGCTGGGACCGAGAGATGCCATAGGTGTCTTTATTTGACAAGAAGACAATATCCCTCCTAACCTGTGTGAAAAACAACTGGCAGTTTTCTCCCATGCAGAAGCCTAAGAAATCCATTACAGTAATTACTTTCTGAAAAAGCAGTTCAGGCTGGAACAAGCTCGGGCACAACTGGAGAGCCCCATGGTGTGCAGAGTGCCACAGCCGGGAGAGGCACAAGGCAGAATTGAAAAACCCCCACCCATCTTTAATATCATGCCTAGTGCTGTCTCTGTTCTCCACCTCTTTCTCCCTATCCCTATTCCCAAGACTTTGGTGTAACAGCATGGAGTTACCCACATCAAGAACTAAAACCAGTTCAAGCAAAATTGGCTGTGTAGAGTAAGAAAAGTTGCAAACATCAAGAGTGAACACCAAGTATTGCTAACAGCAATTGCTAACAGCAATTGGACAGCAAGGAAATCATACTTGAAATTGCCATATACACAAACTCATTATGGAACAGAATATACCTTAGGAACATCTGGCATTAGCTTAGGGACTGGGAAGGCAGGTGGTATTAACTTGACAAGGAAAGGAAGCTTCAAGATGTAGATGGTTTGCTTTTTGGGAAGGTAATTCTTCAAGAGAAGTGCTTGTTCCTTAGAATTACATGCTCTGCCAACACCAGAGCTTGCACCCAGGGGCTGGTGGCAATCCTAGTTCCACACATATACATTATTGTTGACATGCACAGTATAATGTATCCTCTGAGCAGAGAATGTGCCTCTTACAAAGAAAACTTGTAGAAAGTCATCAGATAATTTACCGTGAAAGCCTCTGACTACTGAAACACTTTTAGAGTGGTTTTGCACAGCAGGGCCCTCTTTTCCAATTCTGCACATTATTCTTTGCAGTACATTTTTGTTAAGAAACAATGGAACTACAAAAATCAAATTAGACTTCCATCACGGTCTCTTCTGTCTTTAAATATTCTGAAACACTAGAAGCTCAGTTACAATGGGGAAGAATGGCTTCTTAAAAAGTTAATTAAATATTGAAAACACTGCTAATTTTCTTAGTTATAGAGTAACAACAGACATGGTGGTGGGGGGGTGAAGAACAAAAACCCAATGCAGAAGAGTGAGCAATAACCTATTTTTGAAATCTCTTAAAGAAATCGATAGGTCATGACAGACCTGGTTAATCCAAATCTCTGTAAAATACCTAGAAACTAACTCTTAAAAAAAAAAAAAAAGTGGAGGAAGGACAATATTTGTTTTCCTCAGCCCCACTATTATTTTCTGTTTTGAGCCTTGTATTCTCTAAGCAATCTTTAAATCAAATCCTTAAACAAAACTACTAGCAACTTGCTGGAAATTCCTCTGAACAGCGAACTTTATTCCTTATTCTCTTTTAAAGTAAAACCAATTTCTGTGAAACCTGGCAGCATAATAACACCAAAGATGTGGGAAACACGGTACAATTCCAGCAGATGGAGCTCAAAAGCAAACAGTCCTGGAACGAGCTGCACAGATGCCTGGAACAGGAGCCTCTGCTCAGGTGGTGTAGTAGCCAAAAAAGACTTCAGATGAAACTCTTATTATTAAGTGTACTAAAATCAGAATAATGTTAACAGCTTCCCTGAATTCTTCAAAGAATCACTGCAACGAGTAGGGAGATCCTGCATCATTTGAGTCACAGCATACCCACAGTTATTTCGGGGGACACTTAAGGGTTCAAATCAAGCATCTGGGGCTATTTTTCTGAATTCTTATCCACGGTGATGAATGAGCCAGCGTGGCTTTTAAGTGACTGCTGTTATCACACTTTCGAGCCTCAGGTAACAAGCCGTGAAAACCTGCAGCGTGCAGGGACAATCCAACGCTGCTGTCCAAACTCACCAAGCCTTTCACACAGAGCTTGTTCTGAAAAGAGAGAACTGAAGAAGGTGTGAATCTCTGCTCAATGGGTCACTGGCAGGTTTTAAAAGCACGGCCAAGCACCACCAAAACCGGACCTGCCTATTTTAAGTGAGGCGGTTCTCAAAGTATCCCTGCAAATCAAACACGTTGGCCACTATGGAAAGATCGGTTTCATTTGGGTACAAAAGTAGTTCCAGAACTCTTAACAGTAGCAACAATTGTGAGCTGCTGTGCCCACCTTGTAAATTCTGCCATTTGTTTTCTTTTCACCTTGGGAAGTGAGACACAAAAAGCCCTAATACTTCAGAGATATGGCTCAGGATTTATTCAGTTTAACTCCTGACACCTAACCAAGTTAGCTGGGTTATGAGGCACCACACGTTCTTATGGTTAACAGAAAAGCACAGGCTTCTCCAGAGCGATTTGGATAAACTTAATTGCTAATTGAAGTGGCTAGGCCTCAGCAGGCTGCTTTTTTCAACTTAGGATCAAGGAGCCTCCAGTCAGGATGAAGCCAGGGAGCAACGATTACCTGATTAGAATCAGGAGACACTCCCTTTCACTAAACAGAGAAGTTCTGCAAACATCCACCACGTGTTTGTGATGAACCAATTTCTGTATGCAAAGTTTTGCTTTCCTGCATCCCATACATAATGTACACTCTTTTTTTCCCTATCCAAACACTAAGGTATCCCCAAACATTAATAGTTCAAAACTCCATACAAGAAGTTATTAAAAACAAGACTTACTATGAACCCTCCAGTGGTGTCTCAGGGCCCCAGTCAAGATATGATCTTTATCATGCTCATGATCACCAAGTGTCTGACCCAAATACCTGAAGGGGAGAAAAAGAACTCAAACTCTCCAGGCAAAATCCATCTCCAGCTTTCTTGTTTGGCTTTGCTATCGTACAGATTGTCTGTCCTCCCTGCTTCCTGACTGAACAAGATACAGTATTTATAAGCACATATATTCTAATTTGTTAACAAAGTGCTTTTATATGCAAAGTTATAAAAGGAACCTATGTAAGACTCTACAGGAAGCACAGCTGACTTCAGGGCTGACACTACAAGAGTTTACAGTTAATCTCCAGGCAGGTTACCAAGCAAAGCCAACCCTTGGAAAGTTAACAGCAAATTCCCTTCTTTAAATGGTGGATTGTAAGCAGAATTTAGTGGTCTTTGCCCAGGTTCCTTCTTGAAGCAGAGATTTCTAACCAGTATCTCTCCAGTGCAGCACTGCAGGTAGCAGCACAATTTCCAGGGGTGTGACCTGTGGAAAAGCAGAGACGTTTCTCTGGGCAGCTGTATCTGTGCTTTTAGTACATCAGCTTGGTTAGAGACTTCTGGATTTTATTTCCCACTTCTGCACTCCAAAAACCACCTCAGCTTAGTATATTTAGGGAAGTGCCCCTGACTACACAACTACTGACAGCTTTTGCTTCCATGTAATTTTGCAGAAGTAACAATAAATTTGACCGCTTTGGTTGTTTCTCAAAATACCGATGGTTACCAAAAAAGCACAGCATGAGTCCTAAGGATGCTGAATATTCCAGCTTTGGCAATCAGGCCACTGATAAATAATGGAAAGAAAAGATGTTTTAAAACTATAGTATTTGTTTTATGTTGGAAAGTGGGGATGCCAGAATTTCCAGAGCAGAAAGAAAGGAAGAATGAAAATGCACAAGGGCAAAACATTTTGTACCAGGAGCCTTGTTTTTTCTTTTTTCCTTATCTTTGCCTCAGACTAAACTTTTATTTTCATAAGAGGGTTACATAGCTCCAGCTCTTTCAAATGGATGGTTTCAAACTGCTACACAAATATGCACAGCTTTACTTTTTGATACAACTCAGGGCTTTGCTGCAGGACCTCAGGAAGCTTTAGCTGTGGTCTTTTATGAAGTTACCAAGGAAGCAGTTCAGGTTTCTGTGCCAGTTTGGCGACTGCAGTAGTTAAAGCATTTGGCCACTTCAGCTACAAGGGCTGCAGCTGCCAGGTGAGCACCCACAGATCCTCCTCCTGGACTTAAGGAGCTCAGCTTTGATGTGTATAAGCATTTTTTTTTTATAGCAGTGCCAGCCTGAACAGCCACCCTTCCCCTCCTCCTTTGCTTCTTCTTTTCCACTGCTTCATTTGTGCTGGGTAGTGCTTTTTGGAATATTGCAGGATATACTTATTTTCACTTGCATTGCTTCCCTTATTCTGTCAACCACAGAGCTCTATGAACACTTGAAATGATGGGGGACAACAGGGCAGGTGGAACATAAATGCAGGTACAGGCAGTGGGGATGTGGCATCTTCTGAAAGAAATGGTCACAGCAGTCTCCAAATTGCCACAGATTGAGTCAGAACTCCTAAATTCATTCTTCCCAATTTAACTTACAGTATAAAAATGTCCAGGCAGATTTTGCACCAGTTTTACTAACTTAATTTGAATTCACACTTTTGGTTAAACGAGCTCAACTTCCCATATGGACAAAGCTATAAAATGAGGTTTGACTTTCACAGGGAACATTTTTCATGCCCCCATTAACTTGAACAGGACTGTGAGACCTTACTATACCTGCTTATGAAACTGTTTTTGTTAGATGACTAACTTTATGCATACATATATTAAGTTATTTAAGAGGGCAGTAAGGTTATTATTCAAAGCCTTATAAATGGAATTTCTTGCACATGTTCCTGATACTGGCTTCCATGTCTGTTTTGAATTTACTTACAAAATACACTACCACACCCACAATTAATTTCAAGCTGTTTCCTTGGCCCCCTCTGTTCGCTGCATTATCATTCTTATGTGCAGAAACGGCTTCTGTGTTTTCCACTGGACAGGAAATGCCAGGCTGGCAATATGAAAAACTGAATGTTGATGGTTGTTGCTGTGGGTTGAATATGGCAACTTGGTTAAGGAAACTCTCTCACAGTCAGGATCTGGAACACCTATTGCTACTACCAAAGCCAGTCACAGTTCAAATCAAACTCTAAAGGTAACAGTGACAACATGTGGTGACAAAAGCAACAAAGTAATGAGTTCAGGGGAGGAAAGATCTTACGAAGTTACTCTTTTTCTGTTACAAACAGCCCAATTCCCAAGCCTGTGGCCAATTAGGAACACCAACAGCTCAGTCACAGAACAGTGCCACTTGATTTTCTGTAGCCTTTCTCATGGTGCTCTCTCCTAGAATTTAGTTCTCAGTGTTTTGGCACATGTGAGAAGCAAAAGCTGACATTTATCCCCTTGGGAACACATTGGCTGTCACAGCACAGGAGCACAGCCCCCCAGCCCATGGAAGCACTGCCAACCATCTCACCTTTTCTGCCTCTTCCTACGCTGGCTCTGGTGACCTAAGGGAATCAGGGAGAAATAAAACTCCTTGTCTTGATGACTGTATAGAAGCAGGAATGAGCAAGACCTTGCAATTAAGAAAGAGAAATCAACCCGGATTCCCCGGTGTTTCTGGGGTTCAGTTGGTAACACACCAGCCAAGAGCACCAGCAGCAATGAATTTTAGTTCTAATTCCACCCACAGCTTTACATGAGGAGCTACTTCTGAGTCCCACACATGATTTACCATAACTGCTGGTTGAGATCTACAGTGCAGAAGAGAAACACTGAGCTTAATTCTCATTTTTTTTTTTTTCTCCCAGGCACTTCAGATCTTGGCTTAAAAAACAAAACCAAAATGCCTGAAACCAAACAACTGTGTCTTGGCCTAAATCCTCCCTCTGGTTTGGATCTGCAGAATAATACTGACTTCATGGAGATCTACCCTCTGATTCCAATGTGAGTCTATGAGTTAAAAAAGAGAAGTTATAAAAGTACAGGTTGAAAACAAAGAGAAACTCTCCATGTAGCCAGGAAAAACCACCACTTTTTCCTTACAACTAAAAATGATTATTTGTAATGATGAAGCTCCAAAAATATATGAAAGGCTCTTGAAACTCGTAAGAAGAGTTAGAATAAAAGTAGAGCTCTCAATTACTGAGAATTTTTAATGGCTTTCTATTTCCTTTATGGACATCCATCAGTACTTGCATAGTCTAAAGCCTCTCCCATATGAACAATGACAGATTAAAATGTATTTTGACCCATTTATCAAACTATATTAAACTATCTTTAAACACTGCTGTATTTTGATCTAAAACTGGAGTACTGTGATTCACCACATTACAAAAAAGCTGTGATTCTTCAAGTCCATTTGCCTACTATATACTTTCCATGCCCAACATCACAAGCCTTGTCCTAATCTTGAATTTAGCTATTATTTAATACTTTATGCTCTGAGATTCCTTCCTTAATTCTGAAGCTTTAATTTAAGCCAGCTGTTCCACAATAACTCAACATGTGTGGGATTTTCCCACTAAATGAAAATAACTACAAGGGTTTTTTTTTTTATTATTTTTAAAGATATATTATGCCCATTGAGAAATGGAGCCTTTTGAATAAAGACAAGGAAACTGTTGAAGTTGGTTCATCCATGGAATGTGAAAATGATCCTCTGAAACACAGCTGGGCATGTTACTGTTATTGCCTTGACCGTGTTATGGTTTAATGTACAACACTATGTTGGCTTTTTTACCTTTCCATTTTTACTGACCTATGCAGTTTGTTTCATGCTGAAAACTAATACATGAATATTAATATATCCAATATAATACTCTAAACAAATATTTTGTATTCAAATTAATTTTCTTCTGAAGAGCATACACTGAAGACTACTTGTGATCATGAGGGAGGCTGTATACAAATATATCTGTATTAGAGAGTGTTACTGGTGTATTATTAAAATACAGAAAATTTTAGCATTGGAGTATATCAGTTTTCAATATAATTTTGATCACAAGAAAATGGGAAATGGCCTCTAGGAAAAAAAAAGCCCTGTCATACCAGAGGCAATGGCAGGTAAGGGGTTAAAATCAAGGCAGTATTTAAGAGTAACAGAATGTTTTCCTGCAAACTCCTTCTATGGTGTGATCCAGGGGAAGGTCCAACTTAAGTGCTGGATGTTCATACAGGATTTCCTATGACTAATGCTGTCAGCATTCAAAACTTTTAATTTAAAATGTGGGCGTTCTACACAGATAGGAAATTTACCATTTACAATTTCTTACTTGAAAATGAATGGAAATTACTCCGATTTTCAGATTCATTTGCTGTACGTGGAACGACAGCATAAAATAAGGAAGTCACTCAGTGGCATATGCTGGGATTGCCTGCCAAGCTTTTACACAAGTCTTTTATATCTGGATGGGATTCACAGGAAGCTTGTACAGGAAGGCCTTTTCCTTCCTTATTTTTGAAAAGCTTTGTTGGATGGAAATTATGCCAGTGAGTAAAAGAGGGGAAGGGGGAACAAACCACCATCCTGGTGGTTTTGGTGCCAATCTGTGCAAAACTGAAAGTCACATCTACATAACATTAATGCAACCTCTTGTAAAATAGACTAACAAAACCAAGCCTACAGAGCACAAAAGATGTTTGAGAGTTTTTGATTTAAAAAAAAAAATTAAAAAAAAAAAAAGTAATACAGGAACTGAACCAAACAGTATGGAAAATGCAGATCTGAGATTTAATCTGCTAAAATTAAGCTAAATTTTCCAATATTCCTAGCAAACACGCCATGGCCACATATACTGCTTAGTAGGTTTGCTCTGAATTCTATCGCAGGCTCTGGCTGCTTCAGATAATGTTTACATAGAGGTATTTTATTGAATTAAACATGAAGTCACTAATAGCACTTGAGCTGTCACTACAATATCCCTTCTATTCACTTCTTAATGTCACATTTATCCCACTTTCATGATGCAATATTAACTTTTAATTGAAACTAAGCTTTCCCTCTGTCTCATGACACAAGGGAAAAAGAAGGTTGATTCCAGCTATTAAAAATCACTATTCTTTGCTAAATCTGTGTCTTCTAAAATCCCTAGTGGGCATATTACTGCTCTGTGTACTATTATACTTATTGATCCAGAGATTTTGCCTCACTGGGAACCATACAATATAAAAATATAGCTACAGCTAGACTACAATGAAAAATTATGCATCTTCAGCATCTACCACATCACCTAGCAGGAGTCCCACAAGTCTCAGAGAACAGAATTTAACCCTGAGTCTTATAAACCCAGAACTGCAATTTAAGCAAGGAGAGGGGGGAAAAGAAAACCAACAAGAAAAACCTTTAAAGATTTTCTCAAATAGGGAATGCTTCAACTGCACAGTAAAGGAGACTGGATTTGCAAATGCGTGGGTTGGTGACAGAGGGATAGTGGTGGAAGAGGAGACTCAAAAAGGCATAAAATAGCAAAATGCAAAGGATAAAGAGGAAAGTATGGGACAATGGAAGCCATCCAAAGCATTAGGAGGGATGAGTGAAGAGCT
>VXBX01000660.1:5065-26991 GCA_013400415.1 Scytalopus superciliaris | reverse complement strand
CCGATCCTCCCCCATCCCGCCCCCCGCACGCCCCATCAGGAATTGAGTCTGGGGGTTTGGGACCCCTCTTTCATCATCCTCATCTTCCTCACAGCACGTCTGGTCCTTGGAGGCCTTCCAAAATTCTAGTTTTGGCCTTCTTCTGTCTGTGTCTATCTTGTGGTGCAGGCCTCATGGCACTTCTCTGCAATTCTACCTTGAAATGGAGACTAAACAGCTACTGGAGTTTTGAGGGATTGATATAGGATGGGGTTGGTATGTGTAAACATTAAGCTACTGAAGTTACTTTGCTGTTACATTAAAACTACGTTAACTTCTACAATCTATACAATTAAAAAAATCAAAAATCAAAAAGCCCTGAGGCATCACCCCAAAGAAAAAAGTAGATGAAAACTAAGAAGTTGAAAATGAAGAGTATAAATCTGTTGTTCATGTCCATTTCTTGTAGTGGAGAGCAAAAGAGATAGTAGGATAAGAATTACTCAGTAGATTGTGGATCAAGTCAATAAGACAAATTCAAAGACAATATTCTTTATTTCCTTATTACTGAAAATGTAAAAATAATATAAAGTTAAATGAGAAAATAAAATTAAAATACAATGATAATCAGTTGTTACCATAGATTTCTGACACTAGTATTAATTTTCAAAACTTATCTCTGTTTACAAGATTTCCTAGTACTTATAGGGTGAAACTAAAAGCCAGAGAAACCAGGGGATAAGTTGCCAGTGAAGTTTAACTCAGCTAGAGAAATACAGAACATGATTGAATACTACTGATCCACAAAGGCAAAAAATATAATTCTGTTTCAAATTAGCTGCAGCACATGGTTTGAAGAACATCCATGATGAACTTAATGGTAAATGAAAAAATCACACATTAATTCATACTGTGCTTTAATTTCTAGAAGTACAGGAAGGGTGCTGCTCTACCAATATCTTCCCATGCAATTATTTGAATTAAGTCAATAAAAAGGAAACGGGAGGAATGCAATATGTGTAGGAAGACTCATTGCAGCCAAGATTATAAAAAAAAGATATTCTTTTATGAGTTCATCAAGTCCAAGAAAGAAGATATTATTTACAGAATTCTTTCCAAAATTCATCTATAAATTCCTTTTGTTTGGAACGTTGCTAGTTACAGCCGTATTAAAGTCAAGGAATCTGTATGAAATTAAATAGAGTTCAACATTTTTTGCTGTAACCCAGTGACTGCACACTTTTCAAAGAGCCAAAAGACTCACTACTTACAAACCTACTTCAATACTATTACATAAGCAGCAACTTCATTTGGGTTATAAATATAGCCATTCAGTGTAACACTGAGTTCAACTCTTCAAACCAACAGAGGATAGAGTACAATCAACTCTAATGATATTAATTTTAGATAGATCATGGTATTTGCTGTAAAAGAAGAATATATCATATATATATATAGTCATGATATAATGAAAATAAGAATATGCCTTATTCCTCACATATATATTCAATTAATATGTATATACTAATACAAAGACAATGTACAATATTATGTGTAATATTTTCTGTATAAGGAATTTGTACAAGATTTTCTATATAAGGAATTTCTGAGAATATAAGAAATGTAAGTCTGAGCACTACTTCAACTTGAGGCTTATTTTTGTAATGGGGGAGAAATGAGCTACTACTTACCTAATTCAAAAATGAAAGTTACATTACATCTAAAATCATCTGTCTCACTAAATGGTTATGTTCTCTACAATTAGATATTAGCATATTGAAATTAACTTAATATTCTAATGATATCATACTGTGTATTTGGGGTCCATGCCAAGGACTGTGCTATGAGTTTGTCCTTGTTTAAATTTCTAGGAATATGATTTCTTCAGGGTGCCATAAATAGTGGGGTTTGTTTCTAGTTTTTGTTGTTGTGTTGGGAGGTGAGTGTGCAGCTTTCATCTTTAAATATTTATGAATATGGTGCTGCTATTGAGGACAAAATTCACAATAGTGTCTGGAAGTACAATTTTATGTGAAAAAAATACATTCAGTGTAAAAAAAACAGCAAACAAGCCAGTCATACACTGCTTCAAAAAGAAAAAATAGTAAATTTGACCAAGTAGGAAAGTCCCAAATAGTTTTCCTCTTCTTTTTTTCTGTTTTTGTTTGGGTTTTTTGTTTTTTTTTTTTTTCTTTTTCTTCAACAAGCAAATGAAGGTAAAAACCAAATACACATGGCATGGGAAAAAATTTGTGAAAGACTGTGTCCTATGGAAGGGATCGCACACTGGACCAAGGGACCAACACAGGCAAGAAAAAGCAGCAGAGGTGAAGTGTTTTTAACTGACTGCAACTCCCATAACACATCCCCCTGAACCACTTGTCAGGAAGGGAGGAGAAAGAAAAACTAAGAGTGAGGGACTCAAACTGAGCTTGGAGTGAAGTGAGGAGTAGGGGGAAGGTACTTTTAGTTTTGTGTTTGTTTCTTGCTATCCTGTTCTATTTCTAATTGGAAGTAAATAAAATTAACCTTCCCAAACTGAGTCTGTTTTGCTCAAGACAAAAATAATATAATTGTCTAAATATCAGCTTTTTTGAGACTCTCATATAGGTTTGTGTCCATAAAGTTTCAATCTAGACTGACTGGCTTGCTTTGGGGTGCAATAAATTTGACAAATGACTGAATGAATAGAATTTGTTTAGTAATTTTATGATGATATGCAGCCTTGAAGCAAATCCAAAGTATTGATACCATGCTTGAAAATACAAAGAAATAAACCAGAAGAAATAACTTCCTTTTTTTTCCTTCATTAATATAAGTAAATGCAATGTAAGAAGACTGTGAAATTCAACATAAAGAATATATAGAAAAAGATGGACATTTCTAAATCATACCTTCAAGTGTTACTTAAACCTAGGTCTGTGAACTTTTCTTCAGATTCTCTAAATGCTGTGATTTCCTCTACAAGCAAGATCATGTAAATGTAGAAAAAAAAAAAAAAAAAAAAAAGGAGTCCCNTAAAAAAAAAAAAAAAAAAAAGAGTGTTCCCTTCTTTCAGTCTAAGTCAAATATGTGGAATAATTCTCCTTAGAAGCTCCTCTTTTGGGAATAAACATTATAGCAATCAATTAGATTCAGATTAATGGTGAAACAGATGATGTCAGAACCATCAAAACTTAGGAACAACTCTGGAAACAAAGAAAATCTGGCAAATAAAAAAAAAACAAAAACAAAAAAAAAATTGATCCAATTTGTACATGCTTCTAAACACCTGTGATCAGTCGATCCATAGATGTGTTTTCATCGTAGCTTGTACTGACATGTATAGAACTACCAAACAAGGGACAATTTTGACTGCACACAGGCTTTCAAAACTGTACAATTCAAACCTGAACAGCAGGCTTATAAAAGGCTCTTCCCAAACCTTATGCTCTCAGATGTCAAAGATATTTTTTTAATTCTTTTTTTTTCCTGCATGTCTTACACTATTTACTTTTTTACTTTTACAATACTGTTGCATCAATGAAAGTCAAGATAAACAACCTATCCCTAACATTAGATTTAGTCTTCATAGTATTGTTCATACTGATGGTGTCTTTTGCTGTCTTTATATACCTTTTAAAAGCCATTACCCTCATTCTGTATTGCATGACATTGGAGTAGCCATTTATGCCTGTGCAATGTGAATGCAAACTGAATGTAATTTTATTAGGTTCTAATTAAAGCATTATTTTGCTCAAGAGTAACTCCTATCATGACAATCATCTTTATGAGAAGGGTAGAAGAGATGAGTGACTTCGTAATGAGATTATCATAATGTCCTGTATTTCATACACTTTTCTCAAAGTCTCAGATTCCAATGATTTTAGTCATCTGATTTCCATTACAGTCATTTGGAGTCATGTGGCTTTAATACCCATGGCACTAGGCAATGCAAGTGAAATAATTATGGATAGTATAATTGCATAAGATTTCACAGAATTGCAGAATATTCTGGANAAAAAAAAAAAAAAAAGAGTGTTCCCTTCTTTCAGTCTAAGTCAAATATGTGGAATAATTCTCCTTAGAAGCTCCTCTTTTGGGAATAAACATTATAGCAATCAATTAGATTCAGATTAATGGTGAAACAGATGATGTCAGAACCATCAAAACTTAGGAACAACTCTGGAAACAAAGAAAATCTGGCAAATAAAAANACATTGGAGTAGCCATTTATGCCTGTGCAATGTGAATGCAAACTGAATGTAATTTTATTAGGTTCTAATTAAAGCATTATTTTGCTCAAGAGTAACTCCTATCATGACAATCATCTTTATGAGAAGGGTAGAAGAGATGAGTGACTTCGTAATGAGATTATCATAATGTCCTGTATTTCATACACTTTTCTCAAAGTCTCAGATTCCAATGATTTTAGTCATCTGATTTCCATTACAGTCATTTGGAGTCATGTGGCTTTAATACCCATGGCACTAGGCAATGCAGGTGAAATAATTATGGATAGTATAATTGCATAAGATTTCACAGAATTGCAGAATATTCTGGATTGGAAGAGACCCACAGGGATCATCAAGTCCAACTCTTAAGTGAATGGCCCATATACTGCTTCCAGTAGATGTCCCATCTCTATTATATGTGTAGATTTCTGTGTGTTTAAATTCTGATTTCTCCCTGGTATGAAACAAATTAAAAATAAGAAGTTTTGGAAAAAACTTTTATAGTGAGTGTAGACAATTTTTTGATGCTGGAAGGCTATTAGCTACAGAACTCTAATAAAACTACAATAAACAGGTACACTAGAATGCCTTGTTTTATAATTAAGTGATAATAGCAGTATTGTTTTATTTTATGAGGTTATAATCCTGTTCCCAAACTATAAGGTTGAAAGATGAACATTTTATTCCAAGACTAGAACTACATTATTGCCTCATAAAACAGTGCATCAGCACATTATTGGTAGCATGTGACTAGTATTAGTGCTACTGTAGCTTTTTGTACATTTTAACAATTTAGAGTAAAATCTGATTAGAGTTATATGTAATTTATGAATACCTAGGGTGAGATGGTAATGAGTTTGGAGCTGGATAAATAAGTAAAACCACAAAAGACTGAATGAAACAGTTCTGTCAATTACTACTTTGCAAATGTGTTCACATAACTTTGAAAGGGAAGTAAAAAATATGAGTAATAATGCATTTTCTTCCATTTACATACAACTGTGGGGGTATTGACTTATGTTATGCCTTAGTCACTCAGTGAAGTAAAATGCATAATGCGGAAAAATGCTGCCTTAGGGCTGATCCTTAAGCATTTATATTTTGCATTACTCATGTGAATAGTCATAATGAAGTCAATGCAGCTAGTCAGATATGTAAGTTTACCCACACATACATACTACATACTACAAGATTCAGGGTCAGGATTGTAACTCCTTGTTGATCATACTTTGAACATTTTGATATAACAAGACATGAATAAACCCTTCTCTTTACCAATGCAAAGCAAAATGAATATGTGTGGTAGGCAGTTGATGGCTGTAGATTATCCACTCAGGTGGGATAGAGTTACACCTGGTTAATGACCAATGGACAAAGCAGGTCACATATAGAGAATGATGTGACACACTTTTCTTGTCAGCCGTATGCAGGCTACACTTTGTGCTTACACTTTTCTATTTCCTTATTTAGAATAAGAAAATTCTCTTGTTCTTCTTCTCTGTGCTGGAAAGCTACTTTGTTATACCATGTGTGGCTGTACCTTCATCAATTCTCCTTTAGCCAGCTTTCTTTCATTGTCCAGCAATTAAATGCCCAAGAAATTTCCAGTTTCTTCTCTAACTACTTTTCAAAAAATAGTGAACACCTAACTGGTGTAAGCATTGTAAAAATCTATTCCCTGTGATAGTGAAATGTAGTTTCTGTACTTAAATCCACATTTTGTGCATTATGGAATCTGTCCAGTTCATGAAGGATTTCACCACAAAAAGATTTCAGTATAAATAATTATAAAAGGTCTAGCTGCTTTTGAGGACTTTTATCAATATGCATATCAAGAAGAGAAAAATTATACAATGATCCAACCAAGTAACATATCCTTGTTGTATGTCTGCCACAGAAATGTCTCTGAGAACAAATCTGAGTCTCAAAATGTATTTATTTTTCCAGTGTATGACTTGTGCTGCACTCCTTAGATACTATTTACCATTCTTCAGTCTTTTTCCCATGACTAGCTTACTCAAACTGCACACAGGATATAAAATTTGCTTAGAAGTGGAGCCAAGCTACTGCTGTGGAAACCTAATTTTTTCTTCAGCAAAACCAAAATGCTGCACTTTTTCATGCGTGTTACTGCTGACAACTGACACTGTCTCTTTTCACCTTCAGCTGGATACAAGAAGATGACAGTGTCATATTTCAGTATCTGTGAAGGCAATAGAATACTTTGCCTTTTACATCACTGCCTAACTATTAAATAATTAATCCCATGCCATCCCTGTGAGGTTGATAAGTATTATCCTGCTCTTATGAGGCAGTAAACACCAAAGACTAAATTCTATTGACGTCAGCAGAGGGTTATTAAGGATTTTGTAGAAATCTTTAGTCACAAAGTTAAGTTCCTAATTCTGTGGCCAGTCTAATGATGTAAACTAACTAATAATAAACACTTTTTAGTGATTCTCTTACAGAACCGCAGATCATTCCCAAATATACTGAATACAAAAGGGTATAAGTTATCCACTGTATCTGATCTTCTTCAGGAGGCTATAAAGACATGAACTGTAAAACAGTTTCCTCTCTTACAGTTATATTTTGCAGTTCCTTCTTTTTGCCATTGAAGGAAAAAAAAATCCAGCCTAAAGTCCATTTATTATTTAGGAAAAGTGAGAAGCTATTTTAATCTCCTTCTGATTAATCCTTTTTAGGAGTTATAATTCAGTTACTTTTGTGCTATGCATCATTTGCCTATGGTAAGATGTAATACATGCTGTTTGGCACACAGTAAATGCAGAACAACAATGGAATTCTTAGTATTTTAGCATGCTATTCAAAAATCAGCACTGCAAATTGAACACCAGCTGCTAGACATCAAGCCGGTGAGACAATGATATGCAAAAACAGAGTGATGTAGATCTGTAGAAATCTGATTCAACATGTTAACAATGTTAATAGGTCATCATTCCAATACTATACTGGCCACAAAGAAGGTGGACTATCCTCTTCTTTACCATGTACTTCCTGAATATTTCTATTCACTTGCTTTGTCTAGCAAACACTTCCTTCTAGGAAATCTGACTTTGCTAGCAAATTTAAAAAAAAGCAGTATACTAAAGTCAGCTGACACAGAGGGCTTTCATGTAAATTCTTAGCCTGGGGGAAACACACAGAAACTGTTTACCAAGAATTGCTTGGGAGATTTCTAGTTGGACAAATTCTGAATAATTTTAGAATAATCAGTTGAAATCCAGTATCCAGCAACATTCTCAGCTTTAACCTAAAAGCAAAACCTAGCAAAAAAACCCAGTGACAGTTGTCACCATGCTTGTCAGATAATATTCTGTCTATATTTTGCCTGCCTACTTAATTTTGACTGCATGAGTAAATGCAAGATAAGATAGGAAGATCTCTGGTTGAAAGGTGTTACAAGTAGTGAGTGAATCTACATCTCTGAATGTGTGTTGTGCAACCAGTTAACCAAACTGTCTTATTAGCATGAAAAAAAAAATAAAAATCAACCAACCAACCAACCAACCAAAATACTCAGGTGATTACTCAGTTTTTGGGTGCCATTTTCTCACCATTACTGATCATTGTTTCTGACACATTATGTTTATAGCATAAGGGTGAACACTTCATCTTACCTCATGCTAAATGTCTACAGCCTAAATCTTCATACTGGTCACCTAGACTCGTTGTTAAAACAAAAAAAAAAAGGAAGGAGGAAAAAAAAATAAAAAGGAATTTTTAGACCATGAGTCATTTTGTTCTCAAGTGACTACTAAAATCAAGAAAATCAGACTGCATGCAAGTGCCTATATGTCTGTCCACAATGACCACGGATAAAATGTTTATACAGGATAATTAGAAAACTGTAGGTAGGTGAAATTAATTTCACTCAAGGAGTCTAGGCTGTGAGATGTGACTGGCAGAGTACTTTGAACAGTAGAGGGCATTGCTCTGACAGTAAAAGGAGATGAGGGTTTTCCTGACTCCTCTGTTTCTTGGAAAAGGTTGTTTGGCTCATGCTTTCAAGACTTGTAACTGGACTCATTTTAAAGAAAGCATTGTAGCAAAATATTTGGGGAGTTAAGACAGTTTATTTGTCCAGTTTATAATTACACTAAAAGTTGGCATGCCTTTCAGCAGAGTGCTTTCATAAAGCTTTTCTGTTTAGACAGTTATAACAGCTGATCTAACAAATGTTCCTCAGTTTGCCTCATTTACATAAACACTTGTACTGTGGAATCTGCTTTGCCTGATTTTCCCACAACCAGCTTTTATATGTCTTCAGTATTATTTCTGAGGATTTTGTAACCTAGAGATTTTGGTTTTGATTTATTATCTACACAGGTAGATTCTGTAGATAATAAAGGAAAAAGTCAGTTCAGTGAAACATGTAAAATGTTCTAGTACACAGGAACCATACTGAGATTCACAAACAACAAATTTATTTTCTGACTTTAGGCAAATCAGCTGATCTACACTATAGTGGACAGTGAGGGGAAATAAATTCAGTACTTTTAGGTATTCAGGGCAAAAATCTTTAAAAGTGCATTCATGATTATGAATTGAAAAGGCATTTTCCAAATAATCTTAGTCACCTAGATATACACTGGTGGCATTTGAGTAAATTATCCTTAAAGGTACCTTCTTCAAACAGCTACATGATTCTATGATTCTGTGACAGGTGTTCACAACATCAGTTACAGCATCATGCAGAACATCCACAATCTTGGATAGTGGAATTTACTGGAGCACACCCCAGATCCTTCTCTGCCATACAACCTGATCATCTCTGGAGGAAAAAAAAGTTCACATTGGTTGATCTACTGTGAGACTGGGACAAGAGCAATGAGTGCAGAGTAGGTTGTGACCAGAGAGAAGATTCCATTTCCTGGTACACTTTTGCTGTAACTACCTCCTAGGAACTGAATATTTCTTACAGCTCAAACAAGTGATTCAGTTACGGATACTTGAGGCATTACCACATGTGAACATAACCATAGTGACAGCATGTGTGAACACACTTAGCTCATGACAAATGTAGGACAAAATGAGGTACTTCAGTCACAGCAAAATTGTTTTTCTATGAGCTTTCTGCAGTAAGGAGAGGCACAGTTAAGTAACTGTTGAGTAAAGCACTGTGGATACACAATAAATTTTTAAACTGCAGTAATTCCAGTGCACACCTATGGCCCCAGAAACATAATGCCACATGAGGGATAGTCTTTATTGCTTGGTAAGCTATAAGATAGGATCCTGAGTATAAGCTCCTAAAATAGAATATATTTCAGAATTTGATTAAAGTATACTGGATCCCTGCTCATAGAAAAAAAAACCAATACAAAACCATTATTGCTTAATACATATGAGAAAGAGCTCTATGGCAGGGGTGGAGCATATGTCTAAATTCTACAAACAAACACATAAGTTCCATTGCTCTAACTTACAGCAGACATCAGTTACCACTTTGGGAAATATTTATCATACATGCTATACTCCATACACAAATAATTTTTCAATGCTCCTGGTCATGACAATAAATTTTAAGAAGGAATTCAACACATAAAGTATTTCAGGGAAGAAGTTAGTATTATGAAGTTAAATTCAAGGAAAGAAGAAGTAAAAGCAGATGTAACACTTGAGGACACAGTTTAGTAGTGACTATGGCATTGCTGCATTAACGGTTGGACTCAAAGACTTTAAGGTTTTTTATAACCTTAATGATTCTATGATGACAATAATAATCACAATAATAATGATAAGAAGAGTAACCACCCCTGAGAAATTCATCCTCAGCCTTGTTGAAATGTGGAAATAAATTTAGCAAACTCATCCTTCCAGGAGTAACAAAACAGAGACAGATATTTACAGAAGGTAGCATTTTGTTACTGAAAAGCTTGTATATTCTAGAAAATGAAAACAAATCCTGACTTGGTTCTCTAAAAAAGTAAAGTCTAGAACATTTTGTATTTTAAAATTATTTCCAAATTTCTTAAAATATATACAGCTTTTATGTTTACACATATTTATTTAATTACTACATATCTGTATTAAATGCAGGTTCCAATCTCTGGAATACTTTCCTTTCTACTCTGAAAAATACTGTAACCGAGAATGTAAAATGACAAAGAAATCATATTTTCATACGATTTTAATCTTAATTCATCATTTGTAGTTCTATGAATATGAAAATCCTTGAGTTTAGCTTTCAATGCAATTAGATTTAAGCCAAAATAGATATTTTGCACAATGATCAATTTGCTCTTTAAAGGTGCACTGTAATGAAGCATGCTCTTTTATTGCCCACTAATTTCAATTAGAGTTCAAAATTCCACTAAGCCTTTGATTATCACAGTGCTTTGTGAATAACAAAATAATGACTTCACTTAAATGCCAATAGCAAACCATAGATAAAATCAACACTTTTTTAAACCATGTAAAATATGGAATAATAAAAAAAAAATCATGCTTACCTTTATATGCCTTTTTAACATTGGTCAGTAAAGCTTGAATATGCTTTCATTTCAATCAAAATTCCATTCTGGAAAAAACATCTATTTGTATTTAGGCCAATCATTGTCACAAACTTTATTTGGAACTGTAATGTTTGTGTTAATATTTTAAATAATACATTTTCAAATTCATCAAGAAAAATTATCAACAAACCTTTCATTTATTTATGGACATTCTGCTTAAAGGATTATTAGGGGGAACTCTTGCTACTGTACCTGCTCATGCTGAATCAACAAGGCTCACAGACATCAACAAATCTATATGGACCATTATCAAAAGCCCAGTATTTCACATCTTAGGGATTTCTAGTATTCAATACAAACTGTCTTTTCCTTCTACAAATTAAGAGCAAAAAAAAGACTTTTTCAGCTATTTAAAGGTTGTTTTTGTGATTGTCTTAAGAACTAAACTATTGCTTTTCAAAGAACATAAATACAAGCAGTTATTTTCCGAGCCAGATTTCATAGAATGATTCGGGTTGGTAGGGATATTCATCTAGATCATCTAGTCTAGCCCCCTGCCATGGGGGTTTCACCTCATCCAGACTGACTTTGAACACTGTCAATGATGGGGCACTCACAAGTTCTCTTGGCAACCTATTCAGATGTCTCACCACACTCATAAAAAGCTTCCTCCTTATGCCCAGTTTAAACCTACACTCTCTTTAAAACCATTGTTCCTTGTCCTTTCACTATAGCCAATGGCAAAAAGCCTTTCTCCATCTTTCTTATAAGCTCACTTTAAGTATTGTGAGGCCACAATGAGGTCTTACCAGGTCCTTGTTTTGTTCAAGTTGAAGAACCAACATCTCTCTCAGACCTTCCTGAGAGGAGAAGTGTTCCAGCCCTGCAGTCATTTTTGCAACTCTGCTCTGGACCTTCTCAGATAAATCATGTCTTTCTTGTGATGGGGACCTCAGAACTGAGCTCAGTACTACAGACCAGATTTTATGAGAGTAGTTAGAGCAGAATAATCACCACTGATTTCTGAAGACATATGTATCCATGCAGCACTTCATGTGGCCTGAAAACTACTGAAAATAAAATGGCACATCTAGAAACAGATAGTAGATGCCTGTCATCCTTTAGAAGTACTTCTGATTTACATGCATAAATATGCTACATTAAAACACAGCTCTGAAACTGACCAAATATTTTGACATTCCTTTTCCCAACAAGAAGGCCCAGTGGTGCTGTCTATGGATGGGGCTGATGAGGGCCTATCAGAATCCTGCATAAAGACCAGGAGTAAATTAAGATATTGATTTTAATATTGTAACATTAGAAAGGAAGCTGATCAGGGCATAGAGAGGTTTTCTTAAAACCAATGACTAAAGAAAAGTTTATTTACCTTCATAAAAATGAAAGCTCAAAAATTTTAAGTTCACTTTCTGTAATCAGATTTTTTTTTTTTTGTTTTGTTTCACAGAGAAATGAATACAGTTTTCTAGTAGTCACAACCAGGTTGCAAATTTTTCAGCTACTAACAGATCAGACCCAGGCTAGTAAAGACCTGTAAGTTCTACTTTGGTGGGTGTCTGCTTCAGTTTCAGGTGCATTTTTTTCACCTGTTTATTTTTTGCGTTCTTCCACTAGTACACACAGAAGACAAAATATTAACATTTAATATTTTATGTGTTCTGTTTATCAGCCTTACTTCCTTTATAAAGATAAAATGTTCACAGACTCACATACTTGGATACAATCAGTATGATTCTTCCAACTTACCTTTACTCTTCTATTTCATGACTAATATTCTTTTGCTTCAGAACTAGGTATTAAATCATCATTAAGATGGAGGATGAAAGAAAAAAATCAGTGAAGACAGCATTCTTATAAAATCTTTGTTCTTAAACAGTATATTAATGGCAAGGATCTTGAATCTCTGTAGCATTTGAGAGAGGAGTTAAAAGACACAGATTCTTACAAGAAAATAAAAATACATGAAACAAATTGAACATGAGGAATGGATAGTTTGCAGTTACAGTCCAATGCTGGACATAAAAACACTGTCCTTCCTCTGTTTCATATAAATATAGCTATTGTGACGTGCTGAAATTGCAAGTTAGTAAATTCTAAACCGATAAAAAGGAAATGGTGGTTTTATACAGTATATGATTATACTGTAGAACTCAATGCCACTGAAAATCTGAAGTTAAGGATGTATTCAGATAGATATTTATAATGATACAAAATGTTAAAGTTTGAAATATTGAACTAAAATGAAAATTTTCACATACTGTGTATTTGTGGAATAAGACTAAACCTTGTACTTGAGTTTTAAGTATTTTCTAATCACAGTAATTTAGAAAAAAAAAATCCCAACCCAAAAACCAAACAAACAAAAGCACAAGGAAAGAGCTCTCTTACATCTGTCACTTGAAGGATTCTTACTACAACTGTTAAGATACTAATCATTGTCAGATGAATTAATGGACTCACTGCATTTCAGATCTAAAGCAATAAAAACAGCAATTCCCATGCTTTAAGTTATAATTGATCATCAGTGGTTTGGCTTTTGGAGTTTGTATCAGTGTTAATCAACATCAGTGGAGGGTTAGTATTTTCAGAGTTTCCACAAACCAGCGGTTGATTGAACAGCAAAAAAATCAAATAATACAGAATTGACTTCGTGTAACGTGTACACACAGGCACAAACACATATTATTTCAGATATGGTTCTTGTACTCTGTATCTCATTTCAGTCACAGGAAAGCTTGGAATAAAATATGCCTCACAAAATTACCTTGATGGTTAAAGTGGGCTAAAATTCTTTGATGGAAAGTCCTAGATGATTGAAAGGTATAAATACATATCTAGAGAGAGATTAACTCATAAAGTGTTATATTATCAAGTTAATGCATATTGAGGGTAATTAAAAATATTGTAAAGACATTTCCTGTAGACCATACAGGGGGGATTTTACTCAGTTCTGATAATTTTAATTGCGCTTGTCTGCACTAGAATAAATGCCATGAAAGTATCTTAATTATATACCTGTGTCAGAATCTTCCTATCTAGCTTCAAACAAAAATGTCTCTTGAATATAAATTTTTCAAAGAAGGTTAGAATTCAAGCTTCATCCTTCCAAACTATTTAAACTTCATGACAGTTTTTACATTATTTGAAAAAGTTATTGACTAACTGGAGTATGTCAAAATTCTGCAACAACTGAGTCAGCTTGTAACGTGGTGGTGTCCATTTGTCACCATTCCTAAGTGAAATTCTTTCCTTTTGCTACTTTTTTGATCTTTGATTTCTACATTTCAAATACTTTATGCAATACTATCATTCATTGGGTAAGACCACAGTACTGGAGCAGTTTAACATCAAATTCCCAGTGTTTCTCTAATGGCTATCAGATGATTTTGTTGTCTGTTCATTAGTAAAATAACGTAATCTAATTAAGCCCCAAAACAATAGCTCTTAGTAATCTCAAGACATTGATTAAAACAACTCATTCCCTCTCATTCTTCATGAGAAGTGCCAGGTGATTGTCTTTGGAACTTACTGTGCAATTTTCTTTTTGGATAAAAGGATGAAACCAGTCAGTTACCATCCTTTCCAGTGAAGAAGGGTCTTTTTAAACTTCTGGGAACAGACATGTTCTATTTTTGAAATGTCCAGACAAATTCATATATTTCATGAAAATACGCATTACTTAAAATATCAATTTCAGAAAACTGATGAGCTTTGAGTGCAAATAAACCTGTTTTTATCCATCTTTAACAGTGGCAAAAAACCCTCTGATTTGTTTTCTATATTGATACTGCTTTTCAATTCAGTGTCTATCACCCCAAATCCATATTTGAAAGATTGATAAAAATACTTTGTATATACTTATACTACAGGGCAAAATCAGATTCTCTTGAACCATCAAAATAGCAGAACCTTGCTTTTCAGCAACTTTCAGAAATCTGCTTTAGATTTCTAAGCGACATATCAACCTTCACTCAGTTGTTTGAATAACAACCTATCAATAATATGTCAGTTCAGAAAATCCAAAAAGGTATCTCCTTTACAAAATCTGAAAAGTACCTGTTCTTGAATAAGCAATCTAACCTGCAGACATTTTCACACAGCTCCATGTTTGTCTACTGCAATAAAGTATCATGTTTTCCAATATGCATTACTGAATAGATTACTGCATGATTTTTTCAAAATGGATTGAGGATCAGCTTCTTATTTGTTCAGAGAATCACATCAAACAAATTAGCATTAAAAAAACAATAATTTACAACAATGTAACCTGGTCTAATAGTATTGTAAATATTTTGAAAATAAATATCCAATAACATGGAAACTTTGTAAGAGATATAAAATGTCAGGATTAGAGTATCATCAGTTTAGTTGTCATCATTCCTCTAGTGACCCAGATATGTCATGTTCTAAGTATCTAAACACAGAGCTGAGCTGTGGATCTTCCCAGAAACAACTTTCTTCAGTGCTTCAGAATGAAATGGTAGTAAGCAGTTTTTAGAACTGTCTACCATGATGAAGCTAGATAAATAGGAAAGAATATTTTAAAAAAGTGGAACTTGAAGAAATAAAATGTATAAAACCAAAACTTTGGAAAAGCTTCTTTTTTATTTATTTCTTTTTTTCTGAAGGAAAACTACCACTTTAAAAGGCATCTTAAACTGGCTTAAGCAACTGATGAAATAATTGGAAAAATTATCAAACAAAGATTTATCACTGTTCTTTGAGTTGCACATGTGCCATGGTCCTTGTTGTCAAATAAGCTTCTTCTTCTTCTGAGTAGAAAACCCTAGTAATCACATACACCTAACATTCTTGCACCCAGTCTTCTGTTAAGTTTTGGAACATAAATTGAGAATATTGTTCATTATTTTCTCATTATATTGGCCTAGGAGCAAGAGTTTCTCTCTTTTTAACTAGAACTTATACCATGTATATTGAATAGAGAAGGTTCAAAAAATGTCTCTAATTGAATAGAGTTAAAATGGGGTGGAGAGGATGGAATGGAAACAGATGCTCAATAGGGTACACAGATCTCTCTTAAATGGACCTATTGACTTGTTCCAGTTCTGACTGGGCTCAAATGGTTATACCAATCTTATTATCATACTGACATTATATTTCATTTGTATAGCAATTTCCACAACAATCACATGATCTCTACAATTAATATTTCTACATATTCTTCCAGACAGCTTTTTTGCTCGGTACACATGTATATAATTAAGGAGAAAAGTTGAGAAGACCGACCTTAGATGTCCTAAACCAAAAGGTGAATAAAAGGAATCTAACTAACCAAATAAATATACATACAACCTCCCAAGCATTTCTTTTTTAAAAACTCAGATACATAATGAAGGAAGTTCTGTGTTTTCTCTATCTTGTCTTAGGATCATGGTATGTCATCTCAAAAAAAAAGACTGTGTCATAAATGTCTCTCTTCCACTTCTTTGTACATATCATCTCACAATAATGTAGAATCAATTTTCGGTTTGAAATGTTGATGCAAACAGATTAAGGGTATGCCTGTGAAACTTGATGAGACCAAAAAACATCACTTACTAGAAGAAAAATGGTAAAAGCTCATGTATTTTCTATAATGATAAGTCATCATGTCAGTTATTGACAAAAGACTTTAAATAATGTACTTTTTTTCCAGTTATCACTAGAATTTCAGATTATCTCAAATTACAAATATTTTGTCCAGTCTTAATATACAGTTTTTCACTATGGCAGCTCCAATGGTTTTTTAAAATGTCACAGATTTTTCTTCAGTTACCTGATGGAAACTGCTCTCAACTGCAAATTTCAGCACAACACAGTATAATCAAAATTTAATTGAAGTTCCTCTTCATAACAGTATTGCTCAAAAACACATTCTTATTCTCCTTGCATTTCAATGCAGCTTGAATTGAAAATAACTAATGTTACACAGAGGTCAACATGTCTTTTATACTAAATTATAATTAAGTTTTATAAAATATTAATACCCAAAGCTAAGTGAGAGAAAAACATTTATAGTCCATTTAATGCTTTCAAAAAATTAGGAATTTCTACATAAATTATGACTCTGTATCACCCAAGAGCTCACTTTGATCTCCAAGTAACAAGACTTTCAGCCAACAGATTAATTTAAAATACACATATACATACATATAGCAGTTTATATTCAGAAAGAGAAAGGAGCAAAACCTCAAAATGTTCCATTAATTTTAAATTTTAATCTCAAAATCTTCTACATTTCAACTAGCATACTTATTCTTAATGTGATTTTATTACTAGAATGTGGTGTGTTGACTCTGGCTGGACACCAAGTGCCCACCAAATCTGCTCTATCACTCCCCTCCTCAGCTGGACACAGGAAAGAAAATGTATCAAAAATCTCATGGGTTGAGATAAGGACAGGTAGAAACCACTCACCAGTTACTGTCTTGGGCCAAACAGACTCATCTTAGGGAAGATAATGAGAAATAAATTCTAAAAGCATCTTTACCCACCCCTCAACTCCTTCTTCCTGGGCTTAACTTTATTCCAATTTTTTTCCATCTCCTCCCTTTCAGCAGTGCAGGGGGATCATGAATGAGGGTTATGGTCAGTTCATCATACACAGTTGTTTCTGTTGCTCCGTCTTCCTTAGGAGGAGGGTTCCTCACACTCTTCCCCTCTTCCAGTGTGGGGTCCCCAGGGTCCCCACCATAGAAGACAGTCTTCCATGAACTTCTCCAGCATGGGTCCTTCCCACAGACTGCAGTTCTTCATGAGCTAATTCTGTGTGGATCCCATCCACAGGCTGCAGTTCTTCAAGAACAGACTGCTCCAGTTCAGGTCTACCATGGAGTCACAAGTCCTGCCAGCAAACCTTCTCTGGCATGGGCTTCTTTCTTCACAAGTTCACAGATCTTATCAGAGGCTTGCTTCAGTATGGGTTTCCCACGGGGTCACAGTCCCCTTCAGGGATCCACCTACTCTGATGTGAGTCCTCCACAAGCTGCAGGTGGATATCTACTCCACCCTGGACCTGGGCTGCAAGGAGAGACCCTGGCTCACCATGGTCTTCCCCACGGGCTGCAGGGGAATATCTGCTCCAGCACCTGGAGCACCTCATCCCCTTCTTTTTCACTGACTATGGTGTCCACAAAAGTGGAAAATTCACACACAAACCACCCCTTGTCCCGTCACAATTAAAACAGCAGAAATTCCTACTTATGTCTCTACTTTGCATCAAGAGGGTGATATCCAGCCATTTACTGGGAAATAAGGCCTCAGTACACACAGCATTTGTTCTGAAATACAAATATTGCAAATAACTAAAATCTTCATCTCAGTCAGACCATATACGGACAAGATGAAAGTCAGCATGTTTTGAAGCTGCAATGACAAATTCATGTGTCTTAGATATGTTCTTTGCAAAGGCAGAAAGCAGTACAAAAATGACTTCTAAGCATCAGTAAACTAAGAGCTGACATTATTAAAATAATTAAATCATTTCCAAAACTGCCCTTAGCTAAAACTGTCTTTTGCTTTTGTATGGTTTATTTTTGCTTTTTTTTAATAGTCTTGGAAAAATCACTTTAACATACTGTTTGAGCTTCTCTGTAAAAGTCATGAGATTTGTGTTAAGAGTTGAAAGCTAATAAAAATTATTATGAAGGGTTTTTAACACTTTTTTCAGATGACAAAAAAAGAAAAGTCACTGTGTAGCTTCCTTTCTGTGTGTACTTGCATATACACACAAACTTTGTTTCCAAATAGTAATAAGTGTCTACCCTATGAGATAAAAACACATGAGTGAGAGGAAAAACAAGATTCACAGAGTAATAGAATGGTTTGGGTTAGAAGGGACTTTGAAGATCATATAGTTCCAACCTCTCCACCATAAGCAGGGATTCCATCCACTAGATCAGGTTGCCCAGGGTCCCATCCAACCTGGCCTTGAACAGTTCCAGAGATAGAGCAACCACAACTCTGGGCAATCCATTACCGTGTCTCACCACTTTTGCAGGGAAGAATTTGTACTTTATACCTTTTCTAAACCTGCCCTCTTTCAGCTTAAAGCTATTCCCTCTTGTTCTATCATACATGCCCTTGTAAACAGTCCCTCTCCAGCTCTCTTGTCAGCCCCCTTCAGGTAGTGGAAGGTGCTCTAAGGTCTCCCCAGAGCCTTCTCTTCTCAGTCTGTCTTCATAGGAGGGGTGATCCTGTGCTCTGATCATATTCATGGTCCTTCTCTGGACTTGTTCCAAGAAATCCATGTCCTTCTTATGTTGGGGACCCCAGGGCTGGATGCAGTACTTCAGGTGGGGTCTCACTGCAGTGGAGTAGAGAGGCTGAATCACCTCCTTCGAAAGCCTTTGGCCATGCTGCTTTTAATGGCTTTCCGGTCTGTGAGTGCAGACTGCTGACTCATGTTGAGCTACTTGTCAACAAATACCCTCAAGTCCTTCCAACAACTAGTTCTGCCAGGTCCATGTTAATTCCCTACATGGCTAACTCAGATGTCTGTACAGTGTTCCCGGATCAACAGCTTTGGAGAGACAGAGTAAACGCTTAAGTATCCTGAGACAGAGGCAGGCAAGTCCAGCCTGACTTGCTGGTTGAGAATCAGTGTCTGTAGCAGAGCTGATAGGGTGAGAGGGAGGTAATAGGATCTCTGATGAAAGGATAGGAGCTATGCTGATAAACTTCATGAATCATGGGATACTGCCTTTAAAAATGTTGGGAGACACTGGAGATAAGATTCAAAGTAAATGACAGCCCAAATGGCAGGTAGCCGAATTTAAATTACAGTAAACTGTAATTTTAGCATAAGATAATTGCATATAACTGGGGTTGCTTGAATGCAGATTTTTTAGTGCATACAGCATTCTTCTAGAAAGGGAAATGCATCCTCCAAACAGGCTTGAGAAATTTTGATGCACTTGTAGTGATTCCTAATGACAAGGCTGTAATTTATTTTGTGAGGAGAACAGTTTCTATTATTTTTGCTGAGGCTGTGTGTATGGATACAAGAATATTCTGGCTAGGAGTAGAGCAAGAAAGGTGAAACAGAATCAACAGTATGTTCCTGTGTAATAATGAACCATCCACTTTATATGAACAATTCACCAGCGCAGGATGTGAAGGGTGTGGAGGGGCACCATAAAGAATCCTCAGCAACACATCCCATATCTTTTCTCATACATTTGAATCTTTGTAGAACTCTGAAAATATGTGTACATGAAGCAACAAAAAATTGAAGGGTTATAAAATTATCTTACTCACACAAATTTTTCCAAGCTAGTTTCCTTCAACTTTTACTCAGGTGTCTCTGCGTAGTGCTCTGATTTACCTTATTGTTAAGAGCTGAGTGCTCCTGTGTGTAAGTAGCAGGACATTGGTATTTCAAGCCTAGGAACTTGTACTCTTATTCTAGTATTTCTCACCATTGATCTTTTAACAAGCCCTCTAAAGGCTAACATTCAAGGAAATGTTTCTCTTTTGAAAGAGAAACATTTTACAGACAATATCTATATCAATCAATGTTTATGAAAGATCCTTTGTTAATATGGAATAACTTAAGTTTGCATTCTCAATAGTGTTGGCAATGCTACCTTCTGGTGTGAGCCTATTAGTCTGTTCACCACTGTTATCAACCTCACTGTATCTATATGACCACATTCAGTCTCTACGTACACCTTAGAATGTCCAGCTGGGGAAGGATAGTATAAAACAGAGAAGAAATAAAATCATATTTAATATTAGTAAAATATTTGAGATTAAATTTACATTCTCTGCCATAATAATGAAGATAATTACTACTGGTTACACTTTCTCAGTGTAAGACCTTCTCTGATGTTTCATGTTGTTTGTTTTAAGGATTTAAATTACATTTAGAGTTCAATTAATCCATTTGTCCTATTACTTAGTATTACTTTAACTCAGATTTTTCCATGAGCCCATAGTAATTGACTGTATCTATATTTACCAATTTTCATTCTCTTTTAGGTTCTGCAAAAAACTGGAACTGGTACCAAAAACAACACTAAAAAAACTAACCTTGTCCCCATAAATTACCTGCCTTATATAGCTGAATTATTCTAGCTTGATAAACCATGCCAAAGTCAGGGAACGTCTCAGTAAAGCTGAACTTCAGTCCACCATTTTTTCCCCTCTGCTGACTATGTATTTCCCTCTAGTTGGTCTTCTTCCACAAGATGCTACAGCTGCATCATGTCTAACCAGAAATAATTACTGAGACAAGAAGATTGCACTGAAAAACTGTCAGAAATGAGATGACTGCAAATATGGGCACACTTGAATTTTTGCATCATGCATAACTGAGATGATTTTTGGGAGATTTGAAGAGAAACTGGAAGAAACTACTTCAGACAGGGTCTGGCAAAACCATCTGTGGGAAAGAGGAAGATGCCAGATATCTGCAATTTAATCTGGTTTTTACTACCAGGAACTTAACCTGATGTTGGTGAAGAATATATTCAACCCAAAAATTTGGGCTTGATAAATAAGGCAAATATTCTTCTAAACACATGCATGCACATACACAGAGAGAACCATGTAGAGAATATTTTCTGGGGAAGAAAGGTTTGGATCACTCACAAGAGTGTGGGAAGGAAAATTGCAGGGATTATTCTCACAGGGAGGGAAGAACTGGAAATTTTTCCAGACCATAAGGGGGCAAGGGCAAAATTCAAATCTGTTGAAATCTTAACCTCTCATTTCTTTATTCATTACACAAGAACACACATATTGTTTGAATAACATACATTGAAACAGGTGTTCAACTGCAGGACAAATAGATTTCTACAACAGAATTGTAGAAGATGGGAAAAGGACAATATTTAATACCTTTGGGAATTAATTGCTTAACTCATTTGCAGCATAAATAATTTCCTGTGATGCTGGTCCTTTGATCTTTCCCTATTTACTATAAACTGAGACTCAACAAACTTCAGTGCTTAGGAATATCTGTCATTCACCAATTCACTTCGCTTCTGTTCATGAGGAAAAAGTAAAATCACTCCCCAGAGACACACTCTCCAGGCAGGTATTCACCCAGTGCTTTTTACACCAAAAACAGCATACAAATTTGAGTGGGCACACAAACATACAGATGAAGATATATGTAACATAAACAGAACAGTTACCTAATGTTAATCAGAAATCTCAGCTTCAGTTAGCAGAATTTTATACTGTATTGCACAGTGATTATTTCACATCCAAAATGCACAAAAAACCTCTT
>VXBX01000659.1:1232593-1251784 GCA_013400415.1 Scytalopus superciliaris | reverse complement strand
AAGGGGTGCGGCAGGGCTCGGGGGTACCCGTGTAGCCGCATGCCCGCGGCGCTTTGAGCCCTGTGAGACCCTCCTGCCACGGGTAGACGAGGGTGCAATTTGTCCTGAACGCAGCTTGCCCCCCGCGCTGTGTCACAGGCGTGGAAGGGACCTTAAAGCCCATCTAATTCCACCCCTCTGCCACTGGCAGGGACACCTCCCACTAGACCAGGCTGCTCCAAGCCACACCTCACCTGTCCTTGAGCATTTCCAGGGATGGGGCATCCACACTTCATGTGGGCATCCTGCACCTGTGCCATGCCACCCTCACAGGGCAGAGTTTCTTCCTAATACCTAATCCAAACACACCCTTTCTGTTTAAAGAGGGCTAACTCCTAGTGTGACCTCTCAAGGGGTCATTCTCCCAGTCCTAGCACTACATGCCCCCACTGAGTCCCCCTCCAGCAATCCTGTAGCTTCTTACGCACTGGAAGGGGCTCTAAGGTCTTCTCAGAGCCTTCTCTTCTCCAGGCTGAACTGCCCCAGCTCTGTTTCCATAGAGGCATTCCAGTTCTCAGAGCATCTTCATGGCTTCCCCTGAATTTGCCCCAACAGGTCCACATCCTTCCCATGTTTAAGGTCCCCAAGCTGAACGCACCATTGAAGGTGTGGAATCCTCTCCCTCAGCCTGCTGGTCATGCAACCCAGGACATGCTTGGCTTTCTGGACTACAAGCACACAGTCCTCCCCTCCTCTGGAACAGAAGCCCAGTCACTGTCAGGAAGCTCAAGCAATCATGACAGCACATCTTGGAGCATTTTCCCCAAGTCATGACTGACCACAGAAGGTGTTTAGAGTCTCTGGGTAATTTTTCCCACTGCAAACTCTTCACAGGCAGCTCACTCAGCCTGGTGGCTCAGACAGTTGCAAGCCAGTCCAGCCTGTTCCCTGGGGCAGTTCTGCACCCTCTGAGCCCAGAGCTGCCCAGCATTCCCTGGTGCCTCCAGACTTCCCACAGCACACAAGCTAAACACATCTGCTTCCCTCTGGGCTGGGAGAGTGCGTGAGTGGAAGCAACACTCATCTAAAATGCTTCCTCCAGGGACCCTCTCCCTACTTGAGCAGGCACAGAGCATGAGAACATTTGTTTCCACATAAACCACCAGAATTGAGAAAGACAAGATGTAACCTAACAAAATAGACATGTTTTACTATGTTTTCAACATCCTTATTGCCTGGTAATTGAAGAGCCTTTTTCTAGAGCAATATCCTCTGCAACAGCACAGGGCAGGGAGTTTTCCTAGTGCTGTCCCTTGTCAATAGCCCTAAGCACCTCCAGGAGCAGGCAGGCTCTTTGACCCCAGCACCCAGGGGCACTGCCATTTCAGCAGCTTGCATTGCTCCTGTTTCAAAGCTGGCTTCTCCCTCTGCTGAGGAAAACCCACCTTGTGGCAGCGCAGCTGGGCCTAGAGAGAAACTGTTAGCTTCCAGAGACCTGGAAAACACACGGGGAATTTTTTTCACTTGGCATTTTTAAAGCAAGAATAGCATCATATTGATTTTACTAAGGCTAAAACCAGTCACATTTGCTCTACTCAAGCACCCACTGTCTGGCAGTTTTACATGGTGTGATATATCTAAGCTTGAACAGAAAGCCTACCCCAAGCACCAAAATAGCAGTCAGGTGTCGGACAGGCAGAAGTCTACTGGATATTTTTTTTCACCCACTTATCCCAGGGCAGCAGTAGATGGATCACAAAGGCTCCCACATCCCTGCTGAGCAAGGCAGCATTCCCTAGGGCACAGCCAGTGCTCATCTGAATCCCAAATGCAACCTTTCCACTATTCTCTGTGCAGCTGTGCCACTGCTTACCTTCCCACACAAAGGCCTAACCACAACAGAGGAAACCAGAAAACAATGTTAGGCATTTTCAAATACATTTTAAAATAATGAATGGGAATTGTTAGACACCTTAATATAATGCCTAACCAGTTCAGCTCCAGACTTCCCTCCCCCACAAAACAACGGAGAACTAAACTTTAGACCAACACTACCATGCAGCTTTTGCACTGCTTTTTGGATACTTTTCTGATGTTTTCCTAGCCTGTGTTGTGTAAAAGAGGGAGCTGCTCTTCCCAGACATTTTTCTTGTTGCAAGGCTCTGTGGTAGGTGCTGAACAGATCAGCAGCACCCAGTGAACCATCAGCATTGGGAGCCAGGCACCTGTGTGTTCTCAAAGGCCAAAGCAGCCTGATTTACCTGGCCCACAGAAAAGAACTATATTCTTCTCATCAGTGTGTTTCTACAGGTACAGTTGCTCACCATCTTTCACCTGCATTAACTGGTAAGAAGAGGAGTTGGTCTCACCAGCAGAAGGGAAGATCCACACAGCTGCACTTGTCCTAACAACTCCTGTGCTGTACAAATTGCAGGCCCTATCCAGTTTAGTTTAAAAGAAGAGAAAAAAAAAAAAAAAAAAAGAGGACATGAGCATTTTGAAGTTTGCTGACATTAGAACTAAAATCCAAGTCTTGAACTGTGATATGGAGTTAAACATTAGAAAATTATCTTTGATGCACTGCCAACAGTAGCTGTGGCTAAGGTATACTGAAAAAGACCGTCTTCCAGAGAGCAGCCAGATGAACTAAGTCCAGCAGGTACAGGTGAGCCTGATCTCCCATACTTAGCCAGAGCAGAACCAGTTTCCTGCTGTGAACCAGATTGCTTAAATCCATCCATCCATCTCCTTACTTAACCCCAAACAGTCAAAGGCAGGATTTCACTGGAGAAATCAAGGCAGCTGTCATTTCCCCCCTCCCCCCTGTTTGCTGCTGACACAGTGGCCTCGGAGCAGTGAAACCCCTATCTCAGCAGAAACCATCCCCATAAAGAGGAACAACCCTGACTGGGCTTTTTCACACCCTGGAGCAGCCTGCATGATTCCACTGCAGATTTGGTAGCAACTGTATCAGCTCACAGGTCTTTCACATGCACAGGTTTTTAATGCCCCTTTTAATGCCACGTGCTGTGTGGATAACACGTGGCACAGGCAGTAAGAAAAAGGCCGCCTGCACAGAGCTGGCAGGGACTCCGTTCCATACCCAGGCATGCCCTGCCCATGGCAAGTAGATCACACGAGGTAGGTCCCAGTGAGAATTTTGCATGCTACAGCTTGGTTGGAACCTATTACTACTTCAATTAGCATCAAAACCAAGTTATTCAGTACATCAGCCAAGCTCTGGGCAAACTGCAGTCAGGGTGAGAACAGAGTGGCCCAAGGGATTGCTGTGAGCTACTCACAACTTTAGAGAGTCCATTAAATCCTCTCACAAAATACTTTTCATGTCCTGTGAAAACCTTTGTTTTCACTGCTCATGGTGATGGAGGCTTTTGAAGCTCAGTCACCGGCAGATGGCTTAGCAGGAGGCAAGAGTCAGTCCGCCCACTGACCTTGGGACACACGCTAACCCTCACTGCGTTATTTGGTTTTGTTTTTTGAACACTTCTTCTTGCGGCCTTCTTTGCTTCTTCTGCCATCGTGTGGCCACTTGGAGGATGAAGAGCTGTCGTTGGTAGAACAGGCTATCGGCTTTCCATGTCTTCAAACTGTTCAATAGATTTTTATAACATCCGATGGAATATGAAGTCAATGGAGATGTACTGCTTCTCGTCAAGATACATCCCACCACCCCATGAGTACTGCAGGTTTATCTTTAATGTTGCTACAGCTTGAAATAAATCTTGCTAATCCAACCATGTAAAACAACAGCTAATTCATTGTAAGGGGATGACCTCCCCATTGACTTGCTGCTCCTTCTCCTCATACGTGCCAAGAGGGGGTCAGGGAAAGGCACTCACTGCTGGCTGCCACCACAGCTACCCACTTCAAAGGCAATTATTTCCCCCTGAGCCCCCCAGGGCCATCTCCATCTGGCTGAGTTCTGGCTCAGGGCTGCCACAATCTCAGGGCTCTCTTGTTGCCCACAGATACATCACAACATGCCAGAATCCTTGTGGGAAATGCCAAGGAGAAGCTGACAACACCATATTTCCCCCTCCTTTGCTTTTCCTGAGTGGGGCAGATCCTTCACTGAATTGGTGATATATGTTGTCTTATAAGAAATGAAAACTTTTTTTCCCCAGCAGATGCCAAGGATGAATCCCTGTCTCCTCACATCTGAGACTTCCAAATATACCTGCCAGCACAGATCAGGGGCCAGAGGACCAGGAGCTCACTGTCTTGAAAGCAACTAGGGCCACCAAAATTCTCTATCTGCTGGAGTCCTACCTATAGCCTTTAGCTTCTGACATCTCTGGGCATTGACTCTGAGGAGGTCCGGGTGCAGATTTCATCCTCCCCTCATGCCTGTCTGTCTGGAAAGCACAGGTTGCACCAAGGAGCAGCCAGAGAGTGCTCACATGTGTACAGACGGAGGAATTGCATCACACTTGCAAAACACTCATGAAGGAAGGAAGTAACTATCTGCAGAGGGGTCTGCATGAAGCCAGGCCTCAAGACTTTCCTTTGAGCCTGCACATCCCATCCCCCCTAGCTCAGCAGGGCTTGACCAGCACCAGCTGAGCACATCACTCAGCACCAGTTTCCTAAGTCCTGCCTCACACCCTGCGCCAAAAGCATCTGCTTCAGGTTTATTACTTCCTCTGGGAAGTCATAACCTACAGCAGGGACATCCCAGGGAGTCCTTCTGGACTTTTCCCCAGCCTTCCTGGAAAAAGGAAGGAAGAGGTAAGTTCAGAGACTGCACTGAGCACTACAAGGTTGACTCAGCAGCAGCACCACACAAGGGGACTTGCACGTCCTTTTCTCCACCCCTCAAGTGCAATTTAAATCAGTTTCACTCCACAAGCAACTTTTTTTTTTTTGGCTGAAACAGGGCACAGATCTCAGATGCAGGTTGCTGCAGGCCTCTGAAGCAATTGTACCTGTAACCTATGAACACAAGCCTAGCCAAAAAAAAAACACCCACAAATGAAAGCTCTGCAAAATCAGCCCTAAATGTCTCCTACAGCTGCACTGTCAGTGGAACGTGGGTGTAAAGTCTAATCAGAAGAGAGCTCAGGTAGAAAGCAAGATTTATGCCACCAGGTCAGGAACTGGGGTTAGAGTCTTGCTAAATGCAGCTGCACTGAAATATAAGTACAGTTTCATAAGGTGAAAGCTCTCTCACAGACAAGGCCTAAGCTCTGGTTGCTGCAGAGGACTTTAAAATGAAAAATTTGTTTTAATACATTGACTCTTGATCCCATATCCAGTGATATTCTGTAGCAAAACCCCTTCTAATTAATACATTGATAGTCTTGCTCAAGGAGCACTTTCCCCTTATAGTCTGAAATAACTTACTCAAATATGCAGTGACTACTAGAATGATAATTTATGAAAGTGAAAGACTAACAATTTTAGTTAACACAGTCTGCCCTTTTAAAAAGCGAGCTTTTTTTAAAGGGGGAAAACCAGTAAATATATTTGGTACTTAATGCAACAAATACATCTCAGACTCTAGCACATTTCCTGTGTTCTGAGACAAATACACATATTAAATAAATTTGATTATTTCCTTTTGCCAGAAACAGTATCTCCAACAAGGCTAATTTAGCCTAGAAAGGGAAAATTTTCATATTTTCTCAATTTCCAGTCCTCATTATCTTCTTTTTCTCTGCAAAGTCTTGATAGACTTCTAACAATTAAGAGAAGCTTAGGGAGTTACTTTTGCTGAATTCAGTCTTGTTTTTCTTAACAATTCTGCAGAAAACAGCAAACACTCCAGCTCTCATTTTTAATAGACTACAACAGAGGATCTGCAACTGATAACAAAAACCCAAAAGAAACCCCATGCACATTTATTCATTATTCAGTGTGTTGAGAGCTACCCAATATCACATGCCAGCTTTTCTCAGCTCAATATTTTGAATGTTGTCATGCAAGTCAGCTGTGCTCCACTGAGCCCATCGAGAAAAACTGAAACTACTTCTCAACTCTTGTTTTTTCTGTCTCAGCTAGGAAATTTCCACAAGGGCATCCTGGCACCTACCCCACCCAGGTCAGAGGGTAGGTGCTGCGAGCATGGAAAGTGTACATAGCAACCAACTTCTCAAGCTCAAAAAAACCCCATCCACCCCAGGCTTTTATCAACCCAAACATCCATGCACAGGCTTAAAATCCACTTACTTTGCCCACACATGTTTATTTAAGTATGTACACATTGTAACCAGCTTTCAGACAACAGTGTAACCTGAGAAAGAGCCCCACACCTTAGCACTACCTGACCAACACATTTGTGATACTTCCAACCCTATCCTAAGGCATGGCAAAGTCAAGGAGCGGGGGATATTCACATCCCCACCAGCCACTACTGCTGTGGAATAAAAGATTTTTTTCATTAATTTCTTTACCTTTGGCCAAAAGCAAAAAGGAAAGACCTGCATAGGAAAGACTTTAACCACTCCAAGCTCCAAAATCTGTCTCCAAAGAAAACCCTAGCCTTGCCATGACTGTATATATGCCCTAGAACAGGTGATGGGATTTATGGGTAAGCTGGTGGGGAATGAGAACCACCTGTAGATACCCCGCAGGATGTGATCAGTTCCATTTAACTTGGATCACTTGCACTTGCACTTAGTTACCTTTACAGCCCTAAACTAATGTTCAAATTCCAGTGTCTGAGGTGCTCTCTAGAACTATTTCCTGGCTCCTTCTTCTATAAATTTGTGTTAGGGAAGGCGTGTACAAAGAATCACCATGGTTTTCACACAAGTCTCTGTCTCTTTATTGAGCTGTTTTCCCTCATCAGGCCTGGCTGCTGCAGGGTTGTGCCACCCCACAGTTCCCTGATGTGTTAACACCCGAAGACCAGGCTCACCTTCCCTGTCCTGCCCCTCAGAGCATGGGGCATCCTCACTACAGGTGCCAGGAAGGCTGACACCCAAAGGATGTCTCCATTAGAAAACTGGAAACAATGGTGAGACCCACAATGGTTCACACTCCTCTGAAAATGCCGATATAGGGGGAAAAACACACAATTGAGTTTTTATTAATAAAATACCACTGTGGATGTATAGCAGGAGAGGTACCTGTGCATCTCAAGACCAGCTTGCCCTGGGGGGATCTCCTACCCTTGTGCATGTCCTCGGGACAAGTCAAGGGTTCTCAGAGGAGCTTTCAGAGTCAGCTGACACAGTTAATTTTTGATAGCAATAGCAAGCATCAGGAAAGAATCCAATTGTGCAAAACAATGTTGTTATGAGGAGATGGGACCAGCCATGCCCTGTGTAGGTGTATGCCCACAGGCACTAGCTGAAACATCTCTTCATCTCCTCCTGGCACCATACAAACTGTCACCAACTTTTGCAAAGCTCAGACAAACACATCCTCCCTCCCTCTGTTCCTCTCTCCCTTCATCCTCCAGGCTCAGGTCACATGCCATGGAGAGAGCTGCTGGTGACCATGCTGGCAGCCATGGGTCCCTCGATGAGCACCATCAAGGGGCAGTGGGCTGCAGAAATGCAAAACTCACACCTCAGTTTACAACAATGCAGTTGCAGCCCAGGCTGAGGCACCAGGTTTTGCCTAACCTGACCCTCTTGAGACAGCTTCTCTGGAAACTGGAAAATAAGGATCTGCTAGATAATATCAAAATGCTGAAATGCAAAGCAGGATTGCATCACCTGGGTGGCTCCAGTCCTCCCTGCAGAACATGCTGTTGACACCACGCACAAGATATAGAAACTGTGTCTCCTTGGAGCAGTTGCTGGGGCATTGCTTTATGCATCTCAGCATATTTGGAGTACCAGCACATTCCAACAAACCAAAAATTTGTGGAAGGATGTCATTCACCACCATCTCATTTTTGGGGATGTTCTTCTCAAGGCAAACACCACTGCTGGGCTTCACACCTGGCCTCAGTGCACCATCAGCAGATTGGATGATCCTGGGCAGAGCTGCACCTCATCCCCCCCACCAGCAGGCAGTGCCACCAGGACCATATCTCCCAGAGACCTCCTACCCTAGCTGGTCATTCAGCTATCAGGATGTAAGACAAATAAAAGGAGGAGAAATATGGAAAAAGGAGCCTGCCTCCCTGCCCCAGCTGGTACAGCCCATGCTAGAACCACTGCTTCTCAAGTGTGGCAGAAGCAGCCCAGCCAATTATCCAGTGGCACAAATTAGCCACTAATTTATGTACACTGATTTATCTTTGATCACATTTCTTTTCTGAGATGTTTTGAAATAGACCATTTTTAAAACAGAGTTGCCATTCACCTTCTGAAGAAGATAGAAGTTGTATTCCTGGTTGGTGCAGTCCACGATTGTCTCCTGGTTGTAGAAGGGATTAGCTGCTCTACACCCATGGAAACATCAGGATAAGAGGGGTTGATTTTTAAATCTATTTTAACTGCCTGTGTGCACCGCACACTGGAAATCATTATGTCAGGGGAAATGTGTTAGATCACTGTAATGATTTCTTACATCTGGCTCTCAGGGAAAGTTTCCTTCAGCTGCCCAGCAGCACGAGCTGGGCCAGTTCTGCCTTTGGACTTGTCTTGCTGGCCATCGTCTCTGGTTGTGAGTGTCACACGGGGCACTCTGTGTCCCTGCATGGCTGCCGGTGTCCCTGACAAGGAGCTGCGGTGCCGGGAGCTGCAGGGATCACCAGAGGGAGCTGGCTGCAGCCAGCTGTGCCACACACTCCCAAGCCCCCCCCACGCTCCAGTTCCCCACACTGTTCTGGAGCCACAATGAGCAGACCATGGGCTGTTTTGGGGTGCCAGTTGTGCTTGGCCTCCTCCCGGACCCAGTAAGTGTGAGAAGTGACTGTTAGAGGGGATAGATTTTTAATGTTCCTCTCCCTGGGATCCTGTGTTGATCTGTGACCCTGGCAGAAGGAACTTGGCTGGCAGCCTGGACTGGCCCCCCTCCAGGGGCACCCATGGCCCTGACCCATCCCAGGAGAAGGGGCTCCACAGGCACAGGTCCCTGCCTTCTCCTTTTGCCCACAGTGCCAGCATTGCAAGGAACTCCACTAGACAAAGACAAGGGTTTACTAAAACTGATGTATTTACAGGTCAATATTAATTTGTGGGCTTGTTATTTACAGTTTATTTACAATTAACACTTATAGTCACTGACAGTTGAATCTGGCAGAGTTTGACAAAACTTTACAAAATGCTGGCAAGGCAGTATAGCTACAGTTTCTCTTCTTTTCCTTTTTCAGCCCTTCCAGGGGGTTTGGTGATTTTCCTTCCCATTGGACCACAAAGGCATTGCTTGTTAATCACTAATCATGAGAACAGAGATGACTAATGCACGGTTCAAGTCTTAACACTGTTGGCAGGGATTATGAGAAAACTGTCCCACTCCTGACTTCTTGTAAAGTGTTTTCAGGACTCAGAATTGGTTTCCTGGTACATGCACCCAATTGGAGCCACACAACATAAGCTCAGTCCTTGTAAAAGCGCAGCTCTGACAGACACGGTGTGTGTCTGAGATGAGATGCAAATGTTGCTTGTTGTCCCCCCTCAGAGCTGAGCTGAACACAGAACAGGGACTGCCTGGGGCTGCAGGGTGCCACGCTGCCAGCGACACTGGAGGATTTTGCATTTCCTCCATGTCACTTCTGTCCCTCCTGGGAGGATGGCAGCACCAGGAAGAATGATCCTGGGGAAGGAATATCCAACAGCCTTCACCAGCAGCTGCCATTGAAATTAAACCTTTGCTGACAGGCTGCTAGATGCACAAACATGGACATTACCCTCCTCCATAGTGCGAGAGAGTCCTGACAGCACTGCCAGATGTGGCTGGGGGCTGAGTAAAGGTCTTCTGCAGACCATCTGGGACTGTCCTCCCATCTTCACTAGCGGGAAATGAGACTGTTCCAGGCAGTAGCCAGGGACTGATTGATGGGCTAAGTCAGCCCCTGACCTATGAAGACAGCTTTCTTAGGGCATAGGTCAATTCAAGATGCAGGCTTTTCCCCTGGGATGTTTGCTCTGATCTTCCTCTCTTCCACAGACTAATCCAGGTTTAGATGGATTCTTCCCCAGAATATTAACAGGGGTCAGCAAGTGGCTGCCTGTTCCCTTTCAGATGGGTTTGCAGTCTGGCTGCCAGAGAAGTGTCTTAGAAAGGGACTTTGGCTTGCCCCTGCAAATCCCTGGTTTTCAAGCCACGCCAAGGACAATGATGCTGTTCATGCCCCACGACCTACTGGCCAGGACTGCCAGCCCTGGAAAAGGACCCCAGCAGCCCTGCATGGATCCCATTGCCACTGAAGTCTGAGTTCTCTAGGACCACACATCCCCTGGTTTCTGCCTTCCCTGCTCAGGGAGCGATGGTAGACGGCTGCTTCCTCTGCTCCTGCCTCATCTTCAGAGCCAGCATCGCCCGGCGGTACAAGTCTGTGAGGAAGGGAAACAGTCAGGCACTGACCAGGGGCCAACTCTGGGATCAACATGGCAGCCTGCACCGAGTGAGGGCTGCAAGGTCACCCCAGGCTCCAGCACAGTGCACTCATGTTGTCTCCTTGCATTCGACCTCCTGGCAGAAGCAGCATCATCTGCCTCCCAACAGCTGCCACCTTGCCCTGCAGCTGCACTTGCTTGTACTGATCTCCCCACACCAAGCACCCCGTAGCTGTGTCCCTAAACAGCTCACACCCCACTGCCAGCAGGCCAGACCCCCCAGTGCTTTCAGCAAAATCTGTCCTTGGAAATACCAACCAAAGGTGCTTGAGACCTCCTCATGCCGCTGCTCTGCAGAGGGTTCCTGCGACTTAATTTTATTCTTTATTTTCTTCTTCTTTTTCTTTTTCATGCCCTGTGCTGGATAGAGAAATACAAAATTTCAGGCACCACACCTGAGCAAGGATGCCTTTGTCACCAAACCACCTGAGAGGACTGCTGGTGGCTGGTCCACAGCCGTTCTTCGCCTCTGTGCACCATCCCCTGTGGAGATGCTCGGAGATGTCTCTCCTCTTCCTCTTTGGACTCCTGTGATCTTGCTCTGCTCTCAGCTGACCTGCAAGAAAATCTAATGGAGGTGGCAGCGAGCAGTGGCTCTGCACTCTGCCATGTTGCCAAGTCCCAAGCCCCACCGGTAGGGTGGCTCTGGGGCTTCTGATGTGCTGGTGCCGGCAGTGCTGGCAGCCCCTCACAGCCCCCTCTCACCTGGCTGGGGGACAGCTATCCTGGTGGGCATGGGCTCCTCCTGCCCGATCCTGTTGGGGAGCAGCAGCCCTCCGGCAGCCCCCACACGGCTGTCACCCCCTCCTCCTGGTCCCTCCAGCTCATCAGCTGGGTTTGGCTGTCCCAAGCCCTTCTTCTTCACTTTCACCTTCCTCTTCCTCCTCCTGGGGCCCTTAGTGCTCTCCTCCTGGACAGGGTAAGGGGGATTAGAGGAAGGTGGCAGAGTTCCCCTTCCACCCCATGCCATGCCATGCCATGCCGAGGATGTCACTCACCAAGGGCAGGAGGCGGCAGACGGGACGCAGCTCCGGGTTATCCCTGTTCTGCCTCGCTCCCTCTTGAGCCTCCTCCCCGACGGGCAGCCGGTCCCTGGAGGCGAGAGCACGGCGGGGTCGAGAACGAACTCTGTGGGGGATGGACTGGAACGGGGACATGCACCCACGGAGCCCCTCACCCACCTGCGTGCGCGGGCGGCTCTCGGGGCGGGCGGTGCAGGGTGGTCGGGCGACGGGACCGGGACCGGGGCGGCGGCTGCGCGGAGGAGCCAGCGCAGCCCCTGCAGGGTGGCACGGGCCGGGCCGACAGGGGTGCCCCGCTTAGCGACATAGGGCTCCTGCGGGCGGGCAAGGGGTCAGCCCGGGGAGCGGGGACAAGCAGGGAGGAGCGGGGAGAGGAGACAGCCCCGCACTCACGATGCGGCAGGGAGAGCGGTTCTCGTTGACCAGCCGCTCCAGCGACAGTCGCTCGATCACCTCGCAGGGCAGCAGCGCTGCCGCCGTGTCTTGCTTGTTGGCCAGCCTGGGGCATGGACAGAGCGGAGCGCGGCAGTCACTCCTGCCCCTGGGGGTGCCTGGGTGCTTTCTCACAGTTTGGCTGCGATTAGGTGNTGCCATGCCATGCCATGCCGAGGGTGTCACTCACCAAGGGCAGGAGGCGGCAGACGGGACGCAGCTCCGGGTTATCCCTGTTCTGCCTCGCACCCTCTTGAGCATCCTCCCCGACGGGCAGCCGGTCCCTGGAGGCGAGAGCACGGCGGGGTCGAGAACGAACTCTGTGGGGGATGGACTGGAACGGGGACATGCACCCACGGAGCCCCTCACCCACCTGCGTGCGCGGGCGGCTCTCGGGGCGGGCGGTGCAGGGTGGTCGGGCGACGGGACCGGGACCGGGGCGGCGGCTGCGCGGAGGAGCCAGCGCAGCCCCTGCAGGGTGGCACGGGCCGGGCCGACAGGGGTGCCCCGCTTGGCGACATAGGGCTCCTGCGGGCGGGCAAGGGGTCAGCCTGGGGAGCGGAGACAAGCAGGGAGGAGCGGGGAGAGGAGACAGCCCCGCACTCACGATGCGGCAGGGAGAGCGGTTCTCGTTGACCAGCCGCTCCAGCGACAGTCGCTCGATCACCTCGCAGGGCAGCAGCGCTGCCGCCGTGTCTTGCTTGTTGGCCAGCCTGGGGCATGGACAGAGCGGAGCGCGGCAGTCACTCCTGCCCCTGGGGGTGCCTGGGTGCTTTCTCACAGTTTGGCTGCGATTAGGTGAAGCATTGCCCCAGCCCTTGCCTGGCACTGTAGCCCTCTCCTCAGGTCCTCTCCAGGGATGCTCCCAGGCACCACTGAGGTGTTCCAGCACCCCCTGACAGCTCCCTGGGCCCACAGCAACCCGTTCACGCATCCCACAACTCCAGCAAGCAATTCAACATCCCCTCTCACCCCAAACCCCACAAGTCACATCCTATTGACCCAGCCTTACAATAAGAGAGGTTTCCCAGAGACATCAGGATGGCTCAGGACGCGGCTCAGGACCTTGCGGGCCTCTTCCATCCGTGCCAGGTCACTGGAGTCCAGGACGAAGAGCAGCCCGTGAGCCCTGCTGTAGTGGCTGCGCCAGGCGCTGCGAGAGCGCTGCCCCCCGGGCAGGTCCACCAGTGTCACCTCGAACCTGTCCACCCGCAGGTGGGTCTGGCTGGGCTGTGAGTCGGGTAGCACCTCAGTGCCCAGTGCTGCATGTGGGGAGAGGGCAAAGAGCTGGCACAGGAGCCCAGGAGCTTCCTTGTGGCACATGTCTCCTCCTCCCCCAGTCACATCCCTGCTCCCACTCCCAGGGCACAGCTGGTGCCCTGCACACTTTCCCAGAACAGCAGTTGTATCTTAGGGGTCTCAGGCCGTCAAGGCTTGGGCATTTGGTTGCAAAGGACCATAAAGCTGCTGCTTCCAGCCAAGGCCAGCTCTGGGGCTGTGCTGCTCCTCACCTCTCTCTATGTCCATGATGATGGAAGTTTTCCCTGCGTTGTCCAGCCCCACAACGAGGAGGGTCACCTTTCTGCAGAGTGACGACAGCAGTTAAGCATCCCACAGAACAGCTGTGCTCCCTGGGGAGCGGTGACTACTGCAGGCCCCCAGACTCCCAGACAAGGGACCCTGCCCATGGCAGCTGCACTTTAGCAAGGAGAGGGACAGGATGGTGACACAGGATCTATCTGAGCTGGGGTCAAGGGCAGGGTCAATCCCTGGTGCCTGGGAGAGTGTGAGGGTAGGCACAAGTGCCTGGATCCACTCCAACACCATGGGACAGCCACACTGCAGAGCCTTCAGGGTGCTTCCTATGGCAAGGATTTATTTTCATATCATATAGGATTAAGCAATGGTGTGCACAAGCCAACAGTCTTCCTTATATGCAGTCAATAATTATTCCTTCTTTGGCAGGAAGTTATATGTATACACAGCTAGGGAGAGGTAGCAAGAACATTTTTACAAGCTTCTGCCTGAACTCAGGTGGTTTCTCCTGTTGCCAACAGTCCTGTTTGGTCTCTAGCAATGTGCTGCACCAGCACAGAAAGTTTTCCCTGTGGTTGACAAGCCACAGTAGTCATTTGCAGTATTGTTTTCTTCCTTAAACATACAGACCAGACTGTGTGGGTGGCACAGCTCCACCCCCAGCATTACAGCAGGTAAGGTGTCCTCTCTTGAGAGAGAGGACCATAAACCCTCTTGCAGTGCTGTCCCAGGGTAATTAACCCGGGTCGCCCAACACACACAGACACAGTAGGTGTTTCAGTGCATCCCTCCCAGCTTTTTTGGGGAGCTGCTCACTTTGCACAGGGAAATCCCGCTGAGAGCATTCTCTGCATGTGCTCCCCTGCCCAAGCTGCTCCCCTGCCTGCCTGGGGGACAGCAAGGATGCACATGTGCTTTTCTCAGCAGTTTGGAGACCGTTCCTGAAATGGGCACCACTCTCACCCTGTTACAATCCCGGTGTCCTCACCACTGATAAACGCACAGGTAAATGTTGTGCCCTCCAGGAGCTCCGAGGAGCCCACACAGTGACCTACCTGACAGGCTCCTGTATGGCCTGCAGCCACGACCAGCAGTAGGAGAAGAGGTGGAACATGCTCTGCAGCCCTGTGTGGAGGGATGACCTCTCTTCGGCACCTACGAAGTGAGCAGCCCAGTGTGTCCCTGTGCTTCCTCCTCTTGCCTGTGCTCTCTCCCCGTGGCTGGGAGCATGTCATCCCGGGATGCCTTGTCCCACAGCCTAGCACTGCTGCCTCCAGCCTGGTTCACACAAGACAAGACTGGGGATAAAATCTGTCCTTCTGGGCAATAGTCCATGGGCACAGACCCGCTGGTCTGACCCTGCCCTGACAGCCTCTTGCATCACAGGGGTGCCAGTCAGCCTCTCACCTGCTTGTTCCCACCGCACAGCCTCTGCTCACATCCCCTTTGCCTAGCAGCTTCTTAAATCTAATCTGGATTTAAATTACTTACTCCTGCAGGCTGCTTAATCCTGGTGGGTCGGCCCAGGCCAGTGGCCACTGGGACATGGCGTGTCACGGGGCTGCTCACTGTGCTGAGCCCTGCATCACCCACCCTGCTGCACTCTTGTGGGGCTGGCAGCCTTGTGCCTTCATCACTGGCTTAAATGGTTTGTGGTGGGAACATCTGACAGCCTATGGTGAGGTTTCCATCTGAATTAATTCCCCTTCTAAGGAACAGCATCCCTGGCTCCTTGCTGCCTAATCCCTGCGTGGATGTTTCTCTGCTTCCCCTGCAAGGAACACCCACTTCATGGTGTGCACAGAACTGCTGCCCACTGGGGACCCACTCTGAGCCAGGCTGGGGGACAAAGCTGCTGACTGCTTGTATTTTGTGCCCTAAGAAGGCACTCCCTGAGTGGCAGCAGATCCTTTGCCACTTGGGATAGAAACACTGGCCATCCCCAGGGAGACAGTGGAGACCCTCAGACAATAGAGGAGGGAGTGGAGGAAAAAAGCCCCAGCTCCTTGATCTGCAACTCTGAAGCTCTTATCTTGCTTCTCAGGTTTCCTGCTGCTTTCTCCAGCAGGAGCTGCCCTCCCTGGCATAGTGCCGCTGTTGTGTGTGGAGGAGAAGAAATCAAACAAGCATGTCTGAGTTGCAGGAGCTCTGGGCGGGGAAAGTGGAGTCCAGAGGGACAAGGATGTGAGATCCTTCAAAAACTATACTGGGGAGCAAAAAGGGAGACCACTGGCTCACATTGATCCATTCTAAACCACCTAGTGCCAGCACCACTACTTTGAGCAGCTGAACCCCACCCATGAGCCAAAGATGCTGAGATGCTGCCTGGCATCCAGGATGGCCCCAGGGGTGCAAGCCCAGCTTGGGCACAGCCCCATGCTTCTCTCTCCAGCCCCACATGCTGTTGGGAAGCTCAACATCCACCCAGAGGTAAGGGAGGTGCCCCAGAGCTGTGTCATGGGCAGGGAGCCCCGCAGGGTTAGTGGTTGATGGAGGAAGTTTCTGTTCTGATATCAGAGCCACATGCCATATTTGGGGTGACTGGTCACTCCTGTGCTGCTGATGGCATGGCAGTGGCTGCACCTCAGCTACTTTAGCCTGGCCCAGGGACAGAACCCTGCCCCCAGCCTGATGGACTCTGCTGGTTGCTTCTGTGCCTGTGCCAGCAACTATTGTGACCAGCATCAGAGCCAGATTCATGGGCAGCATGAGACTGGGATGCTTTTTGCAGAATTAGCTGTACCAGATCCGAAATTACTTGCTGGAAGGGTCAGTGCCTGCCTCTGTGCTTAGCGGTTGCACTGCAAGTGGACAACCTGGCAGGAGATAGGAGGAGGCATGACCACAGGTGCTATAAATAGGAAAGCACCATGTGTCAGGCAGCCCTGGAGGCAGTGGCTTAGGTTCCTGAGGGACAGCAAGAGCTCATCTTCCTCTGGCACCAACGGATTTCAAGAGGTCTCTGAGCATTTGGGGTACTACTGTTTTCAGCACAAGAGTCCAAAATCCCTGACCAAATTGGTGCTGGGGCAGGGAAACCACCCAGGAATCTGAGGCAGCTCCAGTTCACACCTCCCAGTGCACATACACAGGGATAAACAGCCAAGAAAACCACAAAATCCACCTCAAATCTTGTGAAACCCACACTCAGCTCTGGAGAGGTGGTGCAAGGGCCAAGACTGTGCCTGGGCTCAGGTTACGAGCAGGTGGCTGGCCCTTTGCCCACACAGCTGACCAGACAGGGTGCAGCCAGAGACCTTCTGCCAGGGCCATGGGGACTCCCCAGGCAGCACCAGTGGGGACCCGCAGCAGCCATTCTCGTTTCCTTGGTGACTGTTGCCAGGTGAGAAACTAAGGCAGAATTTATTATCTTGGCAGAAAAATTAAGATGTTCTTCACCAGAGCTAAAACTGGACTGTGCTCTGGCATGGTGGTGGGCTGGACACTCTAGTGCCAGCAGGAGCCCCTGAGGGAGGGCTGTATCTGAGGCACTGGGGCTGCCTGGTCCCTGGCATCACTCCCTGGAAGGCAGCACGTGCTTTGAGGCTATTTCTGCCCTCTGGAGTGTTGCAGGAGAGGGAACAAGGCAAAACCACAGGGACCGCGGAGAAGCGCCGATGGACGTGGGCTGGCGGGCTGCCCTGCCCTGGCTTCCCTAGACCCCGTGAGTACGTGCCCGAGCCGGCATCGGGCACACTGGGAACCCTGCCGGACACCCCTGGGGCAAGGAGCAGTGCTGGGGGGACAGCTGGGGAGCTTTCACATGGGGAATGATGGTTTGCAAGGGAATACGATGGGCAGCAAGAGCTATAGGTCCTGCCTGTAGCCTTTACCGAGAGCCTTGGAGTCACACCAGAGCCAAGGTGATGGCAAAGACCAAAAAGTCACGGTGTAAATATTAGCACGCTGTTCTACTTTGCTTGGAACTGCATCAATTCTGCCCAATAAAGGATCTGTGGTGGGCAAGGTCACACACAGGCTTTGAGGAGAGACTCGTCTTTCTATATAATGTGTTGTATGATGGCACACTGAGGTGGGAGATATGCAAACAGCCGCAATGCCCCTTTAAATCCCAGCACAGCACTGGTGGCTAACAATAACCTCGGATCATACCAGGTCCTAAATCCTAAGAGCTAATGAGCTAATTACAGATGAACGCCCTGCAGTCAGGCTGGAAAGGCAAGATAATTACAGCCTATGACACAGAGACCTGTTGGTGAGGAATTGGGGCACCAGGCAGGTTTGCAGGCATGGTACCGGGGAGCACGGATGGTTTGCATCCCACTGCCAGCAACCATTCCACAAACTATTTTGGGTAAGGGAGATTGTTTTTCCGGCGCATTCTTTGCTCCCCCACACCGGTACCATCACCCTGTGTTGGATGCAGCAGCAGGCAGGAAATGTGCAGGGAGCTGTTTGCTTTTCACCCAATTCCTGGCAGGGTGCTTCCCAGCCAAAGCACACAAATTCCTAGGAGAGGTTTGGATTTGAGTGCTCTCTTTGCTCTGCTCCCTGCTGCAAGACAAGCTGCCAGCTTGCTCCTGTGCCATGCACACAGCTCTGGGAAGCCTCTGCGATGGCTTCAAGCCCTATCCAGGCTCCTATGGTGGTTTTGCTGAGAGCTTCACAGCGCTTCTGCTGCTTTCCTGCACAGGGGATAGGAGAGTGTAAACCACCCCTCCTGCCTGCCAGGGTGCCTGGGCAGGTACAGGCACAGCCTGGCTGGGTTAGAACACTGTCAGGGATGTATACTCTTACAGCAGGTGGGACCTGCGGGGGAATCAGTTAATTAAAGGTAATTTTAATCCTTCCTCCTGGGTTTAGTGTTACAGCATTACCTGCTGCCTGGGCTGGGACTGTAGCCAAGGAGGCATGACTTCAAAATGTGTATTTATCACAAAGACGTATAAATGCACCCAAAGGTAACTCTGCTTTCTTGCTAAAGAATTGAAGCTATGAGGCAGCAGTGACATGGCCCATGCTCTGCAGGCAGACACCCCTGCTCTGGTGGCACTGAGCCCAGTGCCCGGATCCCAGTGGGCTCAGCACAGCCTCCCAGTGAGATTTAGAGGTATGAGGTCCTCAGCACAAGCACCAGTTTTTCTCCCAGCAGGACTAGAGACCAAAGCTGGATGAGGAACTGGGGCTGTAAAAGCAGTCGCATGATGAAGCAAATGGAATAAATATTTCTCCAGCCAGAAACTATTCCACAGACTGCTGGGGCAGTAAAAAATACAGCTGAGGTACTGAGAAAGCAATGTGAAATCCAAACAGTTTAGCCTGTGGAAACCAGTCATTTGCAAAGCTATTTCCAAACTAAGGAAAAAATTTCTAGCTCATGGATTCCTCAGAATCTCCCAGCCCTGCTGGCCAGGGTGGAGTGGCTGCACTGAGGGGGCACAACTGTGTCCCTCACTCACTGCGTGTCAAGCTGGGGGGCACTTTGTGATTTCCACTTGATCCAACACAGGGAGTGTTTTGGAGATGAACACATCCCCACCACAGATCTGTGCAGCACCAGCTGAATGTTTAATCCCCAGCACAGATCGTGTTCCTGAGGTGGTTTCATATCTGAAGTGGGGAAGCTTGGCCATCCCCACACCCCAAGCAGCTGCCTCCACCTCTGTGTGCAGAGCTATATTTGGAAAGACAGCAGAATGCTCTTGGCATGTCACAAGGAGCACCGTGGGAGCAATGTCTGTTCTGGGTCCTAGAGAGGAGAGGAGAGGAGAGGAGAGGAGAGG
>VXBX01000659.1:1222016-1232235 GCA_013400415.1 Scytalopus superciliaris | reverse complement strand
AGAGGAGAGGAGAGGAGAGGAGAGGAGAGGAGAGGAGAGGAGAGGAGAGGAGCAGCTCTCCCCACCTTAAGGGCTCTGGCTTGGAGCTCGCTGTCTTTTCCAAACAACTTTTTTTCTTCTCCTTTTACAGGAGCTGAGCTGCCAGACAGGCATGTGTAAAGCAGACATGGCTATTTTGAGAATGAGAGCCGGTGAGGCAGCCTGCTCCCACCCCACATACAGCCTGGGCTCCCACACACAAATGCCCTGGCACATCCACAGGCATCCAAGGGGCTGGAAAAGCTGCACAGCAAACCCTGCATTTCCCACAGTGGGCAGCCACCACTGCCACTGCCCTGTGTGCAAAGTATGTTGTGTGAACAGTGGGATTAAAAAAATTTAATAAAGGCTGGGATTAAGATATTAATGAAGCTGGGAAGCTCTCCAGGGCAGGGCAGGCCATTGTGGACATGAGAGAATTGACATCCACACATGGTGGTGGGACTCAGGCCAGTGTCTTGGGCATTCCCAGGTAGGGGGAGACTCTTGAATGTTCATGATTGGAGTAAGATGTGGGGAAGGGACTCAGGTGACACTGTGCCACTCTTGTGCAGGGAAAAACGGTTTTCTCCTTCCCTCTGCCTTTTTTTCCTGTTTCAGCTCCTGACAGTGAGGTCTGGAAAACACATGAGCTTCTAGGAGCTGGTGTAACAGAAGTAACCTGCAACCCACCTAAACTCCTCTATTTTCTAAGTGGTCCTAGAGATCACAGAATCACAGAATCATTAAGGTTGGGAAAACCTCTAAGATCATTGAGTCCAACAATTAACCCAGCACTGTAAAGTTTACCACTAAACCACATGCTCAAGTGCCACATCTGAAGGTTTTTTGAGCACTTTCAGGGATGGTGACTCCATTATATCCCTGGGCAGCCTGTTCCAACACATAACCATGTTTTCAGTGAAGAATTTTTTCCTAGTATCCAATCTAAACCTCTCTGGCACAGCTTGAGGCTGTTTTCTTGTTCTGTAGCTTGTTACTTGGGAGAAGAGACTGATCTCAACCTGGCTGTGACCTGGCTTCAGGTAGTTGGAGAGAGCAATAAGGTCTCCCATGAGCCTCCTCTTCTTTAGGCTGAGCACCCCCCCCCCCCCCCTCAGCTTCCTCAGCTGCTTTTCACTGGACTTACTCTCTAGACCCTTCACCAGCTCTGCTGCCTTTCTCTGGATACACTCCAGACTCTCAATGTCTTACTTGAAGTGAGGGGCCCAAAACTAAACACAAGATCCAAGGTGCAGCCTCAGCAGTGCCCAGTACAGGGGCATGATCATTGCCCTCATCCTGCTGCCACTTTATAGGTGATACAGGCAGATGGGAAACCAGCACAGTCCCGTTTTGTTTGGCACATTGGGTTATATCCTAACGAGCACTTCCAGGGCAGTTTCACATCATCTGGGGCATCACTTAACAGCATGAAGCTGTGTCAGGGGAGGTTAAGGTTAGATATCAGGAAAAGGTTCTTCACCCAGAAAGTGGTCAGGCACTGGAACAGGCTCCCTGGGGAAGTGGTCACAGCACTAAGCCTGACAGAGTTCAGGAAGCTTTTGGAAAATGCTCTCAGGCACATGGTGTGACCCTTGGGCTGTCCTGTGCAGGGCCAGGAGTTGGACTCAGTGCTCCCAGTGGGCCCTTTCTAACTCAGCATGTTCTATGATTCTACATCACTTCCACCAGCCCAGGGGCTGTTCTGCTCCTGGGAGGGCTCAGAACAAGAGCCAGCCAGCAGTCACCCAGGATCCAGCCACTGCACATGGGAACAACTGGGTAGGATGTCCCCAGTGCCCATACCATCCCTGCTGGCTTGTGGCAGCTCTGGGTCAGGCCGTTGCTGTGTGACAGTGGCATCCCAGAGTGTTTGTGCAGCCCCAGCCATGCTGGGCTCACAGGCAGAAGCACAGAGCTGGCAGGGACAGGGAGTGGTGGGGCAGCAGGACAGGATCTCTGGCTGATGTTCTCTGTGACACAGCTTTTATGGTCTGTCTGCTGTTTACAGCACTGAGCTGTGGACAGGTGGCGTCAGGCTGGAGAGATGACTCACAGTGTGAACAGCACGCTGCCTCTTCGTGTTTGGGTCAGAAAATGGAATAATAACTGGTGTGGGAAGCACTGTGAGGCTTTGCCTCTCCCTTCCTCTTGATGGCCGCTGGGGCTTATGGATACAGAATGGGAATTCTTGTTTGCTTCAACAATTGCTCTTAAGTATTTCATCATGAAGCAGGGGAAATTAAAAATACGATGAGTCGAAGCGCAGGCATTGCTCTGCTGAGAGCTTGGTGACCTGCCAGACTCCCGAGGAACGCTTTTAATTTGGGTAAGTGGAAGTTTCATAAATGGTATAAAGAGCACGTTGCTCTTGCTGCTCATACAGAGCTGTGGGTGCAGCTGGCAGCACCACACGATGTGCTGTCACTGACTGAGAACCCAGTTGGGCACAGATGCTGCTGTGCACAGCTCCCACCCCAGCTGGCTGCTGGCTGGGGGCAGACTCCTGTGTTTCAGACACTTCCCTTCACCCTCTGCCCTGTCAGAGGTTTTTTTTGAAAGGCTGCTTTCCAAAAACAGCTTGAAAATATGTAACTATCATACCAGAACTGAGCTGTCACACGTAAATCTCCCAACCCGCCAGTCAGACCAGTCCCCATGAGCTCATGGGGTTTGTGGTTTCCTGAAGCAGCTGTTCACCCTTGGAAGGAAAAGCCCTGAGCAGCTGCAGGGACAGGGATTGCTTCTGTGTGGGAAGCGCTGTTGGGGGAGACACGGCCTTCAAGGTCTCAGGCGGTTTTATTCCCAGCTCTGCTGCTGATAAACCTGATAACTGTGGTAAAGCTTCCAGCCTGGTAAAATGGGAAAAACTCTAGTGCATGGGGCTTGGGAGGTTTTATGCTTTTGGCTTGCCTGGGGAAGGTGAGTGGACACAGTGCCTCTGCCGCTAGCATGGGCACCTCCTTGGGAGCTGGTCTGATTGCTGAGGGATGAGCACTAAGGGCCTTTTAAAAATTATCTAAAATTCCTGGTCTGCCTAAACCAGGAAAAATTGGCCAATATCAAATACTTTGCCTTGTCCCATCTCTTTCAGCCAGCCAGTGTGTGCCCAGGCTGGACTGGGGGATCTGGAAGGCAATGAGTGCTTGGGCAAAACAGCGCATGTACATCCCTGGCTGTGTCCACACTACTGCTCATGGGCAGAGCTGGTGCTGGGGGCACTGTGCTTGCTGGGCAGAGCAGGGAGCACCATGGCCATCGAGGTGGGGAGTAGCCCACACAGCTTTGTGTTTCCGCAACTATACATGTGACCAAGGTGGTAGAGACAAGAGGGATGTGCACTTGAGTGATGGGCTCAGAGACGGGAGGTTTGGCACTGTCAGCAAGTCTGTATAACCCATCATCTTGAAGGCGGGGTCCTTGAAGGTGATTGGAAAAGCACTCTGCAGGACTCTCATCATCATAGCACTCTCGTTTGGAGGCCAAGGTGGTCTTCACTACATTCTACCTGGAGGCAGCAGCTCCCAGGATACAGGAGCCCCATTTCCTCTGTAACATCCCACCCAAATCTTGATACAGACACCAGCTGACCTGAAGGGGTGTCCCTGCCACAGTTTGGCTTTTGAGATAACAAAATGTTCCCTCCCTCGGCAACACCCTTCCTCCCACACACTGCCCCACAGAGCACAGGGCACAGGCTGGTGGTTGCCCTGTCCTGGCCCCACATACCCTTCCCAAGGTTGGAGCTATGGCCAGCCCACAGCGTTGGAGTTAGCCCTCAGATCTGAGGCAGTAGTGGGTGCAGCAGGGTTGGCACCCACACTGGCATCCCCTCCTGCCCCATAGTGGGACCTCGGTGTCCCCGGGACTGCCTGACAATTCCCCCCTGGCACATGCAGGGTGTAGCACGGGTGGGTGCTGCAGGTCCTGGTCATGTTGGGGGTGTCCTGGGCTGGGGTTTCCCTGCAGAGACGGGGCGTACTTGGTAGAAAATCCAGGTCAAAGGCAGGGGTGCTGGGGCAGGGGCACAGGTGGGGCTGGTCCTGGGGTCTCGGCTAGGATACAGCAGCTGGGGTGGGTCTCAGGGCAGGAGGGTGGCAGGCAGGGTGGGGCTGGGATACCTGTAGGGGAGANGGGCCGGGCCGGGCCGAGCCGGGCCGGGGCCGCGATGGACGGCCCGAGCGGGGGCTGCCCGCCCGCCGCCGCCCCGTCGCGGGCGAAGCTGCCGCTCAGCATCGTCTTCTCGACGGCGCTGTTCTGCGGGGAGGGGGCGGCGGCCACCGTGCTCTGCCTCTCCTACAGCCACTCCGACGACCGCTTCTGGCTGGCGCTCACCATCTTCTTCGTGATCTGCCCCTCCGTCCTGGTGCAGCTCACCCTCACCTTCGTGCACCGCGACATCAGCCGCGATCGCCCCTTCGTCCTGCTCATGCACCTGCTCCAGCTCGGGCCCATTATCAGGTGAGCGCAGCGAGGGGCGCAGGGACCCCCGGCAGGTGCACGGAGACCCTCGGCACGTCCGGGGGCACCGGGCGAGAGACGGAACCGGTGCCAGGCAGGACGGGCTCCCCGAGCACCGTATGTCAGCAGCCATCTGTCCGGCGTGCGCGGAGCTGCTCCTGCTGGCTCCTCGTCCCTCCTCCCTGGGGCTGCTGCTGCTCCCGGCCCGAGGGGGTCCCTTGCTCGCCCCTCCCTTCCCTAGTGGTGCCAGAGGAACCCCACTCGGGGCAGGATGTGGCTGCGCTAGCCTGCTGCATCCCCGCTGCTGCAAAAGCACCTCTCAGATTCCTGGCTGCCACCAGAGGTTCCCCCAGCGTCTGGAGTTTGCGATCTCCTTGCTTAGGCTGGGAGCACAGGTGGGAATCCTGGCTAGGTGCTCGAGGGTGAGTAGCAACAAGGAAGGGTCCAGCCCCCCAGAGAAGGTCCCCAGGCCTGGAACAGGTGGGATTATAGGACATGGAGGAAATAAACTGGGTGCAGGAATGGGGCTGGCATGGAAACTGGCAAGCCACGGACCGTGTTGGGAAGAGGACAGTGAGGGGGTGGATATTGCACAAGTTGGAGATGTGCTGATCTCTCATTCCTTGGGAATGCTGCAGTACTTCCCCGGGTTGTTGTCACCGTGGCCACCCTTCCAAGTGAGGAATGAGCACAGGAGGCAAGGCAAAGCCACCATCTCCATGGGGCTCCTTCCCCCAAGGGCAGATCAGGAGCCCCTCTTTGGGGCCCACAGAGCTGCAAAACCACGATGGCCTGCATCCCACTTCCTCTATCGCCGGAAGCAAGCAGAGTGCCGGAGGTGTCCCCGTCACCACATCTCATCTTTAAAGGTGTCAGGGAGGGCCTCACTTCAGTGCTGTGAGACCACAGTAGCCCACAGTGGTGTCGTAGGTCTCACCACACTGAACAAGGCTGTCTGAGATGGTTATGGTGGTCCTTGGCTGCTTGCAAGAGCCAGATGGAGCTTCCCAGGGGAGGCTGTTTCAGCCAGCTGCTCAGGCTGGAGATGGAGTCCAGCCTGCTGAGAAGGTCTGGCAGGGCACTGTGAGTGAACTGAGACTGCCCTTGAAGCTGGGCCTTTGGGATGAAACCGTTTTCCCATTAGAGTTTGCAATGAGCCATGAGTGCTGACCTGATCTGTTGAGAGAATTTATCAAAAACCTCATTCCGTTTGGCTCTGATACAGATAAATCTCTGCTGCCCTAATGAGCACTCATAAATAATGACATCCTGTTGGTCCCAGAGATGGCTGGTCCCCAGGCATGAGCCAAAGCTGTTGGATGAGTCCTCCTCTGACAAACGCCTCTGGTCATGCACATCAATCCAAAGGCTGTGTGTGGAGGGACTGGGGGTCCCCCTGCCCTTGCAGCAGAGAGCAACACTGGAGAAAGTCACATCCCCGGCCACAAATGAGGGTGCCCGCAGAAAAGGGGCTGCAGAAGCACTGTCTTATCTGTCCATGTCACACACAGCTTCAGCCTGCACTCCCCTTCCTGCTGTCCCCACCAAGAAGGAAGCGTGGAAGCCTTCTTCTGCTTCAGAGCAGAGATCAAAGACAAATTCAGAGTTTCTCTTGCCTCTACTTAGAGGAAGAGGTTTTTAACAGTTGGGAAAACAGAGCCCAAGGGCAATTAACACCTTCCTGTAGCTCCCAACAGAGCCACTGTTTCCATACACTGGATGCTGCAGGTCTTGCAGCAGCTGTTTCAGCCCGTGCTGGGACAATTGTTGCCCCCCTGCCCCATATGAGTCACCCTGAGCGCTGAAGCAGAGAAGCACCCACCAGGCATCCCCATGGTCCTGGTATTACCCTGACATCATCCTGCCATGTCAGGGCCAGGAGCTGCCCACAGCACTGCTGGACAGTTGCCCAAATTACTCGCAGTGCACTCAGCAGGAGCAGGGTCTGGTCAGCAGCAGGAAAGGGCTGGAGGTGCCAGGAGTGGGGCTGGGGGCCAGCAGGGAAACTGACGGGGTGACGGCTGGTGGGCTGACAGCTGCTGTGTCCCCACAGGTGCATGGAGGCCCTGCTGGTGTACTGCAGGTCAGGGAAGGAGGAGGAGCCCTATGTCACCATCACCCGCAAGCGGCACCTGCGGAAAGGCTACGAGGTGGAGATGGAGCAGGAGGTGGGCCACTCGGAGCGCCGGCTGGCCACGCACCGCAATGCCTTCAAACGCATGGCAGTCATCCAGGCCTTCCTGGGCTCCACCCCTCAGCTCACCGTCCAGCTCTACATCAGTGTCTTGGAGAAGTACGTCCCTGTTGCCCGAGGTAAGGGTGCCTGGCATGTGGGCTCCCCAGAAACCCCACCAGGGCACAGTGGCAGCTTCTTAGCTGTGTTTGCTAATGTGGCATCCAAGCAATCCAGATAGTCATTTCAGGGGACACAACTGTCACTACACTCCCCTAAATGCAAAGCACCACCTACAGAGGTTGGGCACTTATCAGCTCTTTGCTTTCCAGCTTGCAGTGAGGCTGAAGGCACTGGGAAGAGTTGGCCATGACTGAGGTGCCAGGCTCTGCTCCCAACCCCAATGCTTGTGGGTATCTGCCCCACAGACTCATGCCATCCACCCTGTCCCATAAAAGTGTCGGGTCCCTGCCCCATAGAAGTGTCAGGTCCCTGTCCCAGCCTGCTCTGGTCTCCATTAATTTTTTTCCATTTAGCTATAGGCTCTGGCTTCCCTACAGTCCCTCCATTGGATCTATTTCTGCACCTTTCCCAACAGCTGGAGCTCCTAGCCCAGCACTCCCACTCCCAGGCTCCCATGCCTGCTCCCAGGATGTATATGTGCTTGGAGGTGGATGTGCCAGAGCAAGCTTTTAACTCCCACTTTGGCATGCTACTGAGCTGGGCAGAACCTCCTGCTGCCAGCAACCCTCCCCAAAGCCACCTCATCGTGGAGACTGTCACCACCAGCCACGAGCTGTCCCACCACTGCTCACATGGAGCCTCCTGCTGCAAGCCTTGGGGTGTTTGGCACCTTGCACTTCTCACCCAGGATTGGCACCCCATGTTTTCCATGTGAAGCTGGCACCCCATGCTTTGCACTCCAGGCAGCAAAGAGGCTGGACACACAGCCCAGTCCCTAGTAGTGCCTGACTCCCCTGCTCTCTCCCTCTGCAGCTGTCCTCATGGCCATCTGCCTGGTGTCGGTCACCTATGGAGCGCTTGTCTGCAACGTCCTGGCCATCCAGGTCAAGTACGATGACTACAAGGTCCAGCTGCGGCCACTGGCCTTCCTCTGCATCGTGCTGTGGCGCAGCCTGGAGATCTCCACCCGTGTGGCTGTCCTCGTGCTCTTCAGCACCGTCTTCAAACACTGGATCATCCCCATTGCCCTGGTCAACCTGCTGGTGGTTTTCTTCTTGCCCTGGGTGCAGTTCTGGCGCAGTGGCACCCACCTGCCTGACAACATCGAGAAGAACTTCAGCCACGTAGGCACGGTGGTGGTGCTTTGTGCCTTCACCCTCCTCTACGCCAGCATCAACATGTTCTGCTGGTCAGCCGTGCAGCTCAAACTGGCTGACCGGGACCTCATTGACAAGTCTCAGAACTGGGGCCGCCTGGCTGTGTACTACACGGTCCGGCTGGCAGAGAACACGGCCCTCGTCATCCTCTGGTACTTCTTCAAGACAGATGTCTATGAGAATGTCTGCACCCCACTGCTGGTGCTGCAGCTGCTCCTCGGCTACTGCCTGGGCATCTACTTCATGCTCCTCTTCTTCCAGTACCTGCATCCCTGCCGCCAGCTCTTCCGGCACAATGTTGCCGACTTCCTACACTGTGTGTGCTGCCGCCGGCACCCGCCAGGGACCCCACTGTGCCTCGAGGCACCCTTTGAGCCCGGTGTGAGGCACAGCATTGTCTGAGGCACAGCCAGCACCTGTCTCCTCCTGCTGACTGCAGGCATGGGGGTGGGCAGCACTGGGCTGCACTGGCAGCCAGACGATGCTCATGGCACAAGCGAGGCACTGCCTGGTACTGCAGTGGCAGCAGGTCCCAGTGTGTCCCAGTGTGTCTTCAGGAGGACAGGAGTGCTCGCCTGCCCAGGACATGCATGTGGACAGAGAGGAGAGTTGATTTGGATTTGATAGAGGAAAGGATTTTTTTACAATCAGGGTGGTGAGGCACTGGCACAGGTTGCCCAGACAGGTGGTGGACATCCCATTCCTGAAAACATTCAAAGCCAGGTTGGACGAGGCTCTAAGCAACCTGGTCTAGGGGAAAATGTCCCTGCCCATGGCAGGGGAATTGGACTAAGTGGCCTTTAGAGGTCCCTTCCAACTCAAACTGTTCTTTGATTCTATGATTCAAGGACTTTTGGGGAGCCTGAACCACTTGCTGCTGCAGCGCACAGCCACTGGGGTGCCCCTTCACCCCCACTTGCTGCCAGGATGCATACAGTGACCTCAGGCCATGGGTGCCATTGGGACTGTTCTAAGCAGTAAAGAAACTTTGCTGTGACTGCATTTCTGGGTGCTGGCAGTGACTCACGGGGAGGGTGGGGACTGTCCTGCTGTGGCTGGCAAAGGTGCACACACCTGCTGTCCACATAACCCTCATGTTCACAGGCACTGAAATGGGGCTGCCACAGCGGGAAGTGGGGATGAGGGGGGAACACCTCAATGGAGCTGGTAAGATTCAGGAGCGTGACAGGATGGGGGCTGGCCTCATCTTGCGCTTCCGTCAGCGTGGCCATGGCTGTAGGCCAGGAGAAGCTAGCATGCCAGCTGAGAGCAATCCTGTCCAACCTGTTCCTCCAGGCTCAGGGCCCTGACACTGGCTGTGGTTCCCAACTGGAGTGCTGGGCACTGCAGAGTTTGGGGCCTCCAGTGGAGGGCAGACAGGAGGGGAAAGGTGGCTGGCACAATGGCAGGGATGCTGATGGGAACCCAGGCATCCTGGCCCCAAAACAGGAGTGTGACTCCACTCCCCCAGTACTCATTTATGGGGTCAGCTCAGTTTGGGTACCAAAATGAGGTCACTCATCCCCCCATGGTGCTCACAGAGGTGCAGAATTGCTGGTGCTCAGTTTTAACTCACCTGCCCTGTAGTGGATCCCTGGACCAGATTCTGGCACCAATGCAGTGCCGTGTCTCCAGGATGCTTGTCCTCCTTCGGTGGTCTTTCTGCAAACCAGGGGCAGTGGAGTCTGGTGAGGGAGGTCAGGAAACAGCACATCGGTTGTGCCAGTCAAAGGATAGATCCTCCACAACTTCTTCTCACCAGGAAATTCCTACCTTAAAAAAAGCCCATTTTGATCCTCAAAGATTGAAAAACCCCAATAGGAGCAGCCTGATGGCCTCCCACACCCAGCTGTGTGTGCCAAGGGTCCCTCTCAGCTGGGGACCATCCCTGGCTGGCACAGGGGGCTGGTTTCCGTGTTGGCCAATGGGGTCAGCCCTGCCTTCCTGGAAGGTGGCCTTTGAAACTACCAGCATTTCCTCAAAGGCTTCTCAGGGGAAAGTCCCAGCAGTGCAGTTCCCGCAGCCGGGACAGATGCACCGCCCGCTGCCTCCATAAAACGGGCAGGCAGCAGCAGGCGCAGGCAGGCAGCGGCAGGAGCGGGGACACAGCACCATGGGCAACTGGCTGGTCAACCACTGGTTCTCGGCCGCTGTCCTTGTAAGTGTGTGGGGATGGGGGGCTCCCTGGGCTAGGGTGATGCGGGGGGCTCTGGGGGGCTCCGGG
>VXBX01000659.1:1209939-1221980 GCA_013400415.1 Scytalopus superciliaris | reverse complement strand
TCCGGGGGGGAGGTGGGGGCTGATGGGCTGTCCTAGGCCTGGGCTGTGGGGAGAGACAAGCATCCCCTCTGCTCAGCCAACCTGCATACCAAGTCAGCCAGGGGAAGGATGGGGTTTGGAAAACTTAAGGAAAACACAACAGTATAAAGGGAGGCTCCTGGAAAACTTAAAAATGCTGCTGGTTTGCCCATTTTGGCTGGGAGCCTGCCTCATGCCTCTTCTCCCCTCATGAGAGCAGGAGGATCCTGTGAGAGCCTGTGCCAGGGTGAAGAGCTGGTGATAGTCCATAGGGACCATCTGCCAGTGCAGTGCTGCGACATCACTGGTGTAGCAGGGCATACCCAGCCAGCACCCATCAACTGGTCAGCACTGTAGGGGGAGCTGTGGAATCATGGGAAAATGGGGGTTTAGAGAAAGTTGGGTTATTTTACTTTTTAAAGTTACTTTAAACAAACAAACAAACAAAAAATCAGATACAAGGCAGAGTGTTTTTTGCGGGATCTCTGCAAAAAGTGAGAGGGACTAGTGTGAGGTGCAGTGGGGTTAGGCAGGGGATGGCAGCACGGTGGGGCCAGGTGGGCCAGCTCCCTGTGAAACTTCCTCCTCCCAGAGTCTTCCCTGCACAGCCCTGACCACCCTCCAGACCTGCCCTCCCGTTACATGGGTATTGCCTGCTCCTGCCTTTCCTCCTTGCTCATGCATGAGTGATGCACAGGGCTGTGGGTGACAAGACAGTAATTTCACAAGACTTCCACACCTCTCCCCACCTTTGGCCCTGTGTCCTCGCCCTGTTTCCCAGTCCTGTGCGTGATGCTGCGGCTCATAAGGAAACAGGAGGGGATGCACTGTGCCTGCACCTGAGTGCTGCAGCCTGAGGGGCTCCCAGGCCAGGGTCCCTCACGAGACTGTGACTTTTCCCTGCAGGCAGCCTGGCTGGGAATCAACATCTTCCTCTTCACCTACTACTTTCTGTTCTTTGACCGGGACGAGCGGTATTTCTACACCAGGGCCATCCTCGGGGTAAGGTGCTCTCCTGCAGCACCCTGCCTGCCCAGGCACACATGCCTCTTAGGGCCCTCCTGCAGTGGGGTGGGAGCTGCAACATCCCATGTCCCTTCCTTGTTCCGTCCTCTTCCAGCCCACTATTATTCTGTCCCACTCCCCAGCCCAGCATTGCTCCTTGCTGGTCCCTGTCTTGATCCCTGTCTGGTCCCAGCCCAACAATATTGCAGCCCAGTCCGGCACCACCCCCTCCCAATCCTCCTCTCCTGGCTCTTCATCACCCTCTCCTAGTTACCCAGTCCCAGTCTCAGCACCACAGGGCAGTGGTGCTCATCCCTCTCTTCTCCCCAGTCTGCCTTGGCGTGGGCTCGAGCATCCGCCAAGTGCCTCAACTTCAACAGCATGCTGATCCTGCTGCCCGTCTGCCGCAACCTCCTCTCCTTCCTCCGTGGGACCTGCTCGGTGAGTGCCCCGCGGTGGCATGGCCAGCATGGCCATCCCTGTCCCTGTCCCCATCCTGACACCACTGCCTCTCCCTGCAGTGCTGCAGGCGGACTCTGCGGAAGCAGCTGGACCACAACCTCACCTTCCACAAGCTGGTGGCCTACGCGCTGGCCCTGCTCACAGGTACCAACCATCCTGTGCTGGGCTGGGGCATGGTGGGGACTGGGGGGTGGCCAGTTGGGTGACTGCCTGTCCCCTGTCCAGCCGTGCACACCATTGCCCACCTCTTCAACCTGGAGCGCTACAACCACAGCCAACAAGCCACTGATGGGAGCCTCCCCGCCGTCCTCTCTAAGATGCACCTGCAGGGCAGCAACAAGTGGCTGAACCCCATCCACTCTAACGAGACGGTGAGCATGGCTTTGGCATCCAGCTCCCTGTCACCACCTGTCCGCTGCCCCCCTAACCCATCCTGTCACCCCTGCAGACTGTTGAGTACGTGGCTTTCACGACCATCCCAGGGTTGACGGGGGTCATCATCACACTAGCGCTCATCCTCATGGTCACATCCTCCACTGAGTTCATCCGCAGGAACTACTTCGAGGTCTTCTGGTACACGCACCACCTCTTCCTCATCTACTTCACTGGCCTTGTCATCCATGGCATCGCGTAAGGCTCCTCCCCACTCCCTAAGGCAGGACAGTGAGGGGCAGTGGCTGCAGACCCCCAGTGGGGCTGTGGGCTGCCATTCCCAGGGAGGGCTAGCCCAGCTGGCTTCATGCAGCACAGCTCAGCCCCAGCTGGGAGGCAGGAGCTGGCCCTTGGACTCACCCCTCACCTCCCCACAGTGGGCTGGTGCGTGGGCAGACAGAGCAGAGCATGGCAGAGGTGCCCCCTCACCGCTGCTCCCAGTACCTCACACAGAGGGACCAGAACTGCACCCACGACTGCTGCAAAGACCCCGAGTTCGGGAGCATCCCTGCTGAGGTAGGGCAGCACTGGAGTGGGTGTGAGGGGAGAAGGCCTTCCCTTGTCCTTGGAAGGCTTCAGCCCTGGTCGTCCCCAATCCTTTTCTTTCCTCCATCCCCTCAGTCCTGGAAGTGGGTTCTGGCCCCCATCATCCTCTACATCTTTGAGCGGATCCTCCGGGTCTGGCGTGCACAGCAGAAGGTGGTTGTCACCAAGGTGGGTGGTGCGGGAACCTGTTCCTACCCCAGCTCCAGCTTGGAGTCACCGGTGCCACAGCTCCTCGCTGTGGTGGCCATGGGAGGTGGGCAGGGGCTGTGGCCACAGGCCCTTTCCATGGGCAGGAGCCAGACAGGGTGCTGAGCCCCATCCGTGCCCCCAGGTGGTCATGCACCCTGCCCGTGTGCTGGAGCTGCAGATGCAGAAGAAGGGCTTCCGCATGGAGGTGGGGCAGTACATCTTTGTCAACTGCCCTGCCATCTCCCCACTGGAGTGGCACCCCTTCACCCTCACCTCTGCGCCTGAGGAGGACTTCTTCTCCATACATGTCCGGGTGGCTGGCGACTGGACAGAGCGCCTCATCGACACCTTCCAGCTGGAGACACCCAGGTAGGCTGGAGAGTGCCCAAACAAGGCATCACAGGGGTTTGAGGAGGCCACACCTCTCACCCAGGCCTTTCCTTGGCCAGGATTGAGGTGGATGGTCCCTTTGGCACTGCTAGTGAAGATGTGTTCCAGTACGAGGTGGCCATGCTGGTGGGAGCTGGCATTGGGGTCACCCCCTTTGCCTCCATCCTGAAGTCCATCTGGTACAAGTTCCAGCAGTCCAACCAGACCCTCAAGACCAAGAAGGTACAGGGTGTCCCATGGGACCAGCTGTGGGTTTTCTCCATGCTGGGCTTCCCAGTCCTTGGCATTGCATTCTTCCAACCCCTTTGGCTCTGCTCCACCTTGAGCAACCCCTCTCCCTCTGCATCCCAGATCTACTTCTACTGGCTCTGCCGGGACACAGGCGCCTTTGCCTGGTTCAACGACCTGCTTGCCTCGCTGGAGCAGAAGATGGCTGAGTCAGGCAAGGCAGACTTCCTCACCTACCGCCTCTTCCTCACTGGCTGGGACACCAGCATTGTGAGTCAACCATGGGCAGTCAGGGCTGCAGGAGGGGACACAGAGTGGCCAAGCCGGGTGGGAGGGGCAGGGCAAGCATGACAACAGCTTTCAGGCACAAAGTCCGGGCATGGTGTTTGGTGGGATCAGCAATGGATGCTCCTCTGTGGTGAGGGACTGGAGGGAGCTCATGAGTGGTGTCTGGGATTCTCACCATCCCTGCTCTGCCCAGGCCAACAACGTGGCACTTCGCTTTGACACCGCTACGGACACAGTGACAGGCCTCAAGCAGAAAACCATCTTTGGGCGGCCCATGTGGAATATGGAGTTTGCAGCAGTGGCTGCAGCCCACCCCAGGTGAGAGGTGGGCAGAGAATTTTGGATGCTGGAGCTGGGATGCAACCCCCTCTTCCCTGGCACCCAGTACGGGGCTGGGCAGCGGCTTTGGGAGAGGTGTGCTATCCCTAACAGGGAGCCCAAAGAGCTTTGAACTCACTTTTCCCCAAGTTGCTCATCTGGCAGTGACACCCATGCTGTTTGTAGGTCGGTAGTCGGTGTGTTCCTCTGTGGGCCGGCGGCCCTGGCAAAGAGCCTGCAGAAGTCTTGTCACCAGCACTCCAGTCTGAACCCCAGAAAGGTCAAATTCTACTTCAACAAGGAGAACTTCTAAGTGGCATCAAGGCTTGGACCCCAGCGGGCACTGCCAATCTCACCTCACCTCCTGTGCCAGAGCAAGGCCAGGGATAAATATATCTGTGCATGCACTGAAGCCAGGCAAGACACAGCAAGGTACTCCTTCTCCATGAGAAATTCTAGGTTCAAAGACTGCTGCCTGCCTGTCCTGGTGTACAAGGGATCCTCAGGGAGCAAGCGTTATCACTGACAAACCGGAGTCATGTGCTACAATGATGCCAGAGCAATGGGAAGCAGTGGGAACGCCCAGTGGGCTGGGCAGAACCAAGGGACACAGATGGGACACAGGCACGCTGAGCAGGCATCAGGGGCCAAACATGGTTTCAACAGTCCTTTGTGTAAAAGAGTAAATTAAACTTGCTTTTCTTTGCAATGAAAGCCTCTGTGGTGACTCAGCCATGCAGGTATGAAGGAGCCCAGGCTCTGCCCTCTTGTAGAGCTGCAGTAAAACAGAGGGTTGATAGCAAACCCTCTGAGGTGCAGGGTCAGACACCCCTCTGCAGGGGCTTGCTGCAATCCTGCCACCTCCCAGAGCCAGCCTGCACCCAGAGGCAGGCACATCCCAGCACACAGGCTAACAGGGATGCAAAGCTCCTGCAAAGTTCTGCTCCAGCATATGCAAAAAGGAGGGAAAGCCCCCCTTTCCAAGTGGTGTGGTAAGTGATACTGCAATCAGATATGGAGCCCTTCCTGTTCCTCCAGCAAGGATAGAAAACCAAGCTCTTCATCGTACCCTTCTCCTACAACCCTGTGAAGAGCATGGCACAAGAAATTTCATGACTAGTTCTTGCCCTGGTGTTAAGTAGAAGAGAGGATGGCAAGTGGTTTGGACAAGACTGGAGCCAGGCCAGACTGTTCCCAGAACCCAAGAGTTCCACTCTGGTCTCCACGAGACCAAACAAGGCAGCCAGAGACATGGCTTTACTCAAACCCTCCTCCCATTTTATTTCAAACATCATAAAATATACACACAGAAAAAAAAAAAGAAAAAACAAAAAAAAAGGCTGAATTGGAGGGAAAAAATGTTGAGGGGGACACAACCTCTCCCAAAACGCATCAGCTCAGGTAGCAATGGGAAGCAGCTGCCATGGAGCATCACCTCTGTCCACTACATGCCTGTCAGAAGGAAGGGGAGGAGAGTGATTCCAGCATGGAGAGAGGCAGGAAAGAGCCCCGTCCTGGACAGCTCTGATTTATTGGAGGGAAACAGGCACAGGCTGAGGGCTGGGTTAAAGATGTTACCTGTTAGGGTGCCCCTGTGGACTTCTGGATCTGCTCCTTCAGAATGAGGATGCTCTGCCTCTGCTCTGGGGGCAGCATGGCGATCTGGTCTGCTGTCAGCTGCAGGACCTGCATGATCAGCGCTGCCTGTGGGGAGAGAGGGGTCAGAGACAAACCCTGCCAGAGAACCCACGGGTTACCAGAGCCAGGGAGGGGCTGTCCCTGACACAGGAGAGTTCTGCTCCTGCCATCTCACACTTTCCCTTTTCTTCTCTCACCTTCTCGTGATCCTGGGGGGTGACCTGACTCTGTCCAGGGCTAAAGCCTCCAGGCTGACCAGCTCCTTGGACTCCTGCCCCAGGAATGCCTCCTCCCTGCAAGCCTGCCCCTGCCATGTTAGGAACCTGTGGGAATGAGAGAGTGGGTGAGGACTGAGGGGGCTCTGGACTCGGCCATACAAATCCAGGAAGGTAAAGCAGACAATCAGATGAATGCCCTCAGATAGCAAGACCATGAAGACAGACAGGCGATTCTGCATTTTACATGCTCTCCTCTCCCTCCAACTCCTGTGCTCCTTCCTGTGCATCAGGAAGAGGTGGAAAGAGGCCGGAGCCTCGTCCTATCCCCAGTAGATGAGCAGTGCCTGGGGAGATGGGACAGATGCCCTGACCCCTCAGAGGCAGTAGCCCAGGCCTTGTGCTTCCCAGAAGTGCTGCTCCATGTGACACCCCTCACCCAGCCCCAAACTACAGGATGCCGTCAGTGCCCAACCAGCTGAGCAGAGACGTGTGTACCTGGCGGGGCCCCTGTGGGCCACTGGCTCCCATGTTAAGTGGCCCAGGACCTTGTATCCCACCGGGCATGGGGCCACGTGGGTTGGGACCAGGCCCTCGAGGCTCGAGGCCCCGGGGCTCCAGGACCCTGGCCTCCATGGCCCGGGCTTCCAGCACTCGTGGCTCCAGGACCCGCGGCTCCAGGCCTCGCGCCTCCAGTGCTCGCGCCTCCATCACCCGGGGCTCCAGCCCACGTGGCTCCAATCCTCGTGGCTCCAGCCCTCGGGGGTCTCTTCCAACTGTGGAGGAAAGACAAGGTAAGCTGCTGAAGGGAGCTCTGCTGCAAGGGGTGTGGGAGTGAGCCTGCTGCCTCCTTTGTCTGGGGGCTGGCAAGTACCCAAAAGGTGCAGGGCTGGGGGCAGAGGGGACATGCCTGGAGAAAGTCCCCTGCACCCTGGGACAGTCCCTCCTTGCCTGGCATCAATCATTTCACTGACCAAATCCCCTTCCTACGCCTCGGGTCAGGGTAGCTGGCTCTACTCTGATTCCTTGCCTGCATGCTCTAAGCCACCCAGTATTTCATGCCCCCTCTCTCACCTCGAGCGTCCATCAAGGGCCCCCGCGGCTCTCCCATCAGTGGTCGGGGTTCTCCCATGGGTCCCCCCCTCATCTCATGGGGGGGGCCACGGCTGTCATGACCAGGCATATGGTGCATAGGGGCTCCCTGGTGGGGCGGCCCAAGGTAACCTCTGATGCAGAGAGACGAGGAGAGCAAAGCAGGAGGAGGAGAAAAAGCGAGAGAGTGTGAATCAGACGCTGGCTTGGCACGGTCTGGGCAGAGTGCTGGGATTGCCCCCGAAGCCGGCCGCAGGGGAAGAGGGTGAGGCTGGCACAGGGATAGGTGCTGGTGGCCCCATGCCACAGGGCAGCTGCCATCACCCCGGGGATGTCCCGTCCCCGGGGAAACGGGCCGGCCCCCATGGTCAGCAGCACACAGGCCTCCGACCAGGCAGCAGTGACTCCCGGAAGGCTCGTGCCATCCCTGTCCTCAGTGAGAGGTCACCCTTGGGCAGGGAACAGTGCCAAGGGCTCCTCTCTTTCCCTCTCCCCTCACCTGGGCTCCACTTCTCCAGTGACTGAGAGCAGGGTCCCTCCGCGAGGGTCATTCGGGGCATCTCCCAAAAGGCCTCGGGGCGGCGGGCCACTAGCAGGTAGAGGTCCACGCTGCATAGGGGCCCTCGGGTCTGGCATGGGCACTGCCAGGGAGACACACAAGAGCTTGTGAGGATCTGCATGACCAGTGCCGTGCCGAGACTGTCCCCGGCGCTCTGGGGCCAGGTGTGGGGCAGCTGCACTGCTCAGGAGGCAGCCCCACACCCAAGGCTGGAGCACACCAAAGCCCCTTTCCTGGCTGCCGCTTTTATTCCTCTTTTTCCTCCCTGGATCTATGGATCTCCTTATGGCACCAGGGGCCAAAACAAGTGTGGGTGCCACCATGGCAATCCCTACAAGCACGGGCATTAACACCCTGCTGATGTGGGGCCAGGAGTGAAGCAAGACCTGGAAGACTCCTGGGAGTGCAGTGTCAAAGGAGGCTGGACCCTAGGCAAAAGCCCTCACTGAACAGGCCCTTCTTTTCCACCGGAGGCTTCATGCATAGCTCTAGATTGTTCTCTCCTGCAGCCTTAGGGGAAATCCTGCCTCCTCCTCCTCCTCCTCCTCTTAACCCTGCCAGGCTACAGGGAGTGATATGCCAGTCCCTGGCCCTGAGCACAGAGGGGTGAAAGCTGCTCTCTGCACACTCCACAATGAGCTCCAGGGGAGGAGGGAGCTGGTGGGTGCTGGGATACCTTGAACGCGTTCGATAGACGCAGGCCTGGCAGGTCCCACGGGCGAGAGCTGCAGGTTCCCTGGGCAAGCAGCAGGAAAAGAGGGAAAGAGCAGACACGTAAATAGTGTGTGCACACATGCACCCAGCCATGGGGACAGTGCTGCCTGCAGGATCACGCTGCCTGAAGTCCCCAGGAAAACCTATAGAGAAGATGCTACAGATCTGGCTTTATCGACCTATTCCATCAACACCACCTGCCACCACAGGCAGCGCAGCCAGTGTGGCATGGTCATTCCCTTGCTCGGGGAGAGAGGCAGGGAAGGAAGACAACCTGACAAAAGACATGGCATTCTGTGGGGCCACACTGGCCCCACAAAAACAGCCAGCCAGCTCCTGCTTCTGCCCCTGCCCGCAGTTTCGGCTCTCCAAAACCTTTCAGGTGCCAAGAACTACCAGATTGTTCTCAGGAAGACAATGTCTACTCCAAACAAAGCCAGAGTCAACTGCCCCTAAGGCCAAAGAATCTGAGACCAGGTTTACCACGTCCCTGAAACAAGGCCTAGGATACAAGTCAAGGCAGAAGAGGTGTCAGGTGCCTGCATGCCTTGTCACTGGGAGAAAAAGAACGCGTGGGTCTCGCTAACCCTGGCACATGGCAACACGTGAACCATAGGAATCTGGCTCTAGGACTGGGCCATACAGACCGTGCCAGCGGAGGGAACGCCGAGCCGTCACTCCCCGGGAAATTCCCAGCCAAGCCTCAAGCCAAAGCGGAGGCCCAGCTCCCTCTGCTGGGCACGGCGCGGAAGGACGCAGTGGCCGCGCTGCTTTCCAGTACCCAGGTAGCAAAGGAGCAGGACAGGGACCAGAGAAGAGCAAGCTCTGTCTGCCCGCACAAGCACAGGGACAGACACCGGCTCGCAGAGACGGAAAACACAGGCACATCCCGCTCGGCAGGGCTTGGCAGCTCTCCCTGGCTACCCGGGCACAACTGCACAACACAGCACAGAATGACTGGGAGCAAACCAGTGCCTGGGCTGAGTGCTGGGGGCCAGGGAGCTGCTAACCACAGCCTTGTGCCTAAGGGAGGAAACCCAGGCACAGCCCTGTGGAGCTGGGGCAGGCACAGCTGGGCTGCAGGTGGCTGGCAGGGGCTCTGGGTGCTGCACTGCTCAGCACCCACGGCCTGGGCCCCGCTGGAGGGAGGCTCACACCACACACAGCACTAACCACATCAGGTTTACCTTGTCCACGCTCCAAGGGGACGGGCCCTGCGCCCGGCATCCCAACCTGTGGCTGCATCCCACCTGGGAGGGGACAGGCAGAGATCAGACCCCTCCTCAGCCATCCCTGCACCACTAACCCATTCCTTTGGCCCCAAACACATTCCCTCTCCCAGTTCCTGGGGGAGCATCTGCAGGTTTATTACATTGGTGTTGGTGCCCCCCCGGAGATAATCCAACATTCCAGCCCACCACTGGCAGCAGTCACAACCACAACATACGGCAGGAGACTACGTGTACTCGCACAGGACCAAGCCCTCTGGTCAGGGGGAAGGCAGAGGGGAGTGTCTGCAGGACCTGTGTGCACATGGGTGGGGTGGCTCAGCCGAAACTCACCTCCTGGAGCCATGGGGCCAGGGCCTGGGCCCTGCACAGCGGCTGCCATCTGTCCTGGGGCTGGCACTCCCCCCTGCAAGGGTGGCTGCATCAGAGGAGGAGCACCATTCACATGCATCCCGCCCTGCCCAGGAGAGACAGTGGATTTCAGGGATGTCCTGCCACTTGGGCATGCATCCCAGCTGGAAGAGCCGGAGCTGGCACTGCCCATCTCTCCTGCACAGCTTGTGTGTTGTGCAGGTTCTTACTATGGGCTGTGGCTGGGACGAGGGGGTGTTCTGCGGGTTCAGCTGCGCGTTGGGGCCTGGCCCAGGCCCCGGTCCCGGCCCAGGCCCTGGCCCTGGCACTGGCTGCTGGTTGCCTGGGATCAGAGGAGGAACACTGGTCTGCCGATGCAGGATTTTCTAGGGGGAGAAGAAGGAGAAAGGAGTTCTCTTCCACTCCCACTCCACAAAGGCTGCCACTGACATGCTCCCAACCCTGGATGATCAGCAAGGAACAAACCAGCGCGATCTCCGGGTCGACGATCCTCATGACCACCTGTGCCTGCAGCAGGGCATAGGCCAGCTGGGGGTTCTGGAGCAGCATGTTCCTGGCTTCCTGGGGGCTGTTCTGGACACAGAGCTGAGAAGGCACACGCAGGTCAGAGCTCTGACAAGCTGTGACAGGGGCTGGGAGGGCAGGGGCAGTAAGAGCTGTGCCCTCCCACACTCACCTTCATCTGCTTCATCAGCTCGAACATCTGCTCGGGTGGCAGGCTGGCCACGGCCCGGCTGATGGACTCGGGGGCATCCTCGGGGTTCACAGGGTCCCCATAGGGTGACTCTATGATGGGTGCACCTGTGCCCAAGCCTGCAACACAGTAGGTGACCTCATATGGCAACAAGAACCAGTCATATGTAACGGGCAAATGAGGAGGGGAGCACGACCCACTACAGGGAAAGGGAGCCAGTGAAAACAGAGAAACATTAGGAGGAATTTAACAGAAAGGGTAGTCAGACATCGGAATGGGCTGCCCAGGGAGGTGGTAGAGTCACCATCCCTGGAGGTGTTTAAGAAAAGACTGGATGAGGCACTTAGTGGTGTGATCCACTTGGCAAGGGGGTGCTTGGTCAAAGTTTGGACTTGATCTGGAGAGATCTTTTCCAACCTAAATGACCCTGTGACTACCTGGGAATGCAAACAGTGCTGAGCCCGCACACCCCTCTGGGGAGCTCCTCACAGAACAACTCCTTGCTTTTTAGAGCAAGCCAGCTCTGACAGCCTGGAAGAGCAGCATCACCTCGCTCTGTAGCACTGACAGGGCACAACACCTCGGAGTTCAGACTCACTCTTGAGCTCCTCCTTGTTCTTCTCGCTGGCGGCGTTGTCCACTCGCAGGGCCCTCCCGCTGAACTCCCGCCCGTTCAGGTTGCGCATGGCGCTCAGCGCCGTCTCCTGGTCCTGGTACTCGCAGAACCCATAGCCCTTGGGCTTGCCCGTCTCCCTGTCATACACCAGCCTGCACAGCAGGGGGAGAGAACAGCGCTGCTGAGGGCAGCGTGGGCAGCCAGCGCCGCCCGCGGCTCCCGCACCTCGGGAGGAGCTGCAGGGACACACCCCCGGTGTGCGGGGGGCAGAGCGGAGGCACCCAGGCCGAGACACGCAACAGTCAGAGCCAAAGGGGCTCCTGGGATGGGTGTTCCCAAAGCTCTGGAAGCTCTGTGCTTCCCATGTCCCCACCAAGCAGCTCACAGGGGCACAGGACGGGACTGGCTGCTCCTGGAGCTCCCAAGCCATTAACTGAGAGCTCTCCAGGACCTGGTGCCAGGCCTGGAAAACAGCCCTGGGAGGCACTGGGACGGGAGTGAGGAGCACAGGGCTCCTCCAGCAACTCCTGTGCTGTGCTCCACCTCCAGGTGACCATGGCACGGCCTCACAACCCCCCAGATGCTGCACTGCTCTGCTCAAGGCGTGCCAGGGGAGGCTGGGAGTGGATATCAGGGAAAATGCCCTCACTTGCTGGGAATCACGGGCACAGGCTGCCCAGGGAAGCGGTGGAGTCACCGTCCCTGGAGGTGCGTGGATGTGGCACCTGGGGAGGTGCACACGGCAGCGCTGGGGGAATGGTTGGACTCGGCGGCCTCGGAGAGCTTTTCCAATCTCAGGGATTCACGATTCCAGTTCCCAGGCCGGCTCGGCAGGGCCCGGCCCGGGGCCGAGCAGGGGCACCCGGGGGCTCTCACCTAAAGCTGACCACGGGCCCAACTTCCGAGAAAATGTCCTTCAGCTGCTCCTCGGTGGCCTCGTACGGGATGTTCCCCACTGCGGAGACAGACGGCGCCGCCGGTCAGCGCGGCGGGACCGGCCCCAACGGCGGGGAGGGGGCGAGAGGGGGGAGCCGGC
>VXBX01000659.1:1190142-1205454 GCA_013400415.1 Scytalopus superciliaris | reverse complement strand
GTTCCGTGGGAGCGGCAGCCCCGGGCGGCTCCTTCCTGCCGGGGCTGCCCGTGGGGGCTGGGCGTCAGCGCCGTCCCACGGAGCCGGCTGAGGTCACCGGGGCGGCGGGGCTGGCAGGCGGCCCGAGCCCAGCCCGGGGCAGGGCGGCGGGCGAGGCGGTGTCCGGGCCGGTGTCCCCGGTGCCGCGATCCGGTCCGACGCACCTCCCGAGCGGCCGGGCTCAGCGAATGGCATGCCCCCCAGCACGGGCACATCTGGCCGCATCTGGAGAGGGCCAGCGATCCCGGGTTGCAGCGATGTCGGAAGCCGTGGATCTGTCTTTCCTGTCCGACGTGGAGAGAGAATTGATCCTGCAGGTCCTGCAGCGCGACGAGGAACTCCGCAAAGCAGAGGAGAGGAGGATCAGGTGTGCAGGTGTCAGGGGCTGGGCAGGTGCTGTTCCCTGCTTTGCTCTGGGAGTGGGTGGAGGAGTGAGAGTGCTGGAGGTTCTCCGGGGTCCCGGGGAGGGTCTGACAGCTCCCGGTGTGGGGTCTGAGCAGGCGCCTGAAAAATGAGCTGCTGGAGATCCGGCGCAAGGGAGCCAAGCGGGGCAGCCAGCGCTACAGCGAGAGGACCTGTGCCCGCTGCCAGCAGAGCCTCGGCCGTGTCAGCCCCAAGGCCAACACCTGCCGGGGCTGCAACCACTTGGTGTGTCGGGACTGCCGTTTCTACAGCCCCAACAGCTCCTGGCGCTGCAAAGTCTGCACCAAGGAGGCGTGAGTACCCGGGGATAAGTGACAGGGACCTTCTACACGTGCCTCCTGTCCTCTTCCTCTTCCCAGTCGCCCCAGCTTGATGCCTCATGTCCTTCCTTTCCTAGCCTTTCTTCCTGTCTTCACCCCAAGACAGCTGGCTCTGCTGCTGCTCCTGGAGTGAGTTCCTGTGGTCTGGGGAGGGAGAACTGGGTTGTACTCCAATCTTGTGTCTCCTCCATGCTCACCTCATGCCTGCTCCACCTTTACTTGATTCTTGCAACCCCCAGTGCCCCTTGCACAGCCTGTGTTTCCAGCATCCCAGGTTTCCTCCCCCTTGGCCTCCCTTGTCCTACAAAACCTGTCTTGCTCCCATGTTTGCTGGGGATATAGCTGAGCCTGTCAACTGCCCAGTGAATTGTCTCTTCCCAGTCACATGTCAATCATGCCCACTCTGCCTGTGTTCTCCTTGGGTGGTAGCACCTCTAAGCGTGGGTTGGTGCAGGGATCAGCCCCCCACTGCCCCTGACTGCCCCCCACCACCTCCCTGCCATGCAGTGAGCTGAAGAAGACAACAGGCGACTGGTTCTACGATCAGAGAGTCAATCGCTTTGCCAACCACCTGGGCAGCGACATGGTGCGGCAGTCCCTGCGGCACAGGCCGGCAGGTAGGGGCGCCACAGCACCGCCTTGTCCCACGGCCCAGCCATCTGGGACACTCCCCCTCTCCCCGGTGCACTTCTGCCCAGTGTGGAGTTGGATGGGAGCAGCTCCTGCTTCAGGCAACGGACTTGGAGCAGGAGTCCTCCTAATGCCTCTCTCCTTCTAGCCAGCAAAAGAGAGACTGTGGGACAAACGCTTCTCCAGAAAGCTCAGCTTGGTGAGCCCAAAAGCTCTGCCACAGCCCGGCAGCCAAGCCCCCCTGCACCCCGGGAGGGGTCCAGGTAAGAATCCCTGCTTTTCCCCCTGCTCCAGGCACCAGCCCTCATCTGCTATGGGGATGGGAGCGATGCTGCCACCCTGCTCAGATTAATGGTGGTGCAGAAGCTCTCTCAGACCAACCTCCTTGCCAAACAGGACATACCTGTGGTTTTGTTTGTCTGCAGTTTGTTTCCAGATGCCTCAGACCCTCGTGATGGCAAGAGTGACACAGAGTCCATGGAAAACATGAGCCTGGATGGCTACAGATCCAGTCCTGGTGATGTGGGGGGCAGGTGAGGGGCTTCCTGGGTAGGCTGTCCTTGCCAAGACCGGCTGGCAAAGGATGAGGACTTTTATCTGAAGTGTGTCTAGTGAGAGGTTGGGCTCCTCTGGTTGGGCTGAGACTTGTCCCTGGGCAGGCATGCCCTCTGCTCCCAGGCTGGGGTGCTACAGAGAGTTCATGTGCCTCCAGGGAGCCTGTGTGGAGGTGGTATTTTCCGGCCAGTACTTGCTCTTCCAGCTATGCTTGTGGCCTGGGACAGACCTTTCCGTGTCCTCTGCAGGAATAACTCCCTGGAGAGAGCCGTCACTGGAAAACAGGTTGCTGCACCAGCAGGACCTGCTGCCTCCAGCCTGACTCTCCCTCTCCGCTCCAAAAATGTGTTCTCTGATGGACGGGTGCGTGACGCTCCTCCAGCAGGCTCAGCCCTGTCCTGGGGCGTGGGGCTGGGAGTCTTGTGGGGTGCCCAGCCCTGCCCTGCTCTGACAGGACCTTTCCTCCCCAGGATGCCACTGCAGGCACCCGCAGCAGTGCCTTGGTGGAGGAGCATGAAACGATATTCAAGAAGAACCCCCGGTGGGTGGTGAGGCCTTCAGGTGAGAGCTGGGTGGGTGCAGGGGCGTTGGGTGCTGACACGACCAGGGGTGGACAGCTGCTCCTCCCTGGGCTGTGGTGGGCTTTCAGTGCGGGTAGGAGGGGCTGGGGTGGCCCTCTGCTTGAGAGAGCAGCAGTGCTGTGCTAGTCCTGTGCTGTGCTGCTGCCTCCTGCTCACCACCTCTCATGCAGACTACACCAAGTCAGTCATCGACCTGCGCCCTGAGGACCTCATGGGGGAAGGTGGCTCTTTGGGAGACAGGAGCAAGTCAGTCCCTGGCCTGAACACGGAGCTGGTGAGACCCTTGGAGTGCTGCAGAGATGGCTGCCAGGTGGAGGAGCCAGGTATCCAGCTGGCTGTGCCCTGCTGCTCCCCACAGAGCTGGCTTGTCTCCCTCCTTGCAGGAGGAGGAGGAGGAGGACATCGATAACCTGGTGGAGATCCACCGGCAGCGGGTGGCCCGGGGCAGCATGCGCAGTGGCACCTCCTCGGTGAGTCCCCGTGTATCTGTGCTCTGCTCTGCTGCAGGGAGGAACGATGGAGAAAGGCAGGGTGGGCAGCTCCTGGGGTACAGAGGCAAGAGCCAGAGGCATGGGGGCTTCCTCCCTTTGAAAGGAATTGAAATGCAGAGACCCAGCTCTCTTCCAGGGAGCCTCCATGCAGGTGGGAGGCACTCAGTGGCCATCCCCAGCCACAGTGGGTGAGGGCAGCTGTGTGGAGGAGGCATGTGAAGTAGCCTTGCTGAGGATGAAGAGGAACTATCAAGGTGTGCTGCACCAGCTCAGCCCTGCCGTGTCTTCCAGAGCACACTGGGGAGCATGGTCAGCATTTACAGCGAGGCTGGCGACTTCGGCAGTGTGGCGGTCACTGGGGGCATCTCCTTCTCCCTGAGCTACGAGGAGAAGACACAGACCTTGTTCATTCACGTGAAGGAGTGTCGTCAGCTGGCCTATGGGGATGAGGGCAAGAAGCGCTCCAACCCGTGAGAGCCAGGGGGGTGATGGCTGGTGGCACCACTGGTGGTGCCCAGCTGGGTTGTGGGGTGCCCACCAGAGGTGGGAGCTGTAAATGGGGGTCTTGGCAAGGCAGGGAGTCTGGGGTTGCCCCAGAGAGCTTGGGAGGGTTAAATGTGGGGGGATCTTGGTGAAGTGCTGCCTGCTCCTCCCTTCAGGTATGTGAAGACCTACCTCCTGCCTGACAAATCCCGGCAAGGGAAACGCAAGACGACGATCAAACGCAGCACCATCAACCCCGTGTACAATGAGCTGCTGAAGGTGAGGAGGGATGGGCTGAGGGGCAAATACTCAGTCCTGGGGATGCTGCCGAAACAAGCCAGGGGAGGGTTGGGCTCCTAACCATGAGGCAGGAGATCTACAGAGGACCAATGTCCAGAGACTGCACCCTGAAAGCTGGAAAAACTCACTCCCATACTGAGTCGCTGCTCTGGTCTGACCATGGTGTCAAGTCCCAGTGCCACAGTGGGTTGAATGAACAGCTGTAAATGTGCACGTCACAGAATGTGTCCTTGGTTCCTCTGGTATTCCCCAGAGTTGGGGCATCCTGCTTACCCTGGATATTTCCTTCCATGGCAAAGGCTTCCAGGCCACTGGAAACATGTTGCATTGGTAACCTGTACTCCCTATATTGGAAGGTAGGGCAGCACAGCTGCAGAGGCAAAAATAAGGCAGTTCTGGACCCCAGGGTAGAGCAGCTTTGCACTGTCTTTCACTGGCCCTGCTGCAGCCACCACGGCTTGACTGTCCCTGAGCTTGGCAGTGCATCACTGAGGCCAGGCACTCTCAGACAGGAGGAAGTGGGAGCTATAGTTTGGTTTTTAGGCTCCCACAGCCAGGTTCGCTAAGGTCTTGTGCTCTGACCCCGTGAGACTTGGTGGGCTGGCAGAGCTCTGCTTGTGGTGGGATGGGTGGCCAGATGCCATGGGTCCTGACCCTGAGGTCTACCTGCCCGGAGAGCACAGGCTCCTGCACCACAACCCCAGGACTCTGAGGTTTCGGCAGGGCATGGAAAGAAAGAAGAACAGGCTCCTGTGTGAATCCATTGCTCCTCAAACCTGTCTCCTCTCCTGACTGAGAGCTGTGGCTGGTGGTGTTTGCCAAGCCTGTCCCTGCCTGCTGCTGCCTGCTCACCAGTGGTTTTCCTGTCTCTCTCCCTAGTACGAGATCAACAAATCCCTCCTGCTGGCGAGGACACTGCAGTTCTCAGTCTGGCACCATGATCGCTTTGGCCGCAACACGTTCCTGGGGGAGGTGGAGGTCCCACTGGATGTCTGGAACTTTGACAGCCACCTGGAGGAGTTCCTGCCCCTGCATGGCAAGGTGTGCCCCTCCTGCCTGCAGCTTCCCTTGCCTGGCTCTGTAGAGGGGTATAGCCCTCGGTGGGCAGAGGGGTGCAGAGACCTCAGCTGAGAGCTGCCAAAAGGCTTGTGCCAAATCAAATCTTTGCTGAAACGAAGACCCCAGAAGCAGACAGCAGTGCTGTTGTAAAAAATGACAGATCTTCTGCCTCAAGCCTAGTTTCCCTCATCCTCCTCAGGTGATTGAGCCAAAATAAGATCCCAAAGGAGCTGGGCTGATCTGGTGATGCTGGGGAGGGTTTGCAGCCACATTTTGCAGCCAAGCCCTTTATCCCATTTTGGGGAGGTGATGCATGCAGGCCAGGCTGTCTCTGTGTCTGCCGTGGCCTCTCTGCAGTGTTTGGTAAGTCTCAGCTCTTTGCAGACTGGGGCAGAAGCTGCTGGTCTCCAACAGTACAAGGGGGAGTTGGTCGTCTCCATGAAGTATATTCCATCTGTCAAGCACCCTGGGGCTGGGAATGGCAGGAAAGGTAAGTGCTGGAGTTCCAGGATGTCTGTGCAGCCTTGTGGGATCTGCATGTGGCCATGTGAGCTGGCACTGGGTGGGCTTCTTGGGTGGTGTCACTGCAGCCTTCTCTCCAACACCTGCAAGGCTGCTCTGGGTCAGGGCAGACCTAGCTGTCCTTAGGCTAGTTGAGCCATCCCAGTGCTTCCCTGGGGCTGGAGCAGGCTGGACCTGCATGAAGCAATTGTCCACCTTCGCCTCAGCAGGAAGGACCAGTACAGGAGAAGGCAAGAGGAAATGCCAGCCCAGACTCTGCACCTACCCCTGAAATCAAGGGTGTTCAGCAGGACCTTTCCAGAAGTCTGTGGTGGTGGGAAGTAGGGTTGAGTAATTGTTGTATTGGGATTTTCCTAGGCAAAACAGGGGAAGGTGGTGAGCTACAGGTCTGGATCAAAGAAGCCAAGAACCTCACGGCTGCCAAATCTGGTGGGACCTCAGACAGCTTTGTCAAGGGGTGAGTGAGTGTCCTGGGTGGGAGCGCGATGAAGGCACTGTCCTCCCTGGCTGTATTCCCAATGCTGCCGTGGGGACCCAGAGCAGGGCAGGGTCTCTCCATTAGCTGCCCTCCACTGCCTGTGTTGGTATGCTGAGAGTCACCATCTGACCAGAGACAAGATGCTCCTGGGAGCAGGTGCTCTCCTGAATTTTGGCTGGTTGAGAGGTTGTGGTGGGATGCTCTGTGACGGCAGGGCTCTAGTTGCCATCCAATCATCTTCCCAGAGATCACTATGCCACAGGGCAGCATGACTATGGGCGAGCAGTCTGATGAGTGTCTTCAGGAGGCAGGGAAGAGGCCACCCTTTGCAGGGTGTCATGATCCTGTCTGAGCCATGTCAGGGAAGGTGGGAAGGGGGGCTCCAGGCCATGCCCTGGAGTGCTGAGGAGCCTCAGTGCCCAGAGCAAGGGGCAATTCCCATGTGCTGCTAACCCAAGGGACTCCTTCTCCCAGCTACCTCCTGCCGCACAAAAACAAAGCCTCCAAGAGGAAGACGCCTGTGGTGAAGAAGACCCTGAACCCTCATTACAACCACACCTTTGTCTACAACGGTATCAACCCTGAGGACCTGCAGCACGTCTGCCTGGAGCTGACGGTCTGGGACCGGGAGCCGCTGTCCAGCAATGACTTCCTCGGGGGCGTCCGTCTGGGGGTGGGCAATGGTGAGGAGCCCTGGAGGGGTCCCATCAAACCCTGGGGACACGCAGCCTTGCTTTGAGGCTGCTGCATTATGAGCAGGAGCCTGCTCTGGCAGTGACTTCTGCCTACCTCCATCCTTTCTCCCAGGCATGAGCAACGGGCAGTCTGTGGACTGGATGGACTCCACGGGTGAGGAACTGAACCTGTGGCAGAAGATGTGCCAGTATCCAGGCTCATGGGCAGAGGGGACGCTCCAGCTCCGCTCCACCATGGCCAAGCTGAGGCGGTAGGCTGTGGCACCGGGACTCAGCTGAGGGCTGGCACTGCTGCTCCAGGGCCACACTCACTGCAGGGCCTGGCAAGGCTGCCAAACGTGGGGTGTATTTTTTTTTTTCCTTTAATAAACATGACCTTCTCTAAACAGGCTTGGGCAGAAAGTCTTCTTGGCCTAGCTTCGTTTAAAGGGTTTTCCTTTTGTCATAAGCCTTGCACCAGATTTCAGGCTCAACTGGAGTCCTTGTGGATCCTCCCTTCTTCCCCCCCAGGGAAAATGCTTTGAAATGTCATTGGGTTTTTATTTCTTTCCATTCTTCCTCCCACCCACTGTTTCACAGTCTGCTCCCTCCCTGTCCTCTCCACCCTCCTCGATGTGCAAGCCCAGCCCCAGCCCTGGCTGCAGGGACCAAAATGAAGTCATGTGGAGTCATCCTGGGGGGGCTGGGGATCATGGTCCCCAGGAAACATTTGTTTTCCAGGCCTCTCAGCAACACATCTGCCAGCACTGACTTTTTATACAAATTTATTTATTTCAAGGTAATATTCTACTGCCAAAGCAGTTCCCAGGAAGGGTGCCCTGTGGGTGCTGGGAGGGAGGGGGAAGTGAATGGCAGGGAGGAGGGCTAGCCCTCGGGGTGGGCTGCATTGCTGGCTGGCTGCTACAGGCTCTGCTGAGTGTGGGGCCGTTTGCTTTTAATAAGGGCTTTCTGGATGGGAGGGTTGTGCACGGGGTGCGGGTGGCCATGGGGCGGCAGAAGCTGCTGTGTTAGAGGCTGTTGTACTACTGTCCCACCTGCCCTGCCCACTCTCCTCTGCTCTGGCTCCATGTCTCCCCTCTGCCCTGGGATTTGAGCAGGGGCACTCCGGTGTCTCCCACCACTGTCCTGGCTGAGCTAAGCCATCCCACCCCTCAGCCGGAGACAGCTGCTGGGCAGTGGGGACACTGCTGGCACATGGCTGTTCACCTCTCTGTGCCAGAACAACCAGAAAGGGGCTCCCCTTTCCCGGGGGTCCTTGGCACCCTGTCCCTCCTCTATGGTGCGCGACTAGAAAAGCAGAAAGGAAGGTGTCCATCCCCTGAGGGCAGTGGAAGGGGCGTCTCCCCGGCGCTGGCTCACTCACAGGGGTCCCCATTCTGTGCCCGCCGAGCTGCCTCCCACTCGCTCAGCAGGTACGTGTCGATGAAGACGAAGAGCTCGTCGGGGCTGACGGGGTTGATGTAGCGCTCACGGTCAGTGCCCGCCTTGTCCAACAGCACCGCGTTGAAGTGGGAGCGGGTGAGGTGCAGGAACTGCCTGGGGGTGCAGGAGGGGCCACCGGTCAGGACTGGGGGGTTGCACTGAGGGCTGAGTCTGCCCACTTCGTGCAACCATGCTCAGGCTCTCCTCCTGTACGTGGGGGCTCCCACCTCTTCCTCCAGGCTGTGAGCACTGCAGGGCTTTGGTGATGCTGCATTCAGACTTGCTGGGGGGTTCTCCCATTGCACAAGCCCCTCTGGTGCAGGAGGAATGGGCTGTCCAACTGCAACCTCACACTTTGCCACCACTGGAGGTGACCCCATCCCCTTCATACAGGCACCTAGCTCTGCAGGCACTGCCTCCCATCTGCCCTACCTGAGCTCCTGGATGATGCCAATGGACAGCTGGTGCTCCCGGATGCGTCCCACCTCGTGCGGGGGCTGCCCCACCAGCTCAATGGTGGTGACATGGCGCAGGTCCAGCCCGCAGGTGGCTTGCTGTGGAGGAGGAGGGCAGTGAGGCTGTGATGGAGGTGGAGGTAGAGAGGGGAGCAGCAGGAGGTTCTCCTCACCTGCAGCATGGAGATCTGCATCTTGTAGTAGCGGTTAGAGGGGTCAGGGGCCGAGATGATGAAGAGGCGGCGTTTCTCATTGAACTGATCCAGCAGGCTAGCAGCTGAGTTCACAGCTGTGTTGATCTGCATGGCTGGGGCAAGACAAGTGTATGGGGAGGTGTTGTTGTGCCCCCCAACACCCGTTTGCCCTGCTGGGCAGCATCTCCCCAAAGTGCCAGGCACCACCATGAGCAGGTGCTGTCCTTCCTGCACCACTTACGTGCACAAAGGGGCTGGGAGCCTGTCCACTGCTGGGTGGACTGGCAGACCCGCACTGAGGTGCCCTGGCGCTCGTAGCCCCCATCACACTGGTACTCGCAGGTGGCACCATAATTGTTGCCATCAGAGGTGCAGGAGATATACCCATTCTGTGGAGGCTTCAGGACGGGGCAGCGCCTCACTGTGAAGAGGGGAGCTGGGTGAAGGCTGAGGGAGATGGAACACAGCCCCAGCCATGGGGTGTGGAGCCTGGAGCCAGGGAGTGACAGCTGGGAGCCCCAGGAGAGCCCACTCACCCTGGACGCGGACGCTGAACTTGCAGCTGGCTCGGTTGTATGCCTGATCATGGGCGGTGTAGCGGATCACATGCTCTCCTTCAGGGAATTCAGAACCTGGCTCCGGGCCCCGCAGCATCACCCTGAACCCAGCACAGACGGGTTTCTCTATCAGGGCCCCAGACAGGGACACTCAGCACAGCCTCCAGCCTTTGCTAGCAGTGCCTGCAGCACCTCCACCCTCACCTCTTGATGACACCATCAGCAGAGTCCTTCACACGGGGAGGGTCCCAGTAAACAGTTGCAGTCAGCTTGCCTGGCTCAGCTATCCGCTCCCGGGAGTCTGGACAGCGGATCTTGGGAGGCTCCAGGTCTGCCCACAGGGAGGAGAGGGTGTTGGGGAACCTGTGGGTGCTGGGGCTGGGCTACAAGAGCCGAGCACTGGCCCTGGCACTGAATCACCCTAGGATTGCTGCAAACAGCCCAGGCACCCTGGGAGCCACCAGGACCTGCTGTAGTGCTCCAATCCTGGGCTGGTGCCTGTGCTTTGGGACTAATGGCACCATGGGGAGCAGAGGGGACAGGGGTCCCAATATGGAGAGGTGCAAGAGCTGGCACTTGGCAATGCCCATTTTGGATGTGAGTGACATCTGCTGGTACCCCAGGGATGGAGGGTGACTGGCCCCTGTGTGCCCCAACAGTGTGGGGTGAAAATTTACCTACACAGATTGGCTCGCTACCACTCCAGCGCCCATCCTCCATGCAGATGCGGCTCCGGTCGCCCTCCAGCTGGTAGCCAGGCAGGCAGGTGTAGTCACAGCGGGAATCCATCTGCACTCCAGCTGAGCACACGTAGGAGCCCCGCAGCACTGCCGGCAGCACATGGCACCGAATTTCTGGGACAGAGAGAACAAAGAGGGGAGGGAAACAGCTGCCGGTCATGCAAGTGGGCAGAGCACCCAGGACTAGCCTCTGGGGGGCCTGTGGGAATGCTAGCAAGGTAAGAGCTGGGCACACTCACGTCGGCAGTACGCCATCCCAGACCAGTGGCGGTTGGGCAGGCACTGGACAGCACTGGGACCCACCAGCCGGTACCCGCGAGTGCAGCTCAGCTCACAGCGTGTCCCCAGGCTGCTGCGGTAGGAGCTGCCCCGGGGTGAGTAGCAGGTGGCATCTCCACGGTGGATGTTGAGTGTGGCACACCACTGGGGCACTGTGAGAGAGGAGGAAGGTGAGGGAGGCCCCCACTGTGCCTCAGTTTTCCCATGAGGACCCAAAGGATGGGGGTGATGCCATTACCTCGACGGTAATCCAGGGCAGGCTCGGGGGGGGGTTCTTCTGCATATACCTCATTGGTGTGACTCTCTGTGTAGTAGCCAGACCCTGGGGAGGAGGAAAGAAATGAGGGGACCATAGGGTGGTTCATGGCTGTAAAATATTCCACAACTCCCAGCAAGCAATCCCACCTCCAGGCAGATCCTGTCCTGTGTCTTTGGGGCTGCTGTCAAGGGTTAAGCCAGGCAGACCGTGAGCCCAGTCCCCAGTGACATGGTGTGTGCTGGCACCGGCTGCAGACTAAACAGTTGCAGGAGCAACTGTGGTTATGGCAGGAAACTGGGTGCTGGCACAGAGTGGGCTGGCACCGACCCCCAGCTTCGTACTGCCGGGAAGTCCTTCCACCCGCTCCCAATGGCACCGTTCCTGCCACGGGACATCCCAAGGGAACAAAGAAAGCTGCTCTCTCCTGTCCAGCCCCTGGCCAAGGCAAGGGATGAGAAGCCCGCTGTCCAGCTGGGGTCTGGCAGGGATGGAGGGGCTTTGCCAGAGCTGCTGGCCCCATGCCACCCATGCTGCACAGAGGGGCCTCACAGATGGCCTGAAGACAACCTTATGCCATCCTTGCAGGCCACTCTCCAGCCCACACTGTGTCTTCATGTGCAAAGGGCCCACCAGTGGGGAGAGAGCCATGCAGGGGGGAGGGCTGGCGTCCTTCCCCACGGCCCCTCGGCGCCTCGGCCGGCCGCGGCATTCCCCAGCACTGAGCTCACGTTTCCGCAGCGTTTCCGCTGGCCCCCGCCAGCGCTGCCCCCTCCTCGCCGCCAGCCCACCCACCCCACCGCGCCCCTGCTCCGGCATGGTGGGGATGCTCAGCCTCGGAAGGGACCCCAGGCTAAGTGGCAGCCCCACCGTGGCTGCATCCAATCTCCCTCTCCTGGGTTTTGGGAAGGTGATATCCGCCGGGACCAATCCAAGCAGCAGCCCTGCCGTCACGGGGAGGAAACTCCATTACAAATCTTTCCAACGTGAACTTTACTACAGAGTGACTCCCCACTGCTTCCCACGAGTCACCCACTCATTTTTCACGAGGCTTTTATCCTGATGCCCTTTCCACACTGCTTTAATGCTTTGGAGAGCAGAGGGGTGAGCAGTGAGATGGTACCCATGGGGCTGACTGTGGAGATGTGTTGGTGGCCTGGTGAGCAGAGCTGTTTCCCAAGGGAATATGCCAAGCGCCCTGGGGATGGAATGCACTGTGTCCCCACAAGCAAATGTGACATTTAATGGTACATTCCCTTTTTATTCAGGTGCTGCTTTTTCCTTCTCACCTGGGCTCAGCCCAGGCAGGAGCATGGCCAGCCAGGCAGCATGGCCAGGGGAGGAGATGCGAGCAGGGAATGGGGAAACTCCCCCCAAACAAGGCTTGTGAGCCTTGATAAATCTGCCCAGCACTGGGGCGGTTGGGTTGAGTGCTCTATCCAGGCAAACATCTGCTGGCCGATGGTACCCATGGGAACAGGGAGTCAGCGGAAAGCTGCACTCCTGCATGCAGTGGCGTGATGGAGAGGCTGGTTTTCTGCTCCTCTCTGGATGCCTCCAGCACCCACTCCATTCCTCTCTGCACCCCACCACACACCCTCACAGGCACCCACTACTCTCACGTACTGATGATCTCCCAGCATCGCTACACCCGAACCCCTTTCCTCCCCACCACGCATCCCTGGCAGGAGAGAGACCCTGCAGGCTGCCATCCCCGGGCACCCCGCAGTGCNACCCACCAGCCGGTACCCGCGAGTGCAGCTCAGCTCACAGCGTGTCCCCAGGCTGCTGCGGTAGGAGCTGCCCCGGGGTGAGTAGCAGGTGGCATCTCCACGGTGGATGTTGAGTGTGGCACACCACTGGGGCACTGTGAGAGAGGAGGAAGGTGAGGGAGGCCCCCACTGTGCCTCAGTTTTCCCATGAGGACCCAAAGGATGGGGGTGATGCCATTACCTCGACGGTAATCCAGGGCAGGCTCGGGGGGGGGTTCTTCTGCATATACCTCATTGGTGTGACTCTCTGTGTAGTAGCCAGACCCTGGGGAGGAGGAAAGAAATGAGGGGACCATAGGGTGGTTCATGGCTGTAAAATATTCCACAACTCCCAGCAAGCAATCCCACCTCCAGGCAGATCCTGTCCTGTGTCTTTGGGGCTGCTGTCAAGGGTTAAGCCAGGCAGACCGTGAGCCCAGTCCCCAGTGACATGGTGTGTGCTGGCACCGGCTGCAGACTAAACAGTTGCAGGAGCAACTGTGGTTATGGCAGGAAACTGGGTGCTGGCACAGAGTGGGCTGGCACCGACCCCCAGCTTCGTACTGCCGGGAAGTCCTTCCACCCGCTCCCAATGGCACCGTTCCTGCCACGGGACATCCCAAGGGAACAAAGAAAGCTGCTCTCTCCTGTCCAGCCCCTGGCCAAGGCAAGGGATGAGAAGCCCGCTGTCCAGCTGGGGTCTGGCAGGGATGGAGGGGCTTTGCCAGAGCTGCTGGCCCCATGCCACCCATGCTGCACAGAGGGGCCTCACAGATGGCCTGAAGACAACCTTATGCCATCCTTGCAGGCCACTCTCCAGCCCACACTGTGTCTTCATGTGCAAAGGGCCCACCAGTGGGGAGAGAGCCATGCAGGGGGGAGGGCTGGCGTCCTTCCCCACGGCCCCTCGGCGCCTCGGCCGGCCGCGGCATTCCCCAGCACTGAGCTCACGTTTCCGCAGCGTTTCCGCTGGCCCCCGCCAGCGCTGCCCCCTCCTCGCCGCCAGCCCACCCACCCCACCGCGCCCCTGCTCCGGCATGGTGGGGATGCTCAGCCTCGGAAGGGACCCCAGGCTAAGTGGCAGCCCCACCGTGGCTGCATCCAATCTCCCTCTCCTGGGTTTTGGGAAGGTGATATCCGCCGGGACCAATCCAAGCAGCAGCCCTGCCGTCACGGGGAGGAAACTCCATTACAAATCTTTCCAACGTGAACTTTACTACAGAGTGACTCCCCACTGCTTCCCACGAGTCACCCACTCATTTTTCACGAGGCTTTTATCCTGATGCCCTTTCCACACTGCTTTAATGCTTTGGAGAGCAGAGGGGTGAGCAGTGAGATGGTACCCATGGGGCTGACTGTGGAGATGTGTTGGTGGCCTGGTGAGCAGAGCTGTTTCCCAAGGGAATATGCCAAGCGCCCTGGGGATGGAATGCACTGTGTCCCCACAAGCAAATGTGCCATTTAATGGTACATTCCCTTTTTATTCAGGTGCTGCTTTTTCCTTCTCACCTGGGCTCAGCCCAGGCAGGAGCATGGCCAGCCAGGCAGCATGGCCAGGGGAGGAGATGCGAGCAGGGAATGGGGAAACTCCCCCCAAACAAGGCTTGTGAGCCTTGATAAATCTGCACAGCACTGGGGCGGTTGGGTTGAGTGCGCTATCCAGGCAAACATCTGCTGGCCGATGGTACCCATGGGAACAGGGAGTCAGCGGAAAGCTGCACTCCTGCATGCAGTGGCGTGATGGAGAGGCTGGTTTTCTGCTCCTCTCTGGATGCCTCCAGCACCCACTCCATTCCTCTCTGCACCCCACCACACACCCTCACAGGCACCCACTACTCTCACGTACTGATGATCTCCCAGCATCGCTACACCCGAACCCCTTTCCTCCCCACCACGCATCCCTGGCAGGAGAGAGACCCTGCAGGCTGCCATCCCCGGGCACCCCGCAGTGCCCGCACACCCCGGCACTCACCTTCGTGCCACGTGGATGACACCAGCCTGGCGAGGACAACCAGCAGGACGGGGGCCGCCTCCTGTGCCATGCTGGGGGGCCGGGCAGCCCACCGGCCGTGCTGGGTCGTGGGCAGCTGCGAGCCCCGGCGAGGATGGAGAGGGGCTGGGAGCAGGACGACGGCCCCCTCTGTCGCCTTGTCACTGCACAGACGTCTGTCCCTCCTGCCTGGCCGTGCTGCTGGTGCTGAGCAAACTTACTTTCCCCCTTGGCTGCCCGTCCCAAACATTCAAAAGACGTGAGTCAGGCCCAAAATGATGAAATTGTAAAAAATTATAAGCTCTAAGATCGCCCGTTATCCAACGCTCCTCCTGCTTCTCCGAGGTTTTAAAAGGTTGTAAGAGGTTTTTCTCTGCAAGCAGAAGAGCCAGGAGCCTGTTTAAACACAGCAGAGAGCCAAGCTGAGACTCTGTTCAACTCTGCCTGGCTCCGGGAACGGGTGGGGGGGACAAGCATAAAACCGCAGGAGCCAGGACCCTTTTCCCACCTCTTGCCAGGAGGGAGGGAGAGACTCCGCTGCAGACGGCGGGCTCCGAAACTGCTCTTGAAGCAAACGCTTTCCAGCTGGGGTCTGTTTTCCAGCTGAAGTTCAGCCCCCGCGGCAGAAGTAAAGAAGTGCCTTCCTTAAGACCCACCGCCCCACATCCCGCTGGGCTGGGGTCAGGCGGGAGGCAAGGCAGAAGCCGCCTGGGACTTGGGCTCTGGAGCACGGGGCTGCATGGGCAAGGAAAAACGAGGGATGAGCCTGGCACAGACAGGTAGGAGCATTGGCGTAGGATGGTGAGGGGGGGAGGACGTGCTGCCTCAATGGGCTAATTATGTGGCGGCCAGGCCAGTGAGAGCACTGATTAATAACACGCTGTTCCAGGCAGGAGAGGGCGGCCGGGAGGGGCTGCTGCTGCCGACCGTGGGGAGCCCACAGCCCCCTGCAGCCCCCTGGCATCCCCGGCAGGGGATGAGGATGCTCACCCCACGGAGGGCAGGAAGCCCGTCGCTCACTGGCACGGTGGCAGTGCCATGTGCTGCGGCCCAGGGTGGCTCTCCTGTTGGACACCTGGACAACAGGGGGGG
>VXBX01000659.1:1149939-1189948 GCA_013400415.1 Scytalopus superciliaris | reverse complement strand
CCCCGCCCCGGCCGCGGCCCCGGCAGTCTCCCGGTGTCGGCCATGGCGTCCCCGTCGCGGCGGCTGCAGACGAAGCCGGTGATCACCTGCCTCAAGAGCGTTCTGCTCACCTACACCTTCATCTTTTGGGTGAGCCCCCGCCCTGCCCCGCTCTACCCCGCGACAAGTCGCGGCCGCGCCGGGCTGTCGCGACAGTCGCTACCCATGGCAGCTTTCCCCTCTCCCCAGGTGTCGGGCATTGTGCTGCTGGCCGTGGGCGTCTGGGGCAGACTGAGCCTGGCTGTCTACTTCTCCCTGCTGGACGAGAAGGCCACCAATGTCCCCTTCGTCCTGGTGGGCGCCGGCACCGTCGTTGTCCTCCTGGGGACCTTCGGCTGCTTTGCCACCTGCCGTGGCAGCACCTGGATGCTCAAGCTGGTGAGTGGCCCTGGACAGGGTGGGATGGAGTCCCATCCTCTCTTAATCCATCCTGACCCGTCCTGACCCATCCTGGAACGTCCCGTCCCGTCCCTCCCCACTCCGTCCCTGTCCTGTCCCATCCCAACTTGCCCCACGCCTACCACATCCAATCCTGTTCCAACCCACCCCGTTCCAACCCCATTCCGTCCCATCCTGCCCCATTCTGTCCCATCTCACCCCATTGCATCCCATCCAAGCCCTCCCATCCCACCCTTTCTGCCCGCAGTATGCCATGCTCCTGTCCCTCATCTTCCTCATCGTCCTGGTGGCCGCTGTCGTGGGGTTTGTCTTCAGGCACGAGGTGAGTCTGAGTGGCTGCTGCCGTCTTGGAGTGAGTTTGGTGCTGGTTTTAACCCAAGTGTCACTGGAGGGACGGAGGTGCTGGTGGGAGTGGTGCTTAGTTTAGCAAAAATGGTGTTAAAACAGCCCAAAGAGCAGCTTGGTCCTTGTAAGGACCCAGAAGGACGAGCCTGCGTGCAGAGTGAGCCCAGCACGGCACGCTGCCCCTCCACCAGAACAGTCAGAGTAGCCCTGGACTGCAATTTCTGGCTCTGGTCTATCTTCTGCAATTATTTCAGTAATTAAACCCTCCTCAGAGGGTTCCTGCACCACAGAGCAGCCTGCTTGGGGGGGCAGCTGGCACTGCGCATGTCCCTGTTATTACACACAGCATCCCTGCTGCCACAGTGTATCCAGCCTGCCCTTTAATACAGCCTCTAATTGCTTGGTGGCTGGGAAATGTCTGCTGGCCATGGCCAGAGTCATTCCTGCCATCACCGAGCAGTGACTAACTCCAGGATGCGGGCCCGGAGTGTGGAAGGTGATGGCACCACTGCTGAGACCTCTCTCCTGCAGATTAAGACAAACTTTGAGAGTAACCTGAACCTGGCCTTGAAGGACTACAACGTGACCGCAGATCGGCACAGCGAGGCTGTTGACACCATCCAGAGGACGGTGAGTACCTCAGGCTGGTGTCTGGCTGGCGGGGGGGTGGGAATGCTCCTCTCACCCCAGGGTGTCCTCTGGTACCCCCACGGCATCAGTGTCTCTGTCACAGGCTTTGGAGTTTGGGAGATGCTGGGTGAGATGGTGCAGTTCCTGGAAAGACAAGGGCCGGGGATGCATGGGAGCGATGGTGGGACTGGGGGGTCAGTACCCTGGTGTGACTGTGCTCCCCAAATGTGCTTCCCCCTCCAGCTGCACTGCTGTGGGGTGCAGAACTACTCAGACTGGGAGAGGACTGAATACTTCAGCCAGAGGGGCATCCCCCGGAGCTGTTGCAAGAGCCAGGATGACTGTTCGGAGAAAGATCTGAAAGACCCAAATAAGGCCAAGCTGAAAGTGTTTGTGGATGTAAGTTAAACTCAGAAAAATTCCCCTGCCGGTGTGGAGGTGGGGAGGGCGGGGATGGGCTCATGGAGAAGGGCTAGTCTGTCCCTGGGAGGCTTGAAAGGAGAACTGCTCTATCAATGCAGATATTCTGTGGCCCTGAGACTCCCCTAGAGTGCAGGTAGGGGAAGGGTATGGGGTCCTCTCGCCTTTCTGAGGTCCCCCCACTCCTTCCTTGGAGGTCAGGGACCAGTTGGACCCAAGCATTGGCACTTGGGACTCTGTATTTTGGAGAACAGGTGAGTAAGGCAGTAGTTTTGCAGTAAAGTTTGTTTCGTGGTGCTGACACCTCCCATTGGTGCAAAGTCCTGACCTGGTTGTGATCACAGGTGACTTCATCAGGCAGGGATGTTTGGGTGATTCAAGGCACAGTTCCTATGATGAGTCACCTTGCTCAACTCAGTGCTCCTGTTGGGAACAGCCCTAGGGCAGTACTCTCATTGATAAGGTGTGTGGGCTGGGAGTCTGTCTGATAGGGAAATGGCTTTGCTGAGGTGGGTAGGGGGCAGCCAGAACCCCACATCTGCCTCACGGGAGCATCTTCCCCTGGAATTACTGGTGCTCTGGGGAGGTGCCACTTTGTACTCCTGGGGTTGGAAAGCACTGGACCCATGTGCTTGCTTTCCCTCCTCTGCAGGGTTGTTTTTTTTTGGTGACGTCAACAATGGAGTCCAAAATGAGTGTTGTGGCTGGAATCTCCTTTGGCATCGCATGTTTCCAGGTAAATATCCCTTTCCTGGTTCGGGAAGAGTGCTGACTGAAGCTAGTGTGTCTCTGGAGATAGTTAATTTTGGTTCAAAGTCTGATGTGTACAAAAGGCACGGCCAGTTTCAGCCAGGGAGGAGCAGCTGTTCTGCAGATTCCCCTTGGGTTTAATCTCACCACTGTGCAGGCTCCAGTCTCTTACTCCCAGGGCTGAAGCACCAGTTCTCTTTCCATGAGCCCAGGTTATTTGGGAAGAGCTCCTCTCTGAAACCACTGACTTAAGACAAACCAGAGACGAACAAACTCCCTGTGCCTGCTGTTGGCAGGGATCAAATTTGTGCCCTTCCTTTTCCTACCCACTGACCTCTTGTTATCAAGGAGGTGTTTTGGTATTGCCTCTGTGTGAGAGAGTCCCTGTGAGTGCCCGTGGAGCACCACTTGTGCTGGTGGCTGATACCCCACGTGATACCCTACCCTGCCATTGTGTCCTCTCCCTCCCGCTCCCCAACCACTCCTTTAGTTTATCCTGCAGGACACTTCCTGCAGGAGCCGCAGCAGCAGCAGCACGCTGCTCCAGCAGGCTTTATCCCAGCAGGAAATGAGAGGCCCCTGCCCCCAGCTCTGTGTGTTGGGCACGCTGACGCTGCGGTGGGGTTTCCCAAGGTGCTGAGGGTTTTCTGATGCACCACAGCGGGAGCTGCAGGATGTGCAGCTGTCCCTCCTTTAAGTGGATTGTGGAAGTGCCCTGGGCTCTTGGTGCTAAACAGCTGGCTTTGGCTTTGGAGGGGCTTGAATTCGCTCTCCCCTTGATCCAGCACAGAGGCCATGATGAGAGCATCAAGGCACTGCTGGCTGGGACCACTGGCTGCTCATGCCGGTGTGGGGAGAAGGAACCCTGCCAAGATCTGAGACCCATCATGCTGATGTTTCTCTAACTTTGCTTGTGGAGGCCAGACTTGTGCAGGATCTGGTCCTGAATGTCTGTGTTGGTGCTGGGAGGCCGTGTTGTAATAACAGAGCATGTTGTGATAACAGTACTGTGTCCTTCAGATGCTGATGTGAGAACAGCAGCCTTGCTTCCCCGCTGCCCTTGTAACAGGGAGAGGTGCTGCCATTCTGCAGTGGCTGTGTAATTGGCTGTGACTCTCCTGATATCTGTGTAATCTCCACAATTACCATAAAACAGTAGATGCTTCATGAGGCAAAATGTAATGGGATAGGATGTGGAGCATCTCTTTTGAGGAGCTTGTTTGGCTGGTGCCTGTCAGGATCCTCTGCTTCAGCCACTTTCAGCAATCCCAAAGCAAGGTGTGTCAGCCCCTGTTGTGGTTTGTAAACACCACTGTCCATCCTTGGATATTTTATAACTCTGGAGCAATTTGTCAGGTTTTCTCCTTAAAACACCTTATCTTGGCTTAGGCTGCCTCTGATATGTGGGTTTTTTTCTCTGTTTCAGTTGATTGGCATCATTCTTGCCTGCTGCCTGTCCCGGTACATCACAAACAATCAGTATGAGATGGTGTAACTGGCCCCCAGCACGCTGTGCCTTGGCTGAGTATGTCTGTAAGCTTAGTGGGCTGTCTCTGCACCCCTGGCTGCTGCCTGGTCACCCCTGGGATGGGGCCACCATGTGTGTGGGTTGTGCTTAGAGGGCACCTGCAAGACCGTGTCTCCTGTGTATAAATCCATCCTGTCTGTTAACTCTTTGCTGTTGTGCATTGCAGGGAATGCTCTCCATGGCTGGGGAGGATGCCTCCACCTCCAGTTTTTCTCTGGATGCCGTGCTGTGAAATCTTGCTTTAAACTGACTGATCTTCTTCTCAACTAGCTCATAGAAACGAGCGCAGCAGCTGTCCTGGTGCGCTCAGGGACTTGTCCTGACACTACTCTGCTGTGCCACCACCTGGGATAATTAGTGTAGCTGCAGTGGCTACAGCCAGCACATTCCTCTGGGCACTGCAGCCCCCAGCTCTTTCCTGGGCAGTGCAGAGTGCCATGTTGAACCCACTGTGCTGGGGGCCTTGTGGGACTCCCAGTGCTCATCTTCAGTGCCTTCATTGGGAAAGTGATGCTTCCCCTCCCCTCCGGCAGCCCCTTGACATCCCCTCGCTCTCCAGACGTGGTTGCTCTCGAGATGGGGCTGTTGCCCCATTAAAACATGGCCCTGCCTGCCTGAAGCCTTGGCTCAGCCAGGTCTTGGCTTGTTGCCAAGCTCTCTCATCCCTACCCTGGGTTTTATATACTTTTTTATAGTTGTACTTCTTGAAGTACAAGCTGTAGTGGTTCTTTGTAAGCTGTAGCGAGATTTGGTGATGTAGCTCCTGGTGCCTTTTATTTGGTAGGTGTCCTTGCACCGAGTCAGCTGTGACTTGATTGTCAGTATTATATGCTGCTTCAACTCATTTTATGTATTGACTAGAACTCTTTTGTCCTGAGACACAATAAATATTAAGATATTTTACTCTGTGAAACCTCCTTGATTTTCTTTCATGTCCTGGAAATTGCTCTGCTTGAAGAGCAGCAAGCCCTCCTGGGGGTGACCTGCTCACCTCAGGCCAGGCAGGAACCTCTGGCCATTGCAGTTCACATTCCTCCAACGTGCACTGGTGCACTTGTGCTTGCAAATAACTTCTGTAATTGAATTTTCTTCATAGCAGAGGTTGTGTAACAGTGCTGAAGCAGAAGGCCTGGAGCATCCCAGTGCAGGAGCCAGGTGGGTAAGTTCAGCCCAGTGCAAGCACGTGCATCCTTGGCTGGCTGCTGTCTTGGAGCAAAGGGCAGGGCAGCATGGGGCAGTCCCCAGCTGCTCCCAAGGGCAAGAAATGTGGATTTAAACCTTTATGTTAATTGTTACTGCTCTTCTTTGGGCTGTTTTATCAGCAAGCCTTTTTCTTACTGAGTCTGATGCCATGGTGATGTGGTGAAATTCTGCTCTGCCAGGCTTGGGGGATTTTCAGGTTTTGAGCAACAAACTCAAATGAGCCATGTTCAACTGGATGTGAGGCTGCCTGTCCTGTTCCTGGGGAGGAGGCAGGTATAAACGGAGCAGTGAAGCCATGAGCAGCAGTGGTGGCCCTTTGCCAGTGTCACCACTGTGGCAAATGCAGTCTTGGTGCTGGGTGAGCTGTCCCAGCCCTGCCACCCCATGGTGCGGACAATGACCTGGTATGGGTCAGCCTCGGTGCTGATGGAGGAACCTGGAGGGGAACACCTGAAATCCCTGTGTTGCGTTTAGCCCAGGTGAGTAAATCAGACTGTTGTCATCTTCTGGAAGGCTGAAAGCCTCCTGGCTTGGGATGGCAAGGCAGAGTGTGTCAGAGCACGGAAACTGGGCTGGAGGTTGGCTGACGGCAATTAATGGATGGTTGGAGACAGGGCAAGGACACATGAGAAGCAGGGACATATTTGGATAAACCCATCCTCATCTGAAAGCCTGCACAGAGGGAAGGACCCTGCCCTGGCTTGTGCCGTGCCTCCACAAGCAGATCCCTTCCCAGGGTGGCTGGAGGAGATGATGCCAGGTGGACAGGGATAGTGCCAGCAGAGGGTGACACGGAGAGCCTGGAGGTTTCCAAAGTGCTGCAGGAAAACCTGTGCCAAACTGGGGAGTGTGGAGGCTTGTCCAACCTGCTCATCCCCATGGGCAGTGGCAGCACTGTGGCCATCAGAGTGTGCAGATCATACCTGGTTGAATAGCACCTACACAGACAACTCACTTTAATCTGGAGAGATGTCCCGGAGGAACAGGCATGTGCTGGGCGAGGTGCCAGGCAGACTTGGGACACTGCTGTTCTGGCAAAGGCATTGAATGCACTTTGGTCGCCCTTCTGGATGTGCTGAGCAGGATCAGAGGCATTGCTGCCTGGCCTCAGGGCTCTGGTTTCTTGCAGCAGCTGTGACTGGGTGGGTTTTACGCATCGGTCGCTGTGTTTGAACCTCCCCTCTCAGGGGAATAAATATCACAGGGAATTTGTCAGAAACGCTTTGTGTCCCCAAGGCTGGTTTGTGTCCCTTGGGATGCCATGTGGGGAGTTCTGCTGCACTGTGCTCCCAGTGTTTTAACCACATTATCAGCACAGCCATGAACGTAGATGAGGGGAACTGTCCTTAAAACATGCTTATGTCCCCATGGGAGCCGGAGGGATGCAAGGAGGGTCTGACAGCCCTGGGAACACCACAGCTGGCACCTGGCACAGTGGCAGTGAGCAGATTCTGACCTCTCCTCCCTCCTCTAAATGTACATTCTGGCCATGGCAGCGTGTGCTCCCTTGGTGACACAGAGTTTTGGCCGGTGACAAGTGTGGGATGTCAGAGCTCCTTGGCAGCAGCTGGGTCCATGGGATGACAGCTTGAACCTGGGTCTGTGCCCCGAGGCTGTGGGCAGAGAAAGGTTGCACAGGGGTGCACAGGGGTTTTGGTGTTAGCCCTCAGCACTGCTGCAGGCAGTGTCCTGCTCAGGGCAGCTGCAGCGTCAAGGACTTATTTCTCTCCCCTGAGCTCAGGTTTTGCCCATCTGCTTGTGGCAGGGCTGGAGACAACTGGTGGCACTTGGGGTCCTTCACACCTCTGCTACGTCTGACTTGGCTCCTCAGGGAACCCCTTGTGCCAGCTCCTGCCTCTGCCTGTGCTGACACAACTCCACAGGGGACTGGTGGCACCCCTGAGCTGTCAGTAACAACTACTGAACACATCAGAACATGCTGGAACAGCGGGTCAGGACATGCTGAACAGCTACCAGTGCCATCAAGGAGCAAATTAGGGACCTCTGCACGTTTCCAGTGAGGCGAGTGCTGGCAGTCCCAGTACCTGAGTTATGGATGCTCGTGACAAGGCAGCCAAGCAATTAGATCACTTCTCAGACCCATTAAGCATCAGACTGAGACTAAACGACTTTCCATTTTCTTTGCAATCGCTCATACAAGACATTTATTGTTTGCCTCTTGCTGCTCACCGTGGCAGCGATGCACTCTAGTGTGGCCTCCCCCCAGCCCCGTGGGAGCAGCGCAGGATGCCGGGGGACACACACGGTGAGGGGGCTGCAGTCGGCAGGTTTGCACCTCACTGGACATCAAACGGGTAGTAACCTGCGTGTTGGCTCTGTCAGGATGCACTGGGATGGGTGGTGACGTGGCAGGGGGGCACAGGGTGGCACCAGAGTGGTGGGTGCTACACCCTGCCCAGCATCCGCGCAATCCACCAGTTGCAGGGCATGATGATCCGGCAGATGACCCTCCCGCCCTGGTAGCAGTAGGGGTAGGGGTAGTAGCCCAGGAGGGGCTCGCAGACCCGCCGGCAGTAGCGGTTGGCACGGCGGCACTGGGCACAGCAGTAGCCTCGCTCGTCCCACAGGGGATGGAACTCCAACCCATTCTCTGACTGCAGGGAAGAGACAGAATCAGTGCAGTGAGGGTAGTGTGTGGCCAGGAGTGTGTCACCCCAGGAGATGGACAGGTTATCCCAGGAGGCAGCCTGGGCACCGCAGAGGTGTGAGCAGAGCACCCCAGGAACATGGAGAGGGCACCCTAAGGGCATGGACAGGGCATTCCAGCAGCATGGGCAGGACATCCCAAGGAGCACAGCCAGGACATTCTGGGACCATTGTCAGAATACCCCAGGACTGTGGCCAGGGCACCCCAGGAGCATGACCAGACACCCCAGAGCATGGCCAGGGTACCCCAGGGTGTGATTCTCGCACTCACATAGTCATTGACAGGCAGGTCCTCCTCGGTGAGCTGCCGCGCCCGACGCTTGGGCCCCAGCTGTGCATCCTTCTCCACCTCGTGTTTGCTCCCCCCATCCAGCCAGCTCTGCTTGTCTATGAGCAGCTCAGGGTCTTCTTCTTCTGTTCCTTCAAGGCTGGCCAGCTCAGGTGCTACAGGAAGAGCCCAAATGTTGCTGTCAACAACCACAAAGCAGGGGGACAAAAGCAGCAGCAAAAATTAATGTCTCCATCAAAAGTTGGTGCCAAGGTACAGGAAAGGCCCACCATCAAACCAGTACTGCATTGCCTCCTGCTCTCAGGCAGCCTAGGAAACGGGCTGTAGGAGACAATGACCCATGCCCATGGGTGATGGGTGTCCATGGGTGCTGCTGGAATCTCCTGCATGGGGCTGTGGGTGTGTAGAAGCACATCCTCATGGTGGGCTCTGCTGCAGTGGGGTGGGTTTGCAGACCCCCAGAAAAGCGACACGATTTGGGACAGCTTATGCCCAGTTACAGTACTTATAGCTCAAGACCCACAGCAGCACTGATTTCCTTTGCTGGGGGAGATGCCAGGCAGCCCTGGGACACTGCTGTCCTGGCAAAGGCTTTGGAAGGACCTTGGTGACCCAGCTGGACCCACAGACCTGGGACACAAGCACCACTGCAGATGAGGTCTAGCAGCAGGGACGAGAAAGCAGGAGGAGGACAACAGTCAAGAATAGCAGCCTCCCTCTGCATCAGGGATCTCTGATGCCCACCTACCCTCAGGCCCACTGATGGCCATGAGCTGGCTGGACCCTGTGGGGGATGCGATGTGGCTCTGTGGCTGCAGAGCAGAGGGAGTTTTCTCAGTAGGAATTTTTAAACTAGCTCGTTCAGCTGGAAGTGGGTTAGAGAGAGCGGGTAATTACACCGGCAGATCTCAGAGGCCACAGCCTCTGTGAGGGCTGTGTAGTGAGCAGCTGGAGGTGGCAACCCCGCCGTGTGATTTAGATGCAGATGTCTGCTCGCACTCTGATGTTCATGCGGTGACGAGAATTTAGGCGTCCCAGTTTCCAGCTGTGCTGGTTTCTTTGCAGGTACAAAGGACTGGCTTTTTCCTTGTTATGAGGAGGGTGGCCACTCTGCAAAGTGCAGGGCAGTGGGGAGCCAGCAGAGACAAGTACTTTGCAGAGAGAAACTTCAGCCCTTGCTGTTACATTGGCCATGATCTCCTGTGTGTTCATGTCTGAGATGTATGAGGAGGCTGTGAAAATGGGTTCCCACCATGTCAGAGCAGGGGCATGGCAGTGGGGCCATGGATGTGTGACAGGCCTGCTCCCAGCGAGGGGGCTCATGAATACCTTGAGGAGGAGACGGCTCCTTGTACCTGCTATTGGTGTGGGGTGGATCCAGAAGATGGTCACGTTTCTGCAGATGTCAAAAATTTTGGAGCTCTTCAGGAACTCTTTGTTCTGAATGGGCTTTTCCCCAGGCACCCAGACAATGGACTGCTCAAAGTAAGTGGTGGTGATTTCTTCCCCCTGGAAGAAGAGCAAGATTTGACCCTGGCATGGTCACCCACAGGCTTTCTCCCCCACAGGCTACTTCTCCTTCCCTTGGATTACTCAGAGGCACCTCTCCCCTCCCAGAGAGCATCTGGACTTTATCAGCCTTGGCTCATGGTGCTCGCTGGGTGCACACAAAGTACCCAGCAGGTCCTCACATAGGGGGACCCATCACAAGCCCTGTATTTCCTGTCCACCTTCAGTCAACAGCTACTCTGCTCTCTCCTCCCTTAGTTCATCATCAAAGAGCCTTCTCCTGTGCAGTCCCCACCATCTGGAAGAGCCTTCTGGAGCACCCCAACTAATTTAAAACTCAAGATTAAAACATCTCATCTCTGCTTTGCTCTTAGTACTTAATTCCTCTCTCCTTCTGCTACTGATTTTGTGATCGAACACTTTAATTTATTCCTCACAGAAATTCTTTGCACGGCTGTATTCTGTAATTTATACCACATGTCTCTGCCGTTGCATTAGACCATGGTGTGTTTTGGCAGTCACTTAGGGAGAGAGATATATAAAGATTATTAGATGGGTCTGTGCTGAGCTCTCTGCCAAGGCAACATTGTCTATGTTGGTGGTGGTAGCCCATAGAGCAAGCTGGCAAAAGGCATTTTTCTCTTCAGAAGGTGTCTGGATCTGTATATCTCTTTTATAGTTTTTTCCTTATGGCTTTGGGAAGACACAGGAAGGAGCCAACACAACCTGATCCAGTCTGGGTTGTTTTGGAGTCTCTGGTAGAAGCTGTGGGGTTGGGGCGGTGCTGCTTGCAGGACCTGGCAGCATGCAGGCTCTGAGAAGAGATGACTAGAGCTTAAATCTACATTTATCTCATTGGGTTTTACATTTCAGCTCTCTACCCGGGGCGATGTTCTGCTAAAGCCTGGAAAGTCATATCCCTTTTACGATGGTAACTGAAAAGATCTATTAGCTTCTTAGGGCATAATCAAAGAATCGGTGTCTGGGAATTTGGGTCATGATTCAGGGAAATGTTTCTGCCCACGCTTCATTTCAAACATGTGTCCTGCTGGTGTTTTATCTGCAGTGGCTTCCTTGAGGGGGGATTCAATCTGCTAACACCTGTCGTTTCTGTAATGGAGAGGCAGGAAGGCTGTGCCACCACTGGGGCCTTGGGGATGGGGAGGGGGACAGGGGACAACTGCTGTCAAGGGACTGAGCCATCACTCCAGGACAGGCTGTCAGAGAGGGGTTAAATTATGGAGTCCAGCACTTCATTCCATGCAGCATGCTAAACATGAGGCTCCTTGCAGCAGGATGCAGTAGGCAAAAGCTAAATGGATGCAGGAGGCAATCAGGCATATCAGTGGGAGGATAGTCCATGCACCAGAGAATGGCCCCAGCCTGATTCTTCCCACCTCTTGGATCTGTATGCCAAGGGCTTTCTCAAATCGCATTTCTTAAAAGTGTCTGCTCTTTAAAAACCCTTACTTCTGCCTCATTCTCCTTGAGAACATAAGGTTCAAATCTTGGAGAAAACAATTTGATTGACTTTTTGGTGCCTGCTAATCCTAAGCTGCCTTGCGACCTTTTGACTACAACAGGATTATTGTTCTTGATCTCCGGTATTGTGCTGAGAGGTTTTTGTCTGTCGCTGTCTAATCCCGTCTCTTTTCACTTGTTTTTATAAGCAATCCTCTGAAATAAGAGCATTTTATGAAGCGATCACAACTCATTATTTCTTTATTGCAGCATTTCTGAGAAGGCTGGAGCAGATGGGAGGGCGGTGGGAATGGTGGCTACTCTCCTATGCCAGGGAGAGGAGTGGGTTTTGCTGGGGGCAGAGGTGCCCCGTTTTATTCACCTACCTCAAGCTCGGGGATCTTGGCCTCTGTTGTCTCAGGTAGGACTTTGGTCTGAGTTTTGATGAAACATTTTTGAAGTCCCACAAAGAAGATGCCGGTTATTCCCTACAGGATCAAAACAAACACTCAAAAAGCAGTCAGGGCAAAGAGGAGGATGCATAACCCATTGTACAGAGGGTACAGCTGGAGGAGGGCTTAGTTGTAATTTTTCTGTTGATGTTTTTGTGCCAGCTCTGTTCAGCAGTGGTGCTAAGATGCACTAACAGGTTCTCCTAAAGGATGTTGCATTTTATGGTTTGGGAGAACTGGGATTTTTACAAATATTTTAAACCAGGTAGTCATAAAATTTTACTTCTCTCCCCTTCTCCTTATAACTATCATGAGCTCTCATTATCATAAATAAAAATATGCAGAATAACATCTGACTGTTATGGTTATATGAACATTGAGCCCCCAGTTCCTGATAGGCTATTAGCTCAAAATTTTGCCATATGTCACTGCACAGGGTATTTCCCCACAAATTTTAATTAGGTTTCAGAGAAAGCCTACAATAGTGTCATGAGGTTTTAATGCTCTCCAGACAGATGAATGTACTGGGCTTGGATAGACTGATGATGATTGTGTTCCTTTGCAAGGGTAAATCCAATAACTAGGTCTCGTTAGAAGATGTATTTCACTAGAACTGAACCACGCCACTATAAAATACCAGTGGAAGGTTATGCAGATACACATCTCCTTTCCTTTGAGAGCATCCCCAGAGAGTCTGAGCATTGCTCTTCCTGATGCAGGAGCAAATAGTCCTGGGACTTGCTTCAGCCACTCCACAGTGCCCTAAATGATCCCATCAATCCTGCTGAAAGATTGCAAGGTCTCAGGGACCAACTGCCACACTCACGTTTTTGAAGTCATGGATCTCCAGGATTTCCTCACTGCCGTTCCCACTGCTGAAGGTCTCTGTCCTGGCCAGTGGGTCAATCTCCATCACAATCTTCTTCTTCTCACCATTGTTAAAGAATGTGTGTTCCATATCATAAACCTGTAAGGGGCAAAGTCACACAGGGGTCAGCTTAGCACCCACCCTGGCTTCACACCATGATCACTGGGGATCCTGTCATGGGAATGGCTGCTTCCTCACATGCTGGCTCTGAGCCAAAGCAACCCTCTGGATAGCACAAGGAGAGGCAGCTCACAGGTGCCAGGACTCAGCAGAAGGGCAGGATGCAGCCAGGATGAGGGGCAACTTATCTGTCAAGCCTGAGATGTGTGTCAAACGTAGGAGAAGATACTCGTCCCACACTTGCACCAGGAGCTTTGCCACAGCTCAGCCTTTGCTGACACTTTCTGTAGCAGGAGCCTGGTTACATTCCAGGCTGGACTGAAGTCCTGAATCCAAGGGGACCTCATTTCCCTTCTCCTTGACCTGCTTGCTCCATCACCCTCAACCTGTATTTCTTGCTCCATCATTGAATCTCTGTCTTGCTTACTCCACCACTGTGTCCCCAGCTCACTTCCTGCGCCTTCTGTTTTTCCTGGAAAGGCAGAGGTAAGAGCCTCTCTCTGCCTGGAGGAGATCAAGGATTGCCTGTGGATCAAAGACCTCCTCGAGGGCTGCTGAAGAGCTTCAGGGCGTAGCAGGCGGCTTCCCGGCAGCACTCATCCCCACAGGGACCCGGGGTGAGCAGCACCAGAGGGAGCAGCCCTCTCCTCCTCACAGGTGCTCGCCGCACTCAGCCAGCCCAGCAGCCCTCCAGTCTCTGTGAATGCCTGACCCTTAAAGGATAAGTAGTGGCAGATGCTATTTGCAGCACAAAAATGATCCTGCTGGCGCAGCGAGAGCTGGTGAGCCTTGGGGAGTCTCATTTCCCAAATCAAACGGTGCTGTGTGGAAGCAGAAGGGCTTGTGCAAAACCCCTCAAGTCCACTGGGCAGGGAGGAGGGATGGAGGGATGGGACAGCCCTGTTCATCCCCTGGCATGGCCATGGAGACAGGGGAGGAGCACCCTGGCCCCACTGGTGTGGGGCAGGGGCTCTGCCTTCAGTGTCAACCCAAACCCCCTTTCATAGTCTTGTGCTCCCTGCACATCTCCCCCCATTGGGAGGTTCACAGTCTCTTAGCAATGTTTCCAGCATCAGTATTTCCCATTTTGCATTCACCTGGGAGCAGAACTGGCTGTGCAGGTGGGAACTGCTGGTTGTCTTCACCCCTGTTTAAAGGTTAGAGGAGCAATGTGCACCCTGGCAGCCATGAGCATCTCCTGTTGGTCTGCAGGAAGCTTTTATAAGGATATATAGCTCTCAATGGATTTTATGATATGGTAAAATGTCTGAAGCCTAAAATGGTTGTAAGACTGCTGGCTTTGACTGACAAAATGCTCACAGTGCCATAAATCTTTTCTAGGAGGGCAGGATCCCAGGTGGCACCTTACTTTCGAGTGCCTCTCCATTTACAAAGAATTACTTTGGCCAGCACAGCGTCCAGCTAACCCACTTGGGCTTTGCCAACTCTGTGCTGTTCGGAGAGCTGTGAGATGTTTTATAGGGCTCAAAATGACACTTTCTGGTGAACTGTTGAAATATATCCCCCTGTGAGGCTGCGATGAACCCCTTGTTAGCTAAATCATCTCCTCTGCTCGCTGGCTGCGGCGGCCGACGTGGATGCTGCCATGAACAGGGCAGAGCCACATCCAAGTCCACCCCCTGGAGGAACAACTCTTCTTTTAAGATTTTTTTTTTCCACTCTCTGGTTACATTAAAGGAGCTCAGAGGGTTTCTTGATCTTTAAAGAGTTTAATTCCCCTTGGTTTATATTTTCTGAGTATTAGGAACTTCCAACTTCCCTCATCCTGCTTTTCCTCAAGGGGTCCTGGGCCAGCTGGAGAAGACACTGCTCTGTATCCAGAGGGACACAGCTGTGCAGGACTCTGGGAGTCTCAGTGTGGATCTCCACTGCAGGAACATCTCTGTTTTCCTGTGACCTCCTGCTCCACTTGTCTGCCCATCAGATGTTGGGGCGGGCTGGATGGACTCCGTCTTCTGCCAGTGCTCACTGGTGAGGATGCCAAGGGCTGGTGATCTGGATATCCTTTCTGAGGCTGTGGCAATGTCTCTGTGCTGCTGGCTTGGAGAAATCCTCCCTTCCAGGAGTTAACAGTCTCTTCCCCTTATGGCTGGCATGACCCCTGTTTTTCTAGGAACAGTAGACACTTTATAACCATCTTGGCAGGATCCTGGAGACACATATGGCTTTTATTGCTTTTTCTTTTATTTTGAGGGGTATTTATTTCTGTTTGTTGATAAGAAGACAAAGTTTCCAGCAAGCAGGGTGCTTCCTCTGCCCAGCAGGAGGGCAGCCTGGCTGGGCTGGAGCAGCTCCAGCACGGGGCAGGGAAGAGAGAGGAGATGCCAGTGTGGGAAAGAGGCTGCCTTGGCTTCATGCAGGAATTTTGGAGATGTTCTTGAGAGTTGTCAAAACCCGCTGGCGCCAGGGTGCAAAATGGGACCTCCTGGATGAACGTGGAAATTCAAAGGAAAGGAAAATGAGGGGTACTGGGCAGGCTGTTGGCTTCAAGGTTAAGCAGTGTACTTCGGGTTTGGGATTAAAAAAGGATTTTGACAGAATTGTCAGGATGCTTGGCAGCAGCGGGCAGAGACGAATGGGAGATGCACAGTCCTGTTGCCACCCTGACACGCTCGGCACTTACAGCAGTGTCCGTCTGGAGCTGGGAATAAACGAGCCCAATCCAGTTAGCAGGAGCTCCTCCAGAAGCTAATTCGTCTCACCGTCCCCTCACATTGCAGACACATTAAAGTAAGAAATATAATCCATGACAATCAATCACCACTGCGTCCTGGCTTTCTCTGCTCTTTATGCGGTGGCATAATGACTTTTCCACCGGTTTCTGGCAAGATAATTGAAATGAAATGGAAAATATTTTCTTACTTGTCATAAAATTTGCTGCCGGTGAAATAAGAGTAACTTTAACTCTTCGTGGTGTAGCTCCCATCCCCTGTAATTGTCAACTGGGGAAAGAATGCGGTGACAGGGAAAAACCCAGCCTGTATAAAGTAAAAGCTAGTTATGAATAATACAGAGATTTTTTAAAGTCTCATGAATACTTGTGGTCTGAGAAAATGCATTTTGTGAAGTTGCTTGGGTTTTGGGGAGTAGTTAAAAGTTTCAGCGAGTTAAGGGGAAGGGGACAGATCTGTCTGGGGAAGCAAGGCTTTGAAAGGCTGGATCAAAGAGTTTCTACTTACTTTTCTGGGTGTTGGGTTCCAGAGGTATTTGACACCAAAAAATATCAGAATAAGAGAAAGGAGCAGCACGCTGAGGAGCAATCCACAGAGCTGGTACCTGGGGCAGCTCTTCTTCTGCGGCTTGGCTGCTTCTGCCTAATGAATGACAAAACAGTGATAGCCAAGGTGCGCTGAGGTGTCGAGGAGGGAGGAGGACACATATGAGGAGGAGCACATCTATGGTGCTGTAGAGATGCAGGGTGGCAAGGCAAGCCATGAACTTACATCCAGAAAGCGGCAGTGCTCCGGGCTCGCCCGAGCCGTCCCTCCCATGGTCTCCTCCGTGTGCGAGGACGCCAGCCCGCTCCGAGGTGGAGTTAGAGAGGCTCTGGCTGCACACGCGGTGGGAAGGCTGGGTCACAGCCACCCCCATGGAGGTGCAGCCAGCTTTCCCCACAGCCCGCGGGGCCCCAGGAGCCCCCGCAGTGCTCCTGTCTGCAGGGTGCAAGCCATTCCCACGCTGCTGGAGACGAGCCCACATGAAGCCTCACAGCACGATGTCTGTCACACATGTCCAGGGCCACATTTTTTGTTTAATCTCTGCTTCTGCCCTATATTTTTGCCCATGCACCAACAGCTGGAGGTGCCCAGGCTGTGCAAATGCTGCCAGTGCCCCTGGAGCTTGGGGACATGGGCACTGCTGCAGTCGGGGGGCTGCTCACCTCTTTATGCATGTGAGGGGGCTCTGCAAGAGGAGCAGCCTGGGGACTGCCAGTGGGGTCCCTCTGTGGCATGGGAACATGACAGAGGGAATGTGGGCGCAGGAGGGGGACATGGGCGTGGCTGGGGGGGCAAGTGTGTGTGGGCACGTGTGTATGAGCATGTGTGTGCAGGGACATGGCCACTGGTGTGCACGGGTGTGGATGTATATGCATCTCCGTGCACACAGCTGTGTGCGCGCAATGTGTTAGCATGACCATGGACATGGGTGTGCACGTACACATGTGTGCGGTGTGTGGGCGCTGTGAAGCCCGATCTCTCCCTGTGGAGGGCTCTGGCATCCCACGCCTGCCTTGTTCAGAGCCTTGCCCCAAAGTTGGCCTAGCCAGGAATTTCCTGACTAGTTTTTTTTCTTTATCTATGTTCAAAAATTTCCGCTTGTTGAAATCGTAGCATTTCTTCATGGAAGTGAACCCATCTTAAGAAAGGCTTTGAGAAATGCAGAATGAGGTTTCTAGTGTGAACAGGATGAGGCTCCCTGGTGTAGAAGAGCTGGCATGGACTCTTTTTCCAAGCTGTTTGCTCTAATAAAAACCCAGAGTGCATCATGCACTAATTAAAATTGCACTGAAAAAAAATCCACATTGAATTTTGCTCAGGATGAGAAATGGAGACAGAAATTGCTCTTAGCAGGTCCAGGCTGGCTTTTGAGAGCACTGGACATCATTGCCTGCAACCTGGGAGTAAATCCTGGAGGGACAGAAGTGGAGATGGTAAATAGTTCAGGGAGAGCATCGTGCACATGTGAGTGCTGGGGGTTATTCCCTGGTGTGTATCTGCTCCCTGCAAAGGGGTTCGGGCTCCCCGGCCCTGAAGCAGCAGGAGCTCCTCACCCCACAGCCCCTTGGCAGTGCAAGAGGTGTAAAGCACAGCAGGGGCATTTAATATTTGAGAAGCTGATAGCAGAAGGGAATCATATTGATGAGTTTATTTGGAGGAGAAAAAAATCCTTTTTTAATGGAAAGCGATCACAAGCAGCCTTTGAAAACATATGAGAGATTTTGGAAATCTAAATGCAGCAAATCTGTGCAGACACCAGGTTTGTCTGTCTCCACTTCTCACTAGAAAGTTCTACCTCGGAAGCTTTTGTTATTCACTAGAAACTGAAGTATTTGAAAATATTTTCTTTTCTTGTCAAAATTAGAGTTTCAGAGGGAAACTTTGGAACAGCTCTACTGAAAGATGGTTCTGATTACAGGAAAGAATTACAGCAGTGGCGCTAAACAGACGTAATTGATCAGCAGAGGAGGGATCTTCACCATATCCCCCACTCAAGGCACAGGAAACACTGCAAATACCACTCGTAAACTAAATTAGGCATTATTATTTTATTACTGTTGTAAGGTAAATGTCAAGCTTTTTAATGGCAATCACTGTAACTCCGTCAGGAGTCGGGTGTCTGAATTAGCTGGAAGAGGTGAGAACCTCCCAGGGCTGGGAGTTAATAAAACTCAATAAATATCACCAGTCCCTTCCAGCACTCGGAATGCCGGGGATGGAGCAGCCGAGGTAAGTGGTGGGGGAGTGGGCGGATCCTGCGGCTGGGCTGGGGATCTCGTTCTGCTGCAGCCTGCAAAATTGGGCAGTGCTGCCCAGGAGGGATGGGGGGCAATGGGAGTGAGCACATACAGTGCATACATACACATGCATACACACACACACACACACACACACACACACACACATGTGGAGCCCCAGAGCCAGCTCAGCCCTGCATATATCCTGGCCCCTTGCAGGGCAGGGAGCAGGATGAGATCCCTCCACACTGCTGCTCTCCATAGAGAGGATTATGAATACTCAACCTTGAATTGAGGGGGTTGACAGCAACCAAAACCCTGTGCAACCCCAAGTGCCCTCCCCTCAGCAGCTGTGGGTGTGCAACAGCACTGGATCCTGACAAGAAGACAGATAGTTGGGATGTAGAGAGTGACAGAAACTGCAGGATGACACTCATCAAGAGTGTTTCTATTTTCCCACCCATTTCTCAATACTAGCTCAGAGTTCAGGGTTTTAGAGGGAAAAGAAAAGTATTTTTTTAATGAAAAGACAATAATTTTGGGGAAAACCCCTCAATCTCTTTAAGATGACAATCAGATTCTCTATATAAAAAGCAGTTGTGATGAAAATCTCTCATCAGTGCCAATGAAGAGGGAACAATCACTAATTTTCCTTGAAGATAATGAGCACAAGTGCATATGACAGGGGAGAATTTAATCTGATGCAAACTGAGGAAGAGAAGCAATACTGATATTAATGTGTGACTAATTGATACCCAGAAGAACATTTGAAATGATTAAAAGGCATTTGATTTTTATACAGGACAATAAGAGGCTCATTGGCTATGACTGGTGCATCCTTTTAGTTTTCTACTCCTTGTTCCAATTTGCTAGTAAAAATCTATCATAGCTTGACTGCTGCATAAAATCTCTGTGCCTGGAAATGTTATACCAAGAAATTCGTCCTGGACAGCATGAACCATCGTACATGGTGTGAGCAGGGATGAGAAGCCTGGCAGAAATACAATAGGACCCCCAAACCACTAAAAAGCAGCTCCCCAAAGCAGTGGGACTTGAGTAGCAACTTCCAGCTGAAACCCCCTTGTGATTAATACTGTGCTCTTTGTTATAATGAAAAACCCATTAAGGTCAGTGGCAGCACCTCTGAGCAGCACTAAATTGGAATGATAGAGACAGTAAAGTTAAAAATGAGGCATAATATTAATGTGGATAGTGAATTAATTGGGCAATTCCATAGGCAGTAAGTAAATCATATAATTTACTGCAGGATGCTGCTCTCGCTGCTGGGTGGTGTGGTGACAGTGGTGACATCTGCTCCTGGGCAGAACCAGGGGAGAGACACAAAGTCTCAGCACCAGAGGGACCCTACTGTGTCCACCCCCACCAGCCTTTGCCCCTTCTTCTTGTCTTCCACTGGGGGGGTCTCTCAGTAGGGGAAATGCCTCTTGCTTTGCTTTTTTTAGGTGCTTCATCCCCAAAACACATCCAGAGGATGGGCTGACAGCTTGCCTGAGGTGCTGCATCTATGGTCCAAGGTGCCTGTCCCTTGATCCTCAGCTGTGGTTCAAGGTGTCTCTCCCCCTTTGCAGCTGCACCCATGAAGGTTTGAGCAAGCTGCCAGTAAGACTTTTGGAATGGCTGTTCCTCTGGTTTGGGTGGGTCTCTCAGGAAAGGCTTCCTCACCAACAGATGTGTAGTACCACCACCCTGGCCATCTCCTGCTGCTTCTCTGCCTTGGACTGGGACTAGTTGTGGGGGCAGACGGCAGGGATTTGCACCAGAATGAAGCATTTGTATACATATGGTTCAGGCTGCTGGCTCACTCTCCACTTCCAACATTCCAGACAGCAGAGAAAGGGAAAAAATCACATATAAAAGAATATTGCTCATTATCCAGTGCCTGATTACACAGAACTGTCTTTGCTTCAAACCATCCTGTTTTCGGTAACATTTGCCAGATGAGAGGACGAGTACCTCCTCTTATCAACCAGCCACATACAGCCTCAGCTCAAAGTTTCAGTAAGGGAGGTTTTGGTAATTGGCCTATTCATCATTCATTGTTTATCTTAAGTTCACATCGTCGTAGGGAACTCCAGAGACATCCTTGATTTAAGTTAAGAAACTTAATCATTATGATAAAACTGCTCAGGGACTTGGAGTGCGTGTTGGAGACATGCGTGGCCATGTGGCACTCCAGCAGCCTCTACTCACAGCAAATTATTCAAAACTGACAAAGCTTTTGCAGAGAAAAGAAAAAGATAAATTCGTGGTGGCCGTTCTGATGGAGGCTCTCAGAAAGTTATTACTGAAGGCACACGCTTCTCCTTGCTCACAGCCCATGAAAAATCCTGCTCCTCCGAGCTTGGGGGATGGCTGCCTCATTGCTGCTGTTGCGACTCCCTCGTCAACAGAAGTTATTAACAGCGCCGGAGAATTTTATCCAAATGCCAGTTTCATCTTGATAAATAACAATTTCATGTCTCTGTTCTACCAGATGACTACACGGTTTTATTTCAAACACTTAAACTCTTCCGAAATGCTTCCCCATTCTGTAGCAAGGCTCAGCCCAGCTACAGAATATGTGCTGAGCAGTTTTTATTTTCACCAGGCTTTGAATACCTGTAACGCAAAGACCAAACCCATAATCCTGCACTGTCGTAAGTCACTTTTCCCAATAAAGAGCTGCTTCCTACTGGGAGCGCTAAAATGTAATTGAAAGCTACGTGTGTGTTGGTGTCACACCGAAAAGCCCTTTGTTAAAAATAGTTTGAGGGTTGTTTAGCTCTGAAGGAATATTCTGCAGCTCCTCTAGGACATGCAAGAAAGGAAAGCAAGAATAGGATAACCTGGGAGCAATGGGTCAGTGTCTCCCCCCACCCTGCAGTGATGTCCTCCCGTTGCCCAAAACCACCACACATGGGTGTTCCTGAGATCCCTGTTCATGGAAGCAGACGGATGCTCGGAGTGGTGCCAATGCTCTGCTGGCAGCAGTTAATTGCCAGCCTGCTTCGTTAGAAGCTGGTAATTTTGTAATAACTGTGTCTGAGGTGCAGGAGAAGGAGGTGGATGAGGCCAAGCCAGTTCCTCGGAGAGGTGTAGGTGTGGTCCTGCAGGCCTGGGGGTCCGTTGCAGGGTGGAGGGATGCTCTGGGTCCCTCTGGCAGCAGCAGTAAGCTCATCAGCACATAGAGAGGCACTAGGTTCCCTTTGAGGGCCTGTCAGGTCAGTATCTCACGTCAGCTGAGAACTTCACAGTGGGAAATCTATAGGGAGAAGAAAAAAACTGGGTAAAAATTACTTCATTGCACTGGGATTGTGTGAAAAGAATAGATAGTTTATTATCACTGCTTATCAAACCTGAAATATTTAATATTAACATACTGAACATTTCCTGCTGAATCATTTCAGTATCACATAGGCTTCTGTCTTATTTTATTGTCACCTGATACACATATTAATGTTGTTTACTTACTAAAGCCAGTAAAGACAGGGTTGAAATTACTCCCAAATGCTACTAATCACAAAAAAATCCATTAAGCTAAAGAATTTCAACACGGTTAATTTTTCTTTGATTGTCATGAAATCTCTCATTGACGGCCTTTGCCATTAATTGTTCTGTGTTGCTGCAAGCACCATTTTCCCATGTCCTCTGAGACCACATGCAGCCTCAGCCCCATGATGGAAGGATGAATTTCCAGGTATCCTGGGTGTACTGGGTTTCCTGGGGAGATTCTAAGGCTCAGGAGATGGGGGTTTGCCTGGTCCTTTCCTAGTGATGTCTCCATGCAGCTTTACCTGTTTCTCCGTGCCTCCAGCTCTGCTGCTGCTTTTTTTCACAGCTCTCACACGTACAGTCAAACTGTTCACAGCCCCAGGGTCCTAAGCAGCTGTTTTAAAAATCAATAAAATACATAAAATGATCTAAAGTCAGCATGATTGCCCACCTCTGCCTCAAGTAGAAAAAAGTAGTGGAGAGCTGTGTAACTCCATGAGTTTTGGGGTTCATCAGCTGGTGCTGGCTCCCTTCTGAATGCTCACTGGAAGTCAGGGAGCCCTGGGGATCCCCAGGCTGGGGGACACTCCAGACAGCTTTGCTTCCACCTGGGGCATCAGGTGTTCCTCATGAGCAAACGAGGCTGGAGCCGATGCTGTTCAGCTGCCTGGGAGGGTATATAGGGGATGGGGTGGCTGCAAAGGGGTTTGAGTTGTGCTCTTGGCTAGCAGAGGTGGAGAGCTGCAGGACTCCCAGCAGCACCATGAGCACAGTGTGCTGAGGATCAGCATGAGGGAATTGGGAGGAATGCAGAAAAAAACAGGTAGGAAACAGAGCATAGAGAAGGCTCTGGTGCGTGCAGGTGAGATGGGATCTGTGAGGTCACGGCGGTGATGTGCACATTAACCGGCCCCATTCCTGTAGGGCAGCGGCACCAGGCTGGGCTGTGTGCCCGCGGGGCGAGGATGGCAAGGGACAGTCTCCTCCTCCTCCTCTGCAGCTCTCTCTCCGCCCCAGCCATGTGTGATCGCAGATGGGCTGTAAAGGGGGTGCAGAGGGGAGACGATGAGCATATTGTCGCTGCTGTACCGCGGCACACGCTGCTCGCCCGCCTGCGGCAGAGGGCTGGCTGCTGGGGCCATAGGCACAGCGCTCCTGCCGGGCTCCCCCTGTCTAACTTCGGGGGCAGCCGTGTCCTGAGGCTCCGGCCTGGCTGGTATGGGGCCAGAGGGTTCCCAGTGCTAGTCTAGTGGTGCAGTGAACTGCTGAGGGCTGTTCCAGGAGCTGACGTCCCACTGTGACTGGGAGTGCTGTCGAAAGCCGGCTGATTCAGCTGTTGTCCTGTTGGGAGGTGCCTGAGTCCAGGGGCACTGACCCTGGGTGAGGTTCTTCTACTGCTCATCCTGGGGTCTACAGGAGGGCTGGCTTACACCCCTGTGGTGCTGGGTCCCTGGAATTGTGCTTAGCTTCATTCTGTACCTCATGAGCTTGCTGTCTCCTTCCCCTGCAACCAAACTGGCTACAGCTCTGCTCTTCCCTTCACTCAGTGAGTCTTTGCCTTTGGGATCATGATCACGCACAGGTCTGCTGTGAGGGGTGTGTCTGTCCTTGCTTTCCACACAACATACCCATGAGGGTCTGCTCTGGGGGGCTCGGTTTCCTGTCACAGCCCAGCTGTGCCCCACAAAACCCACCTGCAGAGGACTGAGACAGCCCCTGTACCTTTGGAGCAGTCTGGGAACACAGAGAACATCTCCAGTGCTCTCTCTCAGATGACACCTCCCTCTGTCCTCTCTCCCTCCTGCTTTGATTTTTTTTTCCCTGACATTAAGGCTTGAGTCTCCATCTCCCCCTCATTCTCTCCTCCTGTTCTGCTCTCCCCTTGCTATACCTGGCAGGTTCTTTTTTCCTTCTTCCCTGCCACAGTGCTTCCCTTTCGTTGGATTTTTCTCTTCCTTTGCTTTGCTCCTGCTTTGTCTACCGGTTCCCGCTGCCTCCTCCTTGGTCTTTCCCTCTCCATGTCACCTGCCATGATCTTCTCTTCCCATTGCACCTCCAGCACCTCGCCCACTCTCCAGCTCTGCAGCAGGAGGGGCTGCAGCCCTTGGGAAGCAATGCACAGGCCCCAGCACTGGGATCTGCACCCCATGTTGGTCCCTGGTGAGGTCTTGGCTGGGAAGCAGAAATTCCCAGGAGAACCTGCTTTACTTTGTTGTCACCTACAGCGATTGGTTTACGCCTTTTTACAATTCTTTCTGTCCCGTGAGAAACCACTCACTGAAGAAAGCACATTTTTCTTGCTTGCTGGGAGTTCCTGTTTGTCATTTTTATAAATCAGTGTTTATTGGCCTAATTATTGTAAATGCAGAGCCCAATAAAGGTGACTGTGATTGCAATATCTGATAATGAATTTTATAACAAACCTGCTGAGCCTGAAAGCTGCCAGCAGGAAAGACATTATGTCAGGTTAATGACAGAGAGGAGAAATCCTCCTCGCTAAGCTTTTTTCCAAGGTGTGGAGGCTGCTGGGGGTTCTGCTGGGCTGGAGCAACTCAGGCTGGCTCTCCAATGCTGCACCCCAAAGCTTTTGGGGCTCCTTCACTGCTTGCTCAGCTTTGCCCTGGTGAGGGGATGCTTTGGCCTGTGAGGAGAGTCAGTGTGCAGACATTGGGCACCCAGAGGTGTTAATATCTCTTCTACTGCTCACCCAATCTGACTTAATCCCACCATGCAAATGCTGAACACGAGGCATAGGGAAAGCAGCTTAAACAGCACCTAAAGCTAGCTCAACTCCATAAATAGATTAATTAAAAAAAAAAAATCAATTTTGCTCTGCAGGGGTAAGGTTTTTCATGAAGATGCTGGTGCCTGACCTAACCTCATGCCCTTACAGGTGTCCTGGAGGGGGAAGAATTCCCTCTCTGCCCATACTTGGCCATGAGTGGGGCTGCCCCTCTGTCACCCCACCTTTTTCTACCCATGGTGTCTGCTGGGGTGGTGCATGTGAGGAGTCATTTTTCTGGGAAAAGCAATTCAGCTGCTGCAGGGCCCTGATGCTATGAGGGTGTTGGGGATTTGTGGGCTCCTTGTGTGTTGTCTAGACAGCCTGGTGTGATGGCACTGCAAGTGCTCCAGATCCACACAATGCTCAAGTGAGAAACCTGAGGCTATGCTGGTGTGTGCTGTCTGCCCTCTGCTCCACACACTGCCTGACATGGTGGCCCCAGGCTCATGCTTTCTCTTATGATGATCCAGAGAAGAGTCAATGGCAGCTGCCCATGTACCTACTCCCAGGGCATGGCTCTTTTACAGAGTTTGGACCTGGATTTGCAGTTCAAAGCTGTAAGTGTTGAGCTCTGGGCTTTTAGTCCATGCATGGCAGCTGTTGGCTCTGCTGAGCTCAGGTCTGCATGGCTCTGGATCTGTCTGATCTGAGAGCTGGCTCTGCCCTGCTGCTGGAAAAGGGATGACTTTCTAGACCTGGATTAGACCCAGAATCTAATCAGAGTGGCTTCATGAAACCTGGGCTTGGAGCATTTGATTTAGTTCACTTGCCTGCAGCAGGAATTGAGTACAAAAGGCAAAGAATAAAGACTAGAAGACAACATGTTTTCTCTTAAATAATGCAGAGAAACATGAAAGAGGAGGATGTACAAATGTGATTTAGTCCTTTGCCCCTATGTTATTTGCTGCTGCTCACCGGTGTATCCCAGCTGTGTCTGAGGGGGCCAAGGAAATTGCTTGCCCTCTGCAATATGTGATGCCCACTCTGAGCCTTCTCTCCCAAACTGTGAGCAAGGGGCTGGAGCTGCCTTTTCTTTTTGTCTTTAATATTTGGTTGGCAGCTGCTGTGTTTGATGCGACTCAATGTGAGAGCAAATTGGATTAACTGAAACATATTTACTGGGATAAGCAGGGAGGAAAAAAAAAAACCTGCACAGAGGTTGTTTGCAGAAACTGGTGTCTGCAGAGGTGGCTGAGTCCTCCAGGGGCTCCTGGTGAATGACAAAGCAAGACCCTGGGGTGGAAAGGGGGATGGGGGGCATTGAGAGGGTCACAAACCCATCATTAGGTGGTCCACCATGATCTTGCTGGCAGCAGTGTGACCCAGTGATTTATTGGTGTCACCCAACAAGTTTGCAAAAATACTTGTCTTTAGCAGCTTGCCTTTAGCTTCCAATAATGCAGTCAGTAAGAGGACATGGACACCTTGCAAAAATGCAGAGAAATCTGGGAGATGTTTGGATGGATGAGCACCAAGTACTGGGCTTATCACAGTGAACAAAGCAAGCAGTGGTTTGGTGTTCCTGAACAGAGTAACTTGTGTCTGCACCTGGAAATGACCCTCCTTTGCCCAGTAGGCAACAAGGCATGGAGAGATGCAGACAGAAGTCTTTGCTGCTGGAGGCAAAAGGTTGGGGCAGAAGGCTGGTGACTGTGATTTCCCTGCCTGCTGCTCAGCTTGATGCCAGGAGCACTGCCAGGACAATATCCTGCCCTGCTCCCTGCTCACTCCACAGAGCACGATTATTTCATTAATCTCATGTCATCTCCTCCTCAGTTGATCCAGCTGCAATATTGCAGAAATAACTTCCCGCTGCTCCCCGAGGAGGAGCAGACTTCAGAGGCCAGGAGAGTTCTTCCCTCTCCTCCCTGCTTGCTGTGGGCCCCAAAGCTGCCAGAAGGCTTGAAAGTCTTTGATTCCTTCTAACTCCTACAGTCAGGGATGCATTAAAAAGTGGTTCATGCAGAAAAAACCCCAACCAGTTATTATAATCATCAAACCCTTCAAAATCCCAGGGCAACTTAGCAAGGTCTAAATGAAGTCACGTCCCCATCCCAAACACCAAAATGTCACATTGCATTGGCTGGCATCGGCAGATGCTGTCAAGCAAGTGGTGTTGCAGATCATTCCCCATTCTCTTTGTGCACCCGGCTTCCTTGGATGCTCAGCTGGCTTCTCCCCTGGGTTACTTCTCAGACCACATGCTGCTCCCTCTGTGCGTGTCAGCCCCGTGTCATGGTCCCTCTGGCTCTTGCCAGGGCAGGCGTGTTCATGGGGTGTTGGTTTGTGCAGCCTCATTAGCTGCAGATAAATGAAGAGTCAGGTGAATTCTTACTCCGATTCTTAAAATGCTGTTTTAATGCATAATATATATCCGGGGGTAAATCTCTGTTTCTATTTAAATGTGGGGAAGAGTGTGCTGCTGAATTTTAAGTGCCTTATCACAGAAAACAATGGCTGTGCTGAGTGAGTGACATGTCTAATGAATATAGCAAGGGGAGCAGGGCTGGCACCGCCACCCCCTCGTGCTGGTGCAGCCTCCATTAGCTGCATGGGGGACGTTTTTCCCAAGCATAGTGGTGACAAATTATATGATCAATACAGACGTTGATCTGTGGTCTAATCTTACTTAGCCCCAGTAAGCCCGGGATTGATCCAGATCTAATCTTGCTTATCCTGGACAAACCGAGGAGCAGATCCAGATCCTAAGGTAATGCATCCTATGCAAATCCAGAATGGCTCTATCGATTGGCTGGCATTGTCGCTCTGGTTTCCCCTCGCTGCAGAGGGGTTTATCGGTGTTATCTGCCCCTTGATGTGTAACGCAATCAAAGCAGTTGATGAAACTTGATGAATCTTGATTAACTGTTGGCAGTGACTGCTGGGCGGCTCCGGCTGCAGGACTGTGGTGCCTGCTTAGCTGGGAAACCATGGGACTTCCTACGTAAGTGCAGTACAATAGAGGGAGGAGGTTAAGTGCTGGCTGCAAATCAAGGCACCCTCTGTTCTCATTTCACCTGAGCTCAGAGAGCTTTTCTTTGCTGCCGAAGGTGGTCTCAGAGTCACAGATGCCTGCAGAAGGTGCAGTCTGTGTTGATGAGACTCTTGTTCCCACCTAGAGTGCTCCTTGGTCTCCTCTCAGTCCTTGAAGGTCTCCACCTGTGACTTTAGTGAGCAGAAGGACTGTAACATCCAATGTTTCTCTGACTTTGCTGCATTGCCCTGCAAAGGCTGGTCCCTGCAGCCCATGGGATCCAGCATGCACAGGGCTGCTGCTCCTGTGAGTCAAGGGGCTTCTGCTGCAACACCTTCCTGTGACTCTAATAACTTCAGGAAGGAAAAAAAAAAAAGTAATTACCTTCTGGGTGGAATTTCTCCAGCCTTCACTCAGCCCACTGGGGAATTTGTCAGGAACACGGACTGCAGTTTTATTCAGTGATTCCTGAGTTATACCAGCACAGGGAAAATGGCACATCTTGCAACTTGATGTTTTTGTGATGTCTTTCTTTGCTCTCAGGTTTGAAAGAAAAATACCAGACCCCCAAAATCTCTCTTCAAAACATAAAACTTGCCCTTAGCTTAATTCAGTGGAGACCTGAGCAGCTGCTCCTGCATCTTGGAGAAAAAAGGCCTTGTGCTATTAACATGTCTAAAGAAATTGGATGTAGAAATATGAAGGTCCCTCGTCTTTTAAGAGCTGTACTCCATGCCTCTGGCTCCTGGCTTCTATGTGAGCTGTGCAGCACTGTGGGATGCAAATTGATTTCAGGAGCTGACCCTGCTGGACTGAAAAGGGGATGTTGTTCCCCTGCACCTTGAGACGAGCTGTTGGGAGGTGAGGAGAGGCTCTCTCCCATCCTACAGCTTTTACAGCCCCATGTAGGTGTATTGTCAGAGGCTGTGGGACTGAATCCTGGAGGCTTGGTGCCAGAGCTGAGCTACAGCTGTGTCTGCAGCCTGGACCCATATTTTTCAGAGTGCTTTGATCTGAAAAGTGCTTTAGCAGTGTAAATATAATGTAGAAGGTTCTCAAATGCCCCAGAAATGTTCTCCAAGAAAATATGCTGTCTTTCCCCCTCCTTTCCCTCAAACAGGAAATAATTCCAAATTCATCCAAATGTGCTTTTCTAATCAAAGGGGCCACTTTGTACTTCTGAATCCAAGGGGAGGGGATCGGAGCACGAATAAAACAAAACTCCTTCTCAGTGCAGCTTTTGTGAGACTGATCTCCTGTGGCTAAATCCATCTGTGTTTCTCCTTTGGCGAGAGCAGGAGGATCTTCCCACTGCAGCTGGGCACTTCACTTCAGAGGCTGAGCTGGTGCATGGGGAGGAGGATGAAGTGCTGGAGTAGCCCAGGTTTCTATGGCAGTGTGTGCAGCAGCCGCTCTCCTTATCTTTCCAACTTGATCGGGAGAAATTGCTTTTGTCAATTTTAATTTCAGCTGAGCTGAGCAGGATAAACAAAGGGAGGTGCAGGCGAAGCAGATGGTTTGTCACAGAGCACGGAGCAGTCAGGAAGACTGTGCAGCTTTTTATAGTGTATAATGGCCTTTCCTTGCATCTAGCTATCCATCACCATGTAATTCCCGAAATAAACTGGATTGTGCAATATATGTGAAGTATCCAAATGTCACAGCAGGTCTGGAATATTCAGCCCACAGAAGTTTTGGCAGAGATTGGGAGCATCCACACAAAGCTTTCTGCTGGTTGGTGTCAGCTCCTGGTTTGGAAAACCCCTGTGGTGTCTGCTCGCCCTGCAGCTGGGTCAATGAAGTTCTGCTAGATCTGGGTGAGACCTTCTTTTACAGCTTGGGAGATGTGGCACTGGTTCTTGGTGTAACTGGGTTTAATGGGGGGTTTGTATCTTACCCCACACTTCTCCCTTCTGATTACACTGACCAGGGGTCATGCAGACTTGGTGATTTCACCTTTCCCAGATCAAGAGGTAGCTGAAGAAGCAGGGGAAGGAGACATCTCATGGCCCTGCTCTGTATTTCCTTGCCTGTGTGGTAGTCTCACATTTACGGAGCTTTGTTACCCATGCAGGAATTCCTGGGAGGGTGGAGGATCTGTGCTTGGTCCCTACAATGACCTTCCACCTGGCCTTGGGTGCTCCCACCACAGGGAATGTTTTGGTCATGGGGTGTCCTCTCATGCTCTCCAGCTGCATTCACCTCTCCTCTGGCACTGGTTTTGTGGTGCCATCGTGACTGGAGGGTTGTGCCCTGTGGTGTCAACAGGGCTGGCAGGAGGTTGCCTGTGGCTGAGATGTCCCAAGGCTGCTCCTGTGGCACCGCGTCTGAACCAGCTGGGGAGATAGGATCTTTCCCAGGGCTGGTGCTCTTGGAGCATGGCACAGACTGGTGGATATTTGTTTCAATGAGAACCATGCCGGTGTTTGCAAACCCTTTTAAATTGCTCTCAGCAAGCGCTGCTACGTCTGGAGCAAAGTCTGCTTGCAGAAAATCCTGCGGAAAAAGGAGGTCGGGGGCGCGGCGGGAGGAGCCTGAATCCTTGCCAGGTTTCCGTCCCGCAGAGTCTGCCGGGGCCGGAGCAGGGATGTGCTGTGGGCAGGCAGTCCCCACTCTGGAACATCCCTATTAAATCATTCCTGTGCAATTTCAAATAATGAGCAAATATGAAGAAAATCAAAGTGTCTTTGAACTTCATTAATGAACAGAAAGAGGGCTAAATGTTTCCAATAAACTGTTTGCTGCAAATTTGCGGAATACCTAAGCCAGCTCTGTCCGTTCCAGCTCAGGTTCTGCAGTGCCCAAAGCCGTGAAAATCTGTGTGGGAATGATGAGAGCAGCCAGAGCTCCGTGGGCAGAGCTGCTGCTGGTGGCTGTGATTTCTGGAGATAGGCGACTTAGCCAAAATCCCAGCGAGTGTGTTCCACGTCCTGGTGCAAGCAGGAACATCCCTCTGGGGAGAGCAGCGGGGCGCAGCCCGTCGGTGCTGCTGGCCTTGACAGCACCTGGGAAAGGGAATATACAGTCCTGGGCTTGGAAGAAAACAGAGTTCAAAGGAGGCTCCCGGGGGAGAACCGGCTTGCATTAAAGAGGATGGTCTCCATGGTATTTGTGTGCACTGCAAGAGACCTGTTTTAGTATTTATTTCCCTTTATTTGTTGTTTTCAGGAGGCTGAGCAGTCGTGTTGCTGGCTATGTGGGGACCAACCCAATTGCCGGCCGTTCAGGCAGAGCCGGGGCGCCCAGCCCGGAGCAGCAGCGGGCTTTGTCTGCGAAGGCAGCCGGAATTTCAACGAGCTGTGTTTTCATTCTTCAAGGCTGGAAACCTGATCTCGGTCACGGGCTGGCTGCTCAGGCCTTCCTCTATGGACAGACAGACAAGGACATCCGAGCCCCACTGCCCGCACTCTCCCAGCTTAACGCAGGCTCGGAGTGCCCTGCGAGGGGCTGAGGTGGTGGCTCCCACCGGTGGCTGCCTCAATCGGGACCCTCTTGTCACTCAGTGCCAGCCCTGGCTCCACAGCGCCGTCAGCTGATTAGCTTGCTAATTAAAGTAAATCATCATGACAGGGTTGGGGTATATGTTAGTTCTCTAACGTGTGGGGTGTGTTTTACGTAGTGTTTCACGTAACTTTGACGTGTGCTCTCGGTTGTAATTGCGACTTTTCCTTTTGAAAGTGGTGCCTGCCTTAACTTTAATGGTTATTTATTCACTGTCTGCAGGAGAGCTCGGTGCCCTGGGTAACAGTCATGGCTCGGCTGCATGAGGGTCCTGGATGCTGTGTAGAGAACCAGGGAATCATACAAAGGCTTGGGCTGGAGAACAGCTCAGAAATCATGTCGTTCCAACCCCCTGCCATGGGCAGGGACACCTTCCATTAGATCATGTTGCCCACAGCCCCATCCTACGTGTCCTTGAACACTTTTGGGGATGAGGCATCTACAACTTCTCTGGGCAACGTCCCTCTCTTTAAAGAAATTCTTCCTTACATCTAATCTAAATCTCTCCTCTTATTTTAGACCCATTAGCCCTTGTTTTATCACTATCTGCCCACGGAAGAGGTGTGTCAGGAGGATGTGCATGCAGAGCTCCGTTGTGGGCAACTGCTTTCTCTGGGATCCCAGTGTGTTCCCAGTGGGTCCCCAGGCTGGGTCTCTGGTCCCAGCTCTGTACAGTGCCTGGGTATCTGTTCCCAGGCTGCTGCTGCCCACTGCTCTCACAGCTCTTTACTCAGAGCCAGGGCAATAGCAGTGGTGTATCTCCCCTCTTCAAAGACTGGCTGGCCACCTCCATGCAGCACACAGTGCTGCTCCTGAGCCTGTCACATGTTGGAGCAGGTCTTGCTTCAAAGGCAGCTCCTCCATCAGGTGCTGTGCCTCATCAAGTGCCCACCCCCCACCCCCGCTTTCAGACTGCAGAAATACAAAATTTCCCCAAAAGCTCTCAAACAGAAGACCAGTCCCTTGGTCTTGTTTACATCACCTGTAAACAAGATGAATCCAGAGAACAGATGCACCTTTTGCTGTTAATAGATTAAAATTATAGATGATCACAAAATAACAGTGTACAGAATAAATGCTTAACTGATGTAAATTACTTTTTCCTCTATTTCCTTCCATTAGCCACCAGCCATTTACTCCAGGCAGAGCTCTGTCCCTGGAAAACACCCAAGCTGGATGTGGAGCAGCAGGCTGGGTAAGTGCTGGGTAAGATAGCACTGCTGATGGACTGAGATGAGATGAAGTGTGAAAATCAGAGGGACTGGGAGATGGAGGATGTCATATTATCTCAATTTCTTGAAGAAAAAAAAAAAAAGTAAGAGAAGAAAGGCAGGAAGCTCTTCCTGCCTTATTTGTGGTCTTCTGTTCTGGATGTTGCTTGCTCCGGGACAGGATTTGGCCTGCAGAACAGTGAGGAAAGTTTGCAGCATTGGCAACAACACTGTGTGATTCAGGAATGAGCCCTTAAACAAGAACATTACTCATTTTACCAGGCACAGCTATCCATTATGGTTAATAAAACACTGCATAAGTGATTCTCAGCCTGATCCAAACAATATATCTTGTGGCCCAGCTGGGCTTACTTTTATCCTGAGCCTCACACTCAGGATATGTTGGCATCAGTAGACACTGAGATGTTAGTACCTGATGGCATGGGCGGCCAAGATCTGCCTCTCACTTTCCAAAGCGATGAGTGATGTGAGATGCTGGATAGGCATGGTTGCCACCTCCTGCTGTGTCCTTTTCTGAAGGAGAAGGGTCCATGTCAGCTGTGGTGGCACATTCTCCCAGTATTCTGAGGACAAGGCAGATCCATCCCAGTCTGGGCACCTTGCACACCTGCTCAGTGACAGGTGGGTGGACTCTTAAGGGAATGTGCTTCATACTTTTGCACTTCTGGAGATGCAGCTGCTGTTTTGGGTGCCCAGAGCATGGTGTCTCATTGCCCCAGAGCAAACAAGGTTTGCAGGCTGGGAAGGGGAGGAATACCAGTCTGTGCTGCAGAAGGAAGGCTTTGTCCCAGCACTCCTGTTGGAAAAGAGGCTGAGGAACTTGTTTGTGAAGGTGCACCTGATGCAGGGACAGTGATAATGCTGCTGTCACATGCTTGTGCTGTTCAGCAGCCTGCACTGTGAGAGGATTGAGCCAGGATCCCTGCCTGCACACTGCCCTTTGCATCCAGCATTCCATGTGCTCTGTGAGGCACTGGGAACAGTTTGAGGAGCGCTGGGGCAATGGCAGGAGCTGGTCCCTGCTGGGATGCTGTTACCCCACAAATAAGGAGCAAGCCCTTGCTCTGCAGTGTGCTGGTGGCTGGCTGAGTTGGGGGGGGGGGTCTCTGCTCCAGGCCATCCATCTGGCATCTTTTTGAGACGCTGCTCATTTTTTATACCATGCCAAAACAAGTCCTTGCAGACTATTAATCACTGGCTTGGAACAGCATCCACCCAGGTTCAGTTGTGATAAGATATGCCAGCCCTTGTCTGACATCATGTAGCCATTGCAAGAGGACATAATTACAATGATTGTTAGGCATTTTTCTAGCTTTTTCCCATTTCTCTTACAGGTAATGTTATGTGACGAGTTGTTTTCCTTGACATCCGCATCTCTGAGTGCTCAGCTCCAACACCGCTGGTATCCTGGCTGTGCTGCTGTGCAGGAACATCAGGCTCACTGCTGACAGCACAGGTGGGGTGCCATAACGTGAGAATCTCAGTTTTATGGGTGAAAACGACCCACGTGGCAATGCTGGGGGAGAGCTGGAGCTTTGAGAGGTGTATTCTGCAGTTTCCTTATGTCTGTAGTTAGAGAAGTGGCAGGGGCTGCTGGGGAGGAACAAAGCACACTGTGACCTGTGCCTGGACTGCTAATTGCCAGGTGTAGGATACAAGCAGGCAGTGTTTGAAATGTCAAAATGTGGGATGCTGCAAAGTCAGTACCAGTGAGGAACCAGAGCCAGATTCCCCAATGTGAGCACCTTTGTGGGATTGAGCTGGAGCCTGGTCCTGGCCCCGCAGCTGCTTCTCATCTGGTGCCACATGTCTCCATCGGCAGCTCTGGAGCTGGGGCAAGTTGCACCAGCTGAGGAATGCTGCTGAAATCTCCCAGCTGGCATTCAGTGCTGTGGCAGGAGGCTGTATATCCCAGAAATGTGTTCTCCTGCCTGTTGGCGTGCTCATCAGGAGGCTTGTAGCTCAGGGGTAAAGGCAGATGAATGTTTGGGAACTGTCAACATTCTGCCAGTGCCAGGTATCTAATTTGTGCTGGAAGATGGAAGAATTGCACTCTCTCTGACCCCTTGCATGGGGTCAGCAGCAGACAAAGCAGCATGCAGGAATAAAGGAGGAGACAAGTAGAAAGAGAAATGTAGAATAAGTGATTTAGTTGTGTTCATGACTGTTGTGAAAGATGGGATGGGCGTTGCTGGAGCAGCTGTGTGGAGTTGGCTAAGCTCTATGTGCTGTCTGTGAAGCTGTTCAGACTAGAGGCACTACACTTCTCTGTTTCACTAAATCACTGTCCTTCCCCAAGTGTCTTTAATCCCCGACCTTCACAATCTGTTTGTCCATGTGGGGACCCAGGGACTGAATTAAGATGTGCTATTTGTAAGCAGAGTAGAAAGAGCAGAGATTCTCCCATCACCTGGGATAACCTTCGCCAGCAGGCGGATCTCCTGCAGAGAGAGGTCTGGTTGCCTCTTAATTCATCCATGGCAGTGCTGCCTTGTAAACCCTGAGGCCGTCTGTTCTTCACCTGTGCGGGGAACAGCATGCATGGTTTGCAATCCAGGCAGGCATCCAAGGCGCCGTGCGGAAGGTCCACCACTGAGCTGCACTGCCGCGCTCCCCCGGCTCGGCTCCCGCATGTGCCAATTGCACACATTCCAATTTCCTTGTGCTTCATTTTCTACCCTCCCTCTTCTCTCCTCCTCGCTTTTAATCTTTGCTTAACTTGTTGTGCAGGCAATTGCATGGCATTTAGCGCGTGGTGATGTGTGTTTGGGGCCTGAGCTGGAAATACGGCTCATTATCTGGAGTGGATAATATTAAGCACTTCTCTCTGTTGGCCATTTGATCACAAGGTTATCCTGTTTGATGGTTTTATACCCTGGAATTGATTGCATGGGAAATATTTAGCCAGCATGGCTGGAACCTGTGTCTCCCCACAGGCTGCCAGATGCAGGTGAGCTACGGCACCATGAGGAGCCACTTGGGGGGTGGCCAGCAGCCCTTTTCTGACCCTCAGGTCAGCTTTTCTTGCAAGATATGGGATTAAATTAATCAAGCTGCACAGTGTTTTGGTGTGATCCTGCAGCAGCTGGTGGGGCACAGGCCAGTAAGATGGGGCAAAAGGCTGTATCACTTAGTACAGCCCTCTGAATCATGCTTCAGACCCTGAAGGCTCCAGGGAGATCTTAGAGCACTTTCCAGTACCTAAAAAAGGGGCTACAAGAGAGCTGGAGAGGGACTTTGGACAAAGACAGAGTGATAGGACAAGGGGAATGGATTCAAACTGACATAACGTAGGTTTAGATTAGATATTAGGATGAAATTCTTCCCTGTGAGGGTGGCACAGGTGGCCCAGGGAAGTTGTGGATGCCCTGTAAGTGTTCAAGGTATGGCTGGATGGGGCTGTGAGCAGTCTGGTCTAGTGGAAGGTGTCCTTGCCTGTGGCAGGGATGTTGGAAAGAGATGATCCTTAAGGTTCCTTCCAACCCAAACCATTCTGTGATGCTGGATGCCCTTGCAGGCTGCATGCAGGCTGCTGAGAGCCAACCACTTCCCAGCTTCTTGCTGTGCCCTGTGCTGCCTTTATTCACACAGGATGTGCCTGCTTGGCTCCTTGGGTACTTCCAGAAATTACCATCCAATTATTTCTCCCCTTTCCTGATGTTCTGCTGCCAGGCAGGCTCTGTAAATCGGGAGTGGGTCCAGCGGGCTTCCTCTGGACCGACACCAGTGTTGGAGCAGAGAATTAGCCCTGCACCTGTCACTTTTTTAATATAGGCTTTAAATCTGATTATAACTGCCTGTCTGGCTCTGCATTATGTGCTTCATGATTATTCAGCATTATGTAATCTTTGATAAAAGATGCTGCATCAGTAAAAGTGAATTAAACTATTGAGTGATAGGAGTTTATCGAATTCCTCGGAGTGATGTTGTCCTCTCTTTGGCACTTTAACCTCTCCCGTGGAAGGAGCGTGCCAGACGCTGCCCTTGCTAACAGCCAGGAAACCCTGCTGACTTGGGTGGAATTGCAGGAGTACAAATAAAGTTAGATTTCAGCTTAGAAAGACAGTTTTTTATAGTCTAAAGACTCAATATTTTACAGCAGTGGTCCCTTATCTGCATTATGTGCAAACTGCTAACAGAGTTATGCAGACAGATGTCTGCAAGTCCTGAAGATGCTCGATAAAGTTTGGCTCTCAGAGGGCTAATGGGCAGACCTGGCCAGGATCTCCTCACTCCAAACCCTCTTGAGAATGGGCACTGAATTCCCACAAGATGAAAGAAAAAAAATGTGTTTAATTCTAGGCTGATTTTTTTGTCTTATTTTCCAAACATCCCTCTAAATATAAAATCTTGTAGTTTTCTCCAGTTAGGGCTTCCTTTTTTCCTCCCACAGTAGATGTCTGATGGCTGAATGGTCTAGGGATTTTGCTCTGAGTTTTCTTATTTCTTCATTTCCTTTTCCTACAGTACAGGGTTTTCNACATTGCTAGGGGAAAAAAAAAAGGCACAAACCTAAACTGTAACTCCTGACACCAGATGCTTTGAAAAGCTTTCAAGTTGTGCAGAACTGGGTAAGCAAAGAAAAGAAAAAATAAACCTACATCATTTATTTTACTTCACCTAGTAGCTAAAAGGAAAAGGTGCTGGAAAGGGGAAAAAAACACTTCAGAAATGTGAAATTAAAAGAAAGGTTCTGAAAAATTAAAAAGATAAAGTTCCTCTTTGATGTTCAAAAAAATTTTCAAATTTTCAAACTGTTTTGTGCATATTCTCTCCAGTTCTGCAGAGAAATGGTGTGCTGGGGGAGTGGGATCTGAGGGGGCTTTACTCCCCTTGTGCTGTAGCAGAGGATGTGAGTGGTGGTTTGGGTATCACCACCAGGGGCAGGGACCTGTGAAAGCCTTGGATATGGAGGGATGCAGAGCAGTTACTGAGCCCCCAGAGCCCACCATTCCCTGCAGTCTCACATCCCAGGAGAGGCAGGGATGAAAGTAGGAACTGGTCAGGCAGAAGATGTTTGTGGGTAAGGGCCCATCCCCTGCTTGTCCTTTTCCCTCATCCCTGCACAAGGAATGTTTAATAAAACCCCGAGGCTTGCCAGCCCACTGCTACCACAGTTTTAAATATACACGTCAGATGCTGAGATTTACTTTTTGACAGGTATGAGAGAGACAGCTATAAAGGCTGGGCTGGAAAGGAGTCATTGCATTAGTGCTCAAACAAAGGGCTGCAAGATGCAACACTTGTCTTTGATTAAAAGCTTTCCTTATTCTACGGTGTGGGCAGAACCAATATCTCTGCTCCATGCTGCCTGGACCCATCAATGAGGTGGGTGACTGACAGGTCACAGTGCTGCTCTGCTCCTCAGGCTCCAGGCTGGCCCTGTGCCCACCCTAGATCCCTAGCCATCGAGCTGGCTCCAAGGGGGATGATGCAGCTCCCCAGTGGCAGCAAGACCAGAGGCTACAAAATGGGCTGCTGTCTTGTATGGAGAGCTCTTGAAGGAGGTTTGGCCGAGGGGGACATGAGCTCCCTCCCCCCCAGCTGGGCCCTCAGGCATTGATGCTAGGGGTGCATCATCAGGTGCATTGTAACAGGAGTGTCGGGCTTTGGGTAAACTAATTGTGTTGCAAGGAGTGGAGCGAAGCTTTTAGATTTCAGAGCCAACGTGTGGCATCTTTATTAATGTGCCTACTTGAGTTCCCTGGGACGCGATGTTTTCTCCTCACCCCGGCCATCCATCTGAGCTGATAATAGGACTATTAATCCATTTTGTTGACAGCACGCACAGACCTCCAGTGAGGCAGGAGATGGGGAGGGGTGGGGCTGCAATCGATGCCTATTTTGTTCCAAAGGGATCTCATCTTGGCCTCTGGCAAACTGAGCATCAGCTGGAGGCGAAAGGATGGAGCGTTAATCAGGGTTATGGGCAATGTGTGACTGGCCAGCTGTGGCCTGGCTTCTCTTTGGTCAACTGGAGAGCATCCTGCAGAAAGCCATTGAGATACAAGATGTTCTACTGAAGCCAAACCTGCAGGAGACCTTGTGCTTCAGGGCACATCCCACTGTGCGGATTCTACACTCAGTACCCTCATACCAATCATTAACCCACCTCGAATCCCCTTCCATACCCATATGGAGGTGAAGTTTCTCAGGTTTTAAGGCCTTTTCAGCCCTGCCTGACACAGCATCCATCATGTCACTGATTTCCTTTATGGTAGCAGAAGTACATACATGCAATAAATAAAAAAAAAGCATGCCTTTTATAGGTGTGATATATGAAGAAACATTTCAGTGGAAAAAGAGTTGGGAAATGAGATGCATCCCTGCCCAGCTCTTGCTCCTCCACACAGCACCTGCCAGTGGCTGATCCCAGGCGCCTTTATATTCAGACTGATCCTGTCTGATTTTAAATATCTCAAGCCACAGAACTTTCTCCCTCCAGGGAACCACGTCGCAGCCTCATAATTTTCGCTGTCAGCAGAGGGGATTTTTTCCCCTGTGACATTCAACCTAAATGCTCTATTTCTTCATTTCCTGTCATCCCTTCTGGTGATGCCCCTTGTACTCTATTAAATAATTCCTTCCCTCCCTCTCTATTTACTCCAACCAGATCTGTAAGGCTCTTAGTTTGTCTCCCCATGGACAGCTCTTAACCAAGCAATATATATATTTAAGCCTTTTAATCTTCTTTCAGAAATCAGTCTCTCCGTGCCTTTGATCATTTGTGTGGCTTCCCTCTGAACTGCCGCCAACACGTCTGTGTCGAGGGATCCCCGGGCTCCGACTCTGGCCACACCTGAGCCTCCCAGTGCCTCCCTGCCTTTGGATATGTGGTGCCCAAGCACCAGTGGCTGATCTGTCCCTGCTGCCCTTATGCACAGCAGCCTCCTGTGTCCCCTTTTTGACCCCCAGGCCCTTCACTGGGGCGTTGCTCCTGTGCTTGCCTAAGCAGACACTGCCCATCCTGCTCTTGGCTCCTGCTCGCCTTTGCCTTCCAGCCACGCTCACTCACATCTGTCCAAGGCACAGCTCCTTTAGCTGCTTCTTGCCCATATTTCCAATCTCACTAGGCCCTTTTTGTGTTAATTTTCTATGCTTGCTGGAGCTCACAGCACCTCCCAGTATAGCATCATCTGCCAAATTCATTAATGTGTAGTTTACTCCCTCTTTCCAGGTCATTAATGAGGGTATTAAATGAGAGCAGCCCTAACCTAGATCCCTGCAGTACCCCATAAACACCTCCCCCTGCTTCTAATTACCCTTTGTTTATGATCCCTCAGCCAGGTTTTCAATCCACATGGCACAGTTCAAGTCATCAGAATTAATTTTTTCACGGACGGCTTCGAAAAGGCTTTGCCACCTTGTGTTGTCCCAACCTGCCGCCTCCCCATGTCCAATCCCTGCTCCCTCTCAGGTCACTATGACCTATGCTGCTGCTTTCCAGGGAGGGTAAGGAACACCTGGCAATGGTTTTTTCCGCTGTCTGGTTGTGTCCCACTCCTCCGGGGCACGGCAGCGGGAGCAGAAGAGCCCTGGGTCTCTCCCGTGCCCCTGGGGAAGGAGAGGCGTTCCCCTCGGGTGTCCCGTGGCACAGTATCCTTAGACGGGCGGCATCCTATGGGATGGTGTCCGTGAATGGATGCACTCCCGGGGCAGGGTATCCCTGGCCATATCGGTGCCCCTGGACGGATGTTGTCCACGGGGGATGGGGGTCACAGGGATCGCGTCTCTGAGCGGATACTGTCCCGGAGGATCGCGACAGTGGATGGATGCTGTCCGGGGGAACGGGGAACAAGAGTGTCCCTGACGGCAGGGGGGTGTCCCGGTCACCCTCTAGGGCTCTTCCAACCACGGGGTGCCGCACCG